>VSWD01000010.1:97046011-97451368 GCA_033119305.1 Pinctada imbricata
TCATCTTTGGATGCTGAAGTGAACCCATGCATCGGATGCTGCATCTGACCTACATTTTCCGCTTGAGTGACTTGGTTAAGAAGTTTGGGGTAGCTCAGTATCTGACAAAGTACTGATGCTACATTAACCAAACTTGCACAAGTGATTCATCTTTGGATGCTGAGGTGAACCCATGCATCAGATGCAGCATCTGACCTACATTTTCCGCTTGAGTGACTTGGTTAAGAAGTTTGGGGTAGCTCAGTATCTGACCAAGTAGTAATGCTACAGTAACCAAACTTGCACAAGTGATTCATCTTTGGATGCCGAGATGGATCCATGCATTGGATGCAGCATCTGACCTACTTTTTCCACTTGAGTGATTTTGCTTTTAAAAGCCAATATTGAGCAAAGTATAAGTGCTACATGTACCAAACTTGCATATTGGATGTATCTTTGATCAAACTTTCATAAAATGACCTTGACCTTCTTTTTCCGCTTGAGTGATTTTGCCTTTAAAAGCCATTATTGAGCAAAGTATAAGTGCTACATGTACTAAACTTGCTTATTGGATGTATCATTGATCAAACTTTCATGTAATAACCTTGACCTACTTTTTCCGCTTGAGTGCTTTTGCCTTTAAAAGCCAATATTGAGCAAAGTATAAGTGCTTCATGTACCAAACTTGCATATATGATTTATTTTTGATCAAACTTTCATCAAATGGCCTTGACCTACTTTTTCTGCTTGAGTGATTTTGCCTTTAAAAGCCAATATTGAGCAAAGTATAAGTGCTACATGTACCAAACTTACATATTGGATGTATCTTTGATCATTCTTTCATAAAATGACCTTGACCTACTTTTTCCGCTTGAGTAATTTTGCCTTTAAAAGCCAATATTGAGCAAAGTATAAGTGCTTCATGTACCAAACTTGCATATTGAATGTATCTTTGATCAAACTTTCATAAAATGAAATTGACCTACTTTTTCCGCTTGAATGATTTTGCCTTTAAAAGCCAATATACATGTATTTAGAAATATGTTTGAATTGAATTTTGCTGCCATGAGGTGAGCTTCGTAATCTGTGATTTAGTATGTTATTGCTTATGACCCAAAATTTCACATAATCTTGACCCAAGGTCATGTAACCAAGGTCAAGGCCACTTAGTACACTTTTAATGAAATTGTACATACATTCCTGTCCGTGCTATATCTCTTGAACCGTTTACCGGATCACTGTCATTTTTTAGTATGTTGTTGCTTATGACCCAAAGGTTTCACATCACCTTGACCCAAGGTTATGTGACCAAGGTCAAGGTCCCTTAGAACATTTTTAATGATATTGTACATGCTTTCCTATTTGGGCTATATATCTTGAACTGTTTACCCGATCACTTTCATATTTTAGTATGTTGTTGCTTATGACCTAAAGGTTTCACATCACCTTGACCCAAGGTCATGTGACCAAGGTCATGGTGACTTAATACAAATGTACATTTCAAATGAAATTGTACATGCTATCCTGTCTGGGCTATATATCTTGAACTGTTTATCAGATCACTTTCATATTTTAGTATGTTGTTGCTTATGACCCAATGTCATGTGACCAAGGTCGAGGTCACTAAATACATTTTAAATGAAATTGTTCATGCTATCCTGTTCAGGCTTTATCTTTTGAAACGTTTAACGGATCACTTTCATATTTCAGTATGATGATGCTTATGACCCAAAGCATTCACATCACCTTTACCCAAGGTAATGTGACCAAGATCAAGTACCGGTATTACATCTTTTAATGAAATTGTATATGCTACTGTGTCTGGGCTATATATTTTTAATCCTATATTGGATCTCTTTGATACTTAAGTATGCTCTTGTTCGTGATCTAAGGGTTTCTAATCAAAGGTCTTGTGTCAAAGGTCATTTATTTCTTTTTAATGAAACTGTGCATGCTAATCCTGTCTGGGCTATATCTCTTGAAGCCTTCTTATTAAATTTTTTTCTTAATTTAGTATGTTGTATCTAAGGACTAAATGTTTCTTTTCACATTGTCCAAAGTTCACATGACCAAGGTCACTTCTTACTTTAGTAATGAAAATATGTATGCTAATCATGTCCAGGCAGAAGTTGTATATGCCAATTATGTCCAGGCTATATTTTTTAATCATGTATCCAATCACTAATTCAGTTTGTTGTTGCTCATGATCCGTAGGTTTCAGGTCACCTATACATTTTTGTATCTAAGCTAATGTGACTAAGGGGGCGTTAAACTCCTATAAGAGTTCTTCCCCTTTTGTACGAAACTAATGTTACCAGGGTATAAATTCCTGATATAGATAAAAGAGGAAATATGATGAGGAATAGTGATATAGAATAGTGATTTTTGAATTTTAAATTGCTGATGCAGATGTTTAGAAGGGAAAAAGCCGGATTTGTTTGTAGGAAACCCCTTCTAGCATCCTTTTCTCATTCACTTGACAATATCCGGTGCAAACAGAAAGTAGACCTGTACATGTGCTCCAAAGCAAAGTTTTAGGTAGGTGTCTTTTGGTATTCGCTAATTACTGAGAAAATGAATCTGGGAAGTACTGATGAATTTGGTATCATTTGAAAGAGGAGGAAATTTGCAAGTTATTTTGAAGTTGAAAAATTCTGAGAAAATTCTGTGCTTCCTTCGAGGGATTCACGAAAAGAGGTATTTTCTCCCAAAATTCACCCTATTTTTACTGGTATTTGTCATCATACAAGGCTAGCCCTTCTGACTATGCTATTGTGATAGAACAAACATGTTACTACTATGTGGTACTTTAAAGTCCCATTGTTCAATTTATTTGGTAAAATAAAGAAAAAAGTTGTTGCCATGGCAACCAATTTGGAAAATGTGTTGCGGCCTCTCAAGCCGACTGCGAAAAATGCTTTTGGCAGTTGTACGCTACCTAAAGTCAAGGTCACTCAATATGCTTATAGTGAAATTGTATATGCTAATTATGTTTAGGCTATACCTCGTAAACAATATAATGAATCCCTTTCATGTTTTAATATGATGTTGCTCAAGACTTTAAGGTTTCACATCATCGTGGCCCAAGGTCATGTGACCAAGGTCAAAGTAACTTAGATGGAGGGGGGGGGAGAGATCTATTTTTTTCTAAAAAAAAAATTTTTTTTTTAATTTATATTGTGCTGTATCTTTAGCACCATAGGGGATAGGACTAATTTACATGTATAGACTCCTCATGACAATAACTTTTTGATCTTGGAAGTTTTTTTTTGATTTTTTACCCCAAAAATGCTATGTAATCTTTTATTGCCCTATGTTTAAAACAGGGGCTCCTAAAGTCATTAGAGGGAAAGTTGTTATATATTTTCAGTTGGGACTAAAGTATAATTCATCTTGTAAAACTGTTGTATAAGGAAATAGCAATGTATGACGGAGAAATTCACAAAAACAGGGTGCTTTGGATCTACTGAACAGGACAGTAAGGAATGTATGTGGCACTTTCATTGGAAACTTCAGTTTTAGTGCTGCCTTAACTGAGTGTGTGGCGAAATTTTCCCATCAAACCCATTTATCAACCTTTTGCATAGCTGTACATTGTATCTTATGACCGCCATTCCCAAAATAATGCATGTGTATCCATATCAATGTTGGTATCATTGATATACCTTGATTTTTAAATCTGACTTGTTTTACTTTCAGCTGGAGCCCTACATGGATGAAGAATTTATTGGAAATGCTTTTAAAGAAATGGGAGTGTCAGTAAAGGGAATTAAAGTGATCAAGAGTAAAATGACAGGGTAAGGATTCTCCTTCAATATAATGAGAATGATGTCAATAAGTTGAATTTTTTTGTTAACAATAGTTCGTGTTTTAATACTTCTAAATGATTGAATAAAAAAGAAAATTATTATTAAAACTTTTCTAGGTATCTGTCTTAGTTTAAAGTAAACTAAATTAGATTCACAGAGTGCCCACACTGAAAGTGCAAGCTGTTTATTTGTGTTTACACTCATTTATCTAGTTATTGCTTTATTCATTTGTGTATTTACAGACTGCCAGCGGGTTACTGCTTTATTGACTTTCACACTCAAGAGAAGGCCCGTGAAGCTATGCTGAAATTAAGCGGAAAAAATATCCCCAACAGTAATCCAGTAAGTACCTTATCTTACAGCCTTACATGCACAAGTACATTATTTAATAGCTGAGAGTTAAGTACATTATACTGGTATAACTTACATGACTCTTTTGTAAAAATTTGTTTATTTGAACAGAATGCAGTTGCTATTGTTATAACTAAATTTTGATAGAGAAAATTGAAATAATGAAAATAGAAAATTTATTTATTAATGGCCTTGAATTACCGGCAGTTGGGTATCTTCACAAGGTTTTTCTGATTATTTTGTCTGAATTATTACTTCATTTTTCCTAATAAAAGCACCATATTTATAAATGTAACATATTGTACAAATAAGCATGATGACTGATATGCAAGAAGAATGCATATTTTCTGCGTACATGTTGAATGCATTTATCTTGTACTAGAAAAGGTAGCATGCTATTTAATGTTATTATATTTGCAGCCTAAAAGATTCAAACTTAACAGCGCCAGTTATGGCAAAGAACATCTTCACATGTAAGTAGCATTTCTAACCAGGCCAGTGTTTTATGAGGGGAAAACATCTGGCACATCATATTCTAACAAGACAGCATCTTGTAACATTATACATTGTAATTTTAAACGTCTTCAAATTCAATAGCATCATTTAAGAACAGATACCTGAAGCAATGTTCAATCAAAAATGGCAGATAAGTTTCATTTGAATAATATTGTTTATCTCTTCAAATGATTCATTAGATTCATTAGAGCAGGTACTGAATTTGACATGATTTATCTTAGGCCAGAGTTTTCACTTTTTGTTGGAGATTTAACAGAGGACGTAGATGATTACACCTTGTACTATGAATTTGCTAAAAGATACCGTTCGTGTAGATCTGCTAAAGGTAATATACATGTACCGGTATTTGTTATCAGAATAAAAGACAAGAAAATCAACTTCTCAAGATAAGATAGAATCATAAAGAATTCTTTAACGTGGTAGCATATCACGTGACAGAAAATTTTGTTTATTTAGGTGCACCATATCATAACATGTAAATAAATTTTTTTTTTAATTCTGTCTAAGTTTTCTCTGAATATACCTCTATTCTCGACCAGAAAAGATTTTCATCATATAAATGATAATGATACTTGTTTGGTAGGCCTAAAATAGTTTCATATAAAGAAGATTTAGACAGTATTTACCTTGTCTAATTGAAGGGGATTCCCGTGCTATAGATTATTTGCATATCACATAGCAGCTACACGTATTGTGTATAAAAATAATTGTCTGTCATTATGTGTTTCATTTTGCAGTTTGAATAATAAATGAATCATACTATGAAGAAAACACATGTATTTACTTGTATTTTGTAGTTGTACAGGACCAGAACGGTAAAAGTAAAGGTTACGGATTTGTAAGATTTACAGAGGAGACTGACCAACAGAGAGCGCTCATAGAGATGCAGCACATGAATGGTATCGGCAAAAAGCCGATTAGGGTCAGTCTGGCCACACCTAAAAGGTATGTGTATCCTACACATGTGTATAACACCCCACATGTACGGTGATGAAGATTTATCAGAATAAATCGGTGTTTTCGTCTTTCACATTTTCAAACAATGTTCTTCCATAAATTCTATCTTTTTCAGGAAACTTTTTCAGGAGACAATGAATAACATAAAAGACGGTAGATTAAAGTAGCCAGTGGCATATGGAGATATCAGGGAAAATTTTGTCTCAGTGATATATAATTTCTGTATTATATACTTCCAAAGTACTGTTTAAGGTACAACTGAATGTATTTCTTGTGATATTTGAAACATCATTCGGTACATCATTATGTTGAAGATTCCTCTTTATGTTTGTAATGCTTTGTTTCTTGTCTCCCTTTCACAGACCACTCCCCCCAGACATGATGGGCGTACACTACAGTCATTATTATGGACATAATTACCCATATAGCAGTACATACTATAATTACTATGGATCACACACACCATATGGAAACTACGACAACCAAAGTAGCTATGTGAGTATAACAGTAATACAGTGCTTGACATTAACTTTTACTGACCAGTCGCCATGTTGGCCCCTAAAGTTGTAATTATGCTTAAATTTAATCCAGTTTTACATACATTTTTCTTATAACCATAGGCTAGAACCCTCCCCCTGCAAACATTTCCAAATTGGCGAATTATTTTTGCTTAAATTTTCCAAACAACCGGACTTGTTTGTGGTATATTGAGTAGAAAGACAAAATGCATACTCATTTCGAAGTCACGCGCTGTAGCTCCGTCCCATTTCAAAGCTATATCCCTAGGGAAATAGTCTTCTCAACTAACGCACCCTTTGCAGGGAAATAGTCTCATCAGGCGGGTTACAGCTAGTTTTAATGAATATCTTTTTATATAGGAAAAAAAAAGTAGAGGTATAATAATACTTTATATTTTCATCCTGACCAACTTTTATCTAGATTAGCAGGACAGCACACATGAAATAATCGCGTGATTTCAGGGCTAAATCCGGCACTTACCTTAACAGCTCCTTTACTGAACTATTTTTGTAATTTCGTAATTTTGAGTTACAGTGTTGGTTTCATGAATTCGTTAGTTAGCTGCAGCACCTTCTTGAATTTCTTGTCTTATATTAAGGTCAGACAGTGAAAATGTATTATTTATTGTTTCTGTAGAATCAGAATGAGTACCACCCTGAAGAAGACGCAGATACATTAGAAGGTATGTAATATTTATATCTTTTTATGAATTCTTAATTGCTTGAAGCACAATTTATGAATGATAATGTTTATAATCAAGAGAAGGAGATAAAGGCAGGATGTCCCTGGTTAGGAGCTTTACTGCAAATTATTGTATTATTTCGTTTGACCATATATTTGACATTTTGTTGTATATTGTCTCAATATGATAAGAATGAAATAAACTTGTAAACTAACTCACTAAAATATTCAAAACTTGTTTGATCACATAATTCATATTGCTTATTTGACACATGAGTCAAACCACTTCAGCGGCTTTCAATTTAAATAACAATACTATCTAACAGTACCTTGTATGATCATCAGTGAAAATGAAATATGTTGTGTATCACAGATTCAATCAGTTCATATTATTTTTATAGAGCCTGAGTTAGAAGTAGACACGTTCAGATATAACAAAGATTACATGGAGCAAAGTGAGGTTAGTAATAGAAGTGGAAGATATTCAGTTGAAGTTGCTGTGTATTAAAGTATCTTTAGAGTATAAGTAAGGTACTATAAACATGGAAATTTTCGCAATTTTTGTATTTATTTTTTTTTTGCGATTGTATTATTATCGCTAGAATAATTTCTGCGTGAAAATTATAACAAGTATAAATATGAGTAGATGTATTGAAAATTGAAATCATTCACCATTATTTCTTTTTTTTTTTTATTTCAGGAAATCTTTGATGCTTTAGAATTGTCTCGCTGGACACCTCTTGACAGCGTGACATCAAAATTACCAGGACAGATTTGATAAACATTAATACGTCACTTTCTTCACCACGCCTGCCATATACCATGCCCACTATTCATACATCATTAGATACAGAAGTATCATTGGACCATATTGTTGTTGTGAATGACATTGCAATATTAATGAGCTATTTGTTGAAAATAAATTTATACAAAATAATATGCTTTATAATGTTGTATGTGTTAATCAATGATCGTCATGAGGATGTATTTCCAAAGAAACAAGAATATGGACAGACAGCTGATTGAAGCAGTATTTGAAGTCCTCTACAAATTCAAATGGACTGACACATTTTTGTTGGCAAGATTGCAAAGCAATTCCGGTCTATAGATTGACGATGTCCGTCTGTCTGTCCGTCCGTCCGTCCGTCTACCGTCAACATTTTGGTTAAAGTTTCTGGTTGAGACAAAATCTAAGGAAGTATATGCAGTAGAAACTTTATATTATACATGAAGCTTGCCCATCACAAGACCTTTCAATTTATGCCATAACATTTGAACTAGTGACCTTGACCTTGGACTTTGACCTAGTTAAAGATTTTGGTTTAAGTTCCTGGTTTAAGCAAAATCTATGGAACTGTATGCAGCAGAAACTTTATATTATACATGTAGGTTGCCCATGACAAGACCTTTCAATTAATGCCGTAACATTTGACCTAGTGATGTTGACCTTGGACTTTGACCTAGTTAAAGATTTTGGTTAAAGTTTCTGATTGAAGCAAAATCTATGGAACTGTATGCAGTAGAAACTTGATATTATACATGTAGGTTGCCTCTGACAAAACCTTTCAATTTATGCTGTATTATTTGACCTTGACACAGTTAGTTACAAAAACTTACTTTGCAATCCGGCCATACCGCCTTTAGCAGTGTTTTATTGAATTTTCATCCAGAAATGGTGACGGGAAGCAGGTACTCGGTCAGTGCTCGAGGTAGTCATGAAAGGACCTGTAACATTAAGAGCAGTAATCTGCCCAATTTTCACTTGCGATACTAGCTCAACCAGTAATATTTAAGATGTGTCCTGTACCTGAAATTATAGTTTCCACCCCGTTTGTCTGTCTGTCCGTCCATACATTTGACCTAGTGACAAAAACTGACTCTGCAATCCGGTCATATCGTCTTTAGCGATGTATTATTTACAAAACCTATTACCCTTTGACTTAGCAATTAAATTATATGAAATTTTCAGTTTTCCATACCTTTTCCAATACTAGTACATATATAGAACAGTTACTTATTTTTGTGTGGGTGTTCATCTTTTGATATAAGTATAGGTCAAGTTGAATTCATAATCAATTGAAGCATTCTAGGCAGAGTTGCAGGACAAAGATTTATGCCGGTAGGGGACTTATATCGCTCAGCGATCAGAATTTTTTTTTTCATTTCAAGTATCTTTAATCAAATATAGTAGTTTTATTGACATAATTATGAGAAATGACATATATATTAACGTAGAAGTTAGGGCAGGGGTCTTTTTAATGATATAAATAATACGAGTGAAATGTCGAAAAAAAAAATTAAAAATCGGTCGCTTTAGTTTATCAAAATGTGCTACAATGAGAAGATTCAATGAGAAATATTGTGCCAAAGCATGATTTTCTCTAAATACTATATTCCGGATTTATCGGACCGTTAACACGTGGCCAGAGATATAAAATCGAACACTCACTCTCACTTATATTGTACAATTAACAACCGACAACGCCGCCGTTATAAAAATAGTTTGAAAAAACTTTTTTCAGTGTATAAAATCATATTTCTTTTACATTTACCATTATTACATTTTCTTAATACTTTGTGAATGTTACCGAGGAAGTTTTGAGCTTTTTCAGAGATTGACTGGTACTTCAGTCATCAACGCTAGTTGTTAACTTTTCGCGAGGGGTTGATGAATTATCAATGCCCAAAATTAAAATAAAGGAGTTTGTTAGTGAAAAAGTAAACAACAACGAATGTTTTTGGTTGAAAATTGATTTATTTAAAGAAGTTTATTTGCCGAAAGCTTTCCTTCACCCCTACCCGCCCAATTGCATTTTCGTTGACTATTGCCCCCCCCCCCCTTTTGAAACATACGGAAGCCCGTAGGTGACAGGTATGAATGATGATTTATCTGGCGGCCGCCACTTATTTATCTGGCTGCCGCCACATAATTATCTTGCAGCCGCCACATAATTTAAGTGGCCGTCGCCACATAATTAACAATAAATCGAAACAAAATTAATGCATAACATGTTCTTTCTGCTCTAGGGTGAAAAATTCATCCTTCCTTTTAATCTTTTTGATATGACAGATGCAAAATAACCAGATGAAATGTAACAAAAGATTTAACTGGCCGATGCCAGATAATTATGTGGCGGCCGCCAGATAGATTAAGTGGCGGCCGCCATATAGATTAAGTGGCGGCCGCCAGATATTTATTTGGCGGCCGCCATTTAAATTATCTGGCGGCCGCCACATAATTATCTTGCGGCCGCCAGATAAATTATAATTCATACCTGTCACCTACAGGCTTCCGTAGAAACACAACTCCGCTTTTACAGAAAATTTGTATTATGAAGAAAAAAAAAACATCTTGGGTAGAAGTGGTGTTATGTTCCAAAGAGTGGGGGGCAATATATTATGAAAACTTTTCCGATTTTCATTGATTTCTATACAAAATGAGCACATTAATACTCAACTATCTCTCTATCAGATCAATTTTATGAAAAAATTCTTCAGATTTTGGAGGGGTTTTATCTTTTCAAGTATTTTACCAACTTGATTAAAGAAATGAAGTACTTTGAAATTTCATTATTATTGGGCAGGTTTTACGCCTTATCGTTACAGGTCCTTTCGTCTGGAAGCAAGTACTCAAGTTTGTGTTCATTGATCAGTCAACAAGGTGGCTGCCAATGTTCTGATTGGCTGATATATTTTTCCTCTCTCTGGAACAGTTGCACAAAATTTTAAATAACTTGACAGGAATCAATACTCGAGAAGCTCTACCAAGTTTACTTGTGTGTGTGTTTTTTTTAATACAGTCAACTCTTGATAGATCAGAAATAGTTAGACTTATTGAGTACATGACCAGAAAACGATTTTGAATTAGACTTATTCCCCTTTCTCTATCATATTTAGAAATGTATATGTTGCCAACTGTTGTAAAATGCATGTATATGCAACTGTATAACAAAAAGAAAGTATAAATCATCCGCCCATCGAACTCCTTATAATTGATGTTTTTACCTGTATTTGCGGTTGACTTATCACGGTTTCAAAGGTAAAATGATTTATGGAACCTAAAAATCAGTTCCACCTAACGTTTAGTTTATTTGATACACTCCGGCACTAATAAGTGCAACAAGAGGAACAATACAGTTTAATAACGAAAAGCTCGACTTTATTGGAATTTCGAGTTATCAGGAGTAAAAATGCATAGGAACGAATGGAAGAGGATTGCAATTGGGACTTTTACAAAAAAAACCCAGTTTGAGTTATTCGGAAATTCGAGTAAACTGAGTTTAGAGTAAACAGGAATAACCTGTAGATTCGTCAAACATTATGTCCACCAATTTGATTGGCTTATACATTTTTCATCTTTTCCTTGGAAACTGTTGCACAAAATTTCACTTTGAAACTTTGTTAGATTTACAGAGCAGACTGACAAATAGAGGGCGCTCATAGAAATGTAACGCATGATCGGTATCGGCACAAAGCTAATTATAATATTAGGGTCAGTCTGGCCACACTGTCCACCTATAATTTGATTGGCTTACACATTTTTCAATTTTTCCTTGGAAACTGTTGCACAGAATTTCACAAAACTTTACAGTAATCAAGGACTCGAGGTTCTCAACAAATACAAGACGTATATCAAATAAAAACGTAGCAAGAGATGGAACATGATGGTTTGACCTGATTTCAGGTCTAGAGCTTTAAAAAAGTTGGACTTTGAAAATATACATGAAATTTTGAATTTGACTGTATTGAACAAATGCTGTAAAAATCACTTAAAAATTGACTTAAGGAACAACATGATGTGTTAACCCATTTCAGGTCTTAATTGAACTTGAGGCAAGGCTTTGAAAATACAATGTATAATTTTGAATTAGATTACATTGTCAAAATACCACATCAAAGCTTGGTGTAGAGATGTCCAGAACATGATGAGTTGACCCGATTTTAGGTCTTGATCTTTAGGTGTAACTTCAATCATGAAGATATAATTTTGATTTCAGGTACATTGACATTGATATATGCTTACTTATCAGGAGGGGAAGAAGCCTATTTTGGGGTCAATAGCCTATTCTAGGTCGAAGGTCGAGGTCACTGTTAGGAAAAATACACCTAAATTGATGGTTTCCAGATGATCAATATAGTATATGTACCATTGTATGCTTACTTATTGTCGTAGCAAATTTTCACCTGGTCACCGGAAGAGATTAATTATGTCCAGGTGATATATATAAGCTTTATAAAATTACAGATAATGAGTATCTTATCACTACATGCAATTCATAAACTTTCTACCCTAAAATTTTATCGATTCATCTCAGTCGCTTGATTGAATTAGCCCTTCCCGTTTAGGTCCCTTTGCTACGACAATATCGGGAGGGAAAGAAGTCTATTGATTTTAAGGTCAATAGGTCAAGGTCACTGTAAAGAAAAAAATGCATGTACACTTAAAATAATAATGGTTTCCAGCAGATGACAACTCAAAAACTGATATTTCACAAATCTAAATCAAATTTAGATATATGCTTGCTTGTCAGGAGGGGAAGAAGCCTATTGATTTTGGGGTCAATAGGTCAAGTATACTGTTAAGAACAACTACACCTAAAATGATGATTTCCAGACAATAAATCAACTATGAATTCATATGGAAGAATGCAGCAGCTTAGAAGGGTTACACTACATAGTATCCGCAGTGTCGAATTTGGAATAGGGGACAGATGGGGTCCAGCTTCATTATGTGAGCTTTATAATTGAAATAATATGATTTTTGATATTTGGAAGAAATAATTAGCTTGTTGTCTTGAGAAAAGCCCATTTTTTCCATTGCATACCTCATATTATAGTATGACCGGATATGAAAGTAAGAGGTCATGTTACTAGCCATGGGCAAAGAAAAGAGTCCTGTAATTAGGTAAGAAAACTCTGACGTCATATTTCTCAAATTACATCAGGTGAAAATTCAAATAAATTGCACGTTATATTATAGAATAAGAAATACACAACATCATTTGAGAAGGATGTAAAATTTGAGTCACTTTGAGGGGTCATGCGACTCATGCCCCATTTCCATGTCATCTTCTAATGTACTGCTATAACTTTGAGCAGCATGTCTGACTGACAGGATTTGTTAAGATGAAATCAAGAATTATTGAAGTAATCAGCAATAAGAGTACTTTTTATTGATATGTAGCTTTATATTGTATGAGCAATTTAAAATTATTAATATAACGTCAACTTTTGCATGCCTTTCATTGAAAACGCTCGATTTTCAATGACCAATACTGTGTAGTGCAACCAAGTCTATTGATTTGGGGGTCAAGGGTCAAGGACTCTCTTAGGAAAAGCACACTAAAAGTATTGATTTCCAGAGGAAAACCCTTTCACCTACCCAATATGCATTTATATTAGTTATTTTCAAGGTTATGAAGATGCTTTATTGATATTTAGGTCAAAGGTTAGACTGTCGGTCAAGAGATACCTGGAGCTTGTGTTGTACTGTTGCATGTACCGACTTTAAATAAATCTTTTCTCATGTCTCATTCAAATATGGATATCAAATGATAACTCGGAGCTCTACTCAAAATTATGCTGAAACAAAGTAGAAGACACTTATTGATTTTAAAAGTCAATATGTCCAATATGACAAGGTCACTTTTTCTTTCACTGATTGTTGTTATTAGACTCAAACTGTACAGCGGGGGATAAGTTTTACAGACATATTTTTGTACAAACAGTTTTTTTTTCTAGTTTTAACATTACATCTATGAACTTAAAATATTTTAATGGTGACATGATGACTGACATGATGAATTTGGTCAAATTTACAGATATTCTGTTTTGACATTTGTCTGTTAACAATTATACTTGCATGGGCGGATCCAGGAATTTTTTTCAGGGGGGGGGGTCCTAAATTAAGTCCTAATATTTTGAAGAGCAAAAAAGCAAACGAAAGAAAATAAAGTTATTGATTGATGATTGTCAGTTCTGTTTCTAATTATTATTAAAACAGGTGACTGGAGAGTAATGGCGAGCAGAAAGCTTAAAATCTTGAATTTCACATCATAGTGCTTGATTATGATATTGATTGTCAGTTCTAAATATATTATGTTATTACAACAAATGGCGAGCGATAGCGAGCCGGCGATTTTTTTTCCCGAGAATTGGAATAAAATTCACTATTCGTGTCCTTTTCAGTTTCTTTTCGTCTTCTTAGTGCCCTTGTTTATTGACATAGGTGTTGTATATAAGAAAGTGCAGCATCATTTGAAAACAATGTACATGTACATGTTCCACTCGCCAGAGAAAATTTTTTAAATGCTGACGGCAAAATATTATCAAAATGAAAGATTTCTAATACGAATTCATGATATATTTTTCAAATATTATGACAACAAAAGGGGAATTGGGACTTAATCTATGAAATATGTATGTTAATAAAAAAAAAAAAAGAAGCTATGTTTCGAAAATTCCAGGACCCCCCCCCCCCCTCTGGATCCGCGCTTGACTTGTACTATTGTCTTCAATATGATCCTTGTTTCTGGAGATAAGACTATTTTGTTACATGACAACTGTAGATGGACTCCTTTAAAAGCTCTAAGTACTGGGTATTTTCTATACCGTTTGTATTTCGCGCCAATAAGACACTTCTAAAGAACGGTAACTCCGGAAATACTGAAAGCAATATGGCGGACGTACACACAGGTGAGCGCCAAGTTCTTTGAAAAATAAGCGAAATTTGCGAAGTTTCAACTAGAATGGACAATAATTGATATCTATTATATAGAATTGGATGCAAAGAAAATAGATATTGCATTATTTTTATGTTAATAAGTTTCTCCGCGGACTTTCTCTGTGGAATTAAAAATGGCAGGATTGGAAAATATTGACAGAAAAGAAAATGAAACCAACTGACCAATTCTATCTATCTACCTATCTCTCTTTACTAAGCGCCCTCAAATCTGAGTACTCTGCTTAGGGTGCGCTGCAGGTTAAAAGATAAAATGGGTAAGAAAATAGAGAAGAAAAGAGGTTCTAAGGTAGAAAAGAAGATAGAGTTAGAAAGTGAGTAGGGATAAAAGTTCAGAAGAACAGTGAATCTAAAAGAGGATAAAAGAATTTTGACTGTTTAAGGTTTGAGATGGTGAATATGCCTCACTGCCACCCTGAACTGGTCAATGGTTGGCAATGAGACAATGCTGTCTGGCAGTCTGTTCCACTGCACAATGGCAAGTGGAAAGAATGAATATTTCAAGACATTTTTTGTAGCCTGGATTTGAATGAAAGAGAACTGGTGCATGTGCCGAGATTTTCTTATTGGGGAGATCAACTGATGGGAGGGAATAGCCACAAGTTTGTGAACAATCTTATATAGGAGGCAGAGTCGTGCATCGCTCCTTCTCTGTTCTAAAGACCTCCAGCCTAAGTTGTTTATGATGGATGTCACACTGGAGGTAGTGGCATAATCGCGGACAACCCAACGCGCAGCTCTCCTTTGGACCATTTCAATTTGGTGTGTAGCTGTAGCTGTATGGGGATCCCAAACGCATGAGGCGTATTCCAACTGAGGACGAACAAGGGCATTGTAAGCTACAGTTCTGAGCTGCGGATGGGTTGTCCGGATATTCCTTTTTAGGAAACCCAAGGATCTATTGGCATTTGTAGTAATTCTATTGATATGGACTTTCCAGGTCAGGTCATCCGATATATCAACACCAAGGTACCTGGCTGAAGACATGGTTTCAAGCACCTGTCCATGTAAAATATACTTTGTATCAATTGGTGACCTTGATGTTGATACATGGATGACCTGACACTTTCCTGGGTTAAACTCCATATCCCACAGAAGTTCCCATTTTTCTAATTTTTTTTAAGTCATCTTGGAGGGTACTGGAATCCGCCTCCTTATTGATGGTGAGATAAACGACCGTATCATCTGCAAAGAAAATTCCTTTATATTATGGGTAGCGTAGCGACAAATGTTATTTAGATAGATACGTGTCAATCGCAACGCAATTTTTGTAATAATAACTTGACAGTGGTCAGATAATTTCTGTCAATCTGTGACGATAGTTGGCAAGGGTCGTTTATAATTCTGCTGAAGTAAGCTGAGCACTCATGCCCTGACTTGGATTTGAACCATGGTGGTTGGCGTGGAATCAACCCAATAGCTCAGTCATTTAACACTCTGAACTATCGGAGGATCGTAATTCCACAACACTGCCGTTGACCGATAGACGTCTTATGATGCTGCCATTGACTGATATCCCTTTAATACTTGGTAATAAAACAGCTGTGGCAGAAGGGTTCCCTTTGCGAATTTTGCATGAGTTGTAACTTGTTTTATTATTCTGCAGTTGACTGATACAGTGCAGGGCTTAGGATCTGCCCAGTATGGCTGTATTGGGCCGATATTGTGCCCCATGAGTCCCAATGTAAAATAGTCAGAGATTAATCTACAATTTGATCTTAATGGGTCCTCTGGACGCAATGAAACTTGGCCAATGGGTCCCCAGCCAAAACAATGGGTCCCAGCAGAAATTAATGCGTCCCAATTTCTACAAACCTCCTTTTTTTCAAGGCGTTTTACGTTCGCGAATACATGTGAGCTGACCTGCTTGCGGCATTTTATGTTCTTGAGATCGTTATAATATGTTCCACAAAAAACGTCTAACTCTTAAAATTGATTATTTGTTAGCGATACTTCGTACAAACGTTATCCAAACAAACCAATTCTATACGGTTTGCAAAGATGGTACAATGATGGTGTGAATTAAACGATTCATAATGTCATGTAAAGTTTACAGTGGAGGAATTTTTCATAAATAGATATATCTGTATCCGAATGATATGAATTATAAGTTACCGGTAGACTCGCGTCGGACTGCATATACCTTCTAATTAAAAAAAAATGATGCTCCGCAATGATTTCTCATACGATACTACAGATCTGTTAGGTTTTAAGAGCTTTCAAAATATGAACGACAGACATTTACACATTATACAGCTAAATGAATACTGTTAATAAACTTTCTCGACTTTGAATGTTTTTAAAATACATGTAAACATGAACTAAAATGGACGCATTATACGACAGTGAACAATGCGCACTGTGGGACGCAGCGAGCTGAAATCAATGGGTCCTGGGTGATTTTTATGCGTCAGAGACGCAGGACGCGGAGGTAGATTAATCCCTGAAATAGTATTTTTTTTTTCCCATTTTATTGACGATTTTTCCCAGTTTGACATTTTATGGATAATCCAAATGAGTTAAAAGTTCTAATTTTCAAGTGAAAAGGCATCAAAACTTATTTACATATTTTCCCAATTTTTGAGAAAATGCCTCTATTTTTCTCAATTTCAAATGCCCTGGCCCGAATCCCAAATATGGGTCCGAGAGCTCTGCAGTGACAGCTTGGGTCCAAAGCCAAAAGGGCTACAATAGCATAATGCACCAATGGGGCTATAAATCGGGAGGCAATATTATTAATTTAGGAATTATTAGTCTCCTACCGGCAACGCCGAAGGGGACTCTTATTTCTCTGAATTTTATCTCATGTAAGTCATTATCTTGTTACTTGTATCAACTTTTTTATGAATGATGAGAAAAATACAAACTTTGAAATGCTACGTTATATGTTATTCACTTTCACATATTCATAAAACCAATTAATTTTATGGGCAAATTCTTTGGTTAGGAAATAAAAATTTAATAGATGAGAAAAGCTCGATTGGGACATAAAAATATGCCTCGATCGGGAAATGTAGCTTCTTTGGGATTTAGCCCGATTGGCTTTGGACCCAACCTGAGTGATAGCCCTTACCTAGTGGCAGTGCACTGTCAGACCTCGCAAAGACAGAAATATATCTAGGGGACATTGGGTTTGGTGAAGTGCAACATTTTACCAGACCGAATGGATACGGTATGTGCCAGACCCAAAAATTTAAGTGGAATTTTAACATGGAATCCGAAATGGAAAACAGATATAAAAAACTCTAAACATGCAATGGCAGATACATTTTGTATTTGGTTTGAGAAGGACATAGATTTTCTGACTCTGTCAATCTGTTAGACTTGTGGATTTTCTGACTCTGTCAATCTGTTAGACTTGTGGATTTTCTGACTCTGTCAATCTGTTAGACTTGTGGATTTTCTGACTCTGTCAATCTGTTAGACTTGTGGATTTTCTGACTCTGTCAATCTGTTAGACTTGTGGATTTTCTGACTCTGTCAATCTGTTAGACTTGTGATTTTCTGACTCTGTCAGTCTGTTAGACTTGTGGATTTTCTGACTCTGTCAATCTGTTAGACTTGTGGATTTTCTGACTCTGTCAATCTGTTAGACTTGTGGATTTTCTGACTCTGTCAATCTGTTAGACTTGTGGATTTTCTGACTCTGTCAATCTGTTAGACTTGTGGATCCTTTCCTGTGCGAGAACCTAATTTCTGACATGTTTAACTTCTACCCCAGATTTTTACTGCTTTTTTTTTTCATCTGCACAGGATGCCCAATCTCTTAGATATAGAATTTTTCTTACTTTCTGTATATCCATTGCTTTAAGCAATTAATCATATTTTAAGGTTTTCGGAAAAGTTCAGGTTTTCTGAAAAGTTCGGGGACTACATCGTTTTTGTGCTCATTCAGACGCTGCTAAATAAAGATGTGCGATATTACCTGTATACCGGTATATTGCGATATGTCCCTTGGCGATAATATATCGCAATATAAAAATCAAATACCGGTATTTTACGATATATCATTCTACATACATGTAAGAAAAACGCTTTAAACATAAAAATTACCGTTTGAAACCGCAAGGTATAAAATCTGTTGACTAAATTATAGTTTATAGTCAGTTTTGGTTTGAAGTATGGCGGATCAGGAAGCGTATTATATCAGTGTAATTCTAAAGTTTTCTGTCCATTTCTGATAACTTCACGCACATGCAATATATTGTAATATATCACAATATTTCATATGAAATATCGCAATATATTGCAATATGATTTTGACTGGCAATACCCAACTCTACTGCTAAAGGTGGGCCTGTTATTTAACTGTGAGTCAAAATTTCTGCATAGGGTTTAAATATTGTTGATCAATACAGATGTGTAGTTATTCTTAGAATTTCTATATTTCTTTTAGATTCAGCAGTAGAGGGTGATAGTGGTGAGCAAGACCAATCATCAAAGGTAAGTTAATCATTAGTGACAGTGTTTTCTTTTTTGAAAAAATACTGCAATATTTGGCCATTTCCCCCCTACCTGGAGTATATCTTTTTCCCCTCCTGTCAGAGAAGTTTCTCCCCATATTAAAGATTTGTTCTTTGACAAAAAAGTTTAAAAATTGTGTGTAAAATAAAAAATGTACAATAATAGTAATATATCGTTGTTTTAATGTCCCTAGTATTTATACTTAAAATCATTGAATGAATGCTATCTAATAGAGTTTTTCCAAGAATTTTGATTTTCAAAAAAATTCCCCTTTTGGGTTGTTTGAGCACTTATTTCCCCCTCATACAAGCCCTGACCCCCTTCCCCTAAAAGTGAGAAAAAACATTGATTGTATACTAAATTCAATTTTTTTTTACAAAAGTGGTATTAGAGGTTGATAAAGCTGCATTACCAATGCAAATATGACCATTATTTTTTTAAAAGAGGAAGGAAATTTACAGTAAGGAACTCATAGTAAAATTTCTATCTTGTTAAGAATTGGCTGTCATTATGCTCTCAGACCAGCCAAGAGATCTGACTTTCCCCGAGTACGAATGTTATATGAGGAAATGCTTAAGGGTATAACATTTTATTTGAGAAAATCTTGAGTCAGTAATCCTGGTGTGGGCAACGGTATTTTCCCCTTTCTTACACCAAAAAAACTTTTGATTTTCCACATAGCTACAAAATAAAATAATTATTTTCGGTATGCTGCAAATTTTCTCCAAATAATGAATATTCAGTTTAATTTTTTCTTATGACTTTTAAGATGATGAACATTTAAGGCATTTCTTGGCTTCTTTTTATCCTAATTGATTTCTTTGGGTTTGATCTTGAAGATAGATTAGCAATATATGTATTGTAATATGAGTATTCCTCTTTTTTTTACCAGACTGGCACAGAGGGATCAGCTTATCAAGGTATGTTTCTATTTTCCTTACTGTACCATCTATAAAACACAATGGATAGGAACTACTTGTTTAATTTTTTTGTACAAAGAATTCTACAGATTAATATTAAGTCATTTTATACAAATGATTAATGAGTCAAAAATACTTGTTGTCTGAACATTAAGCTGGTATGAATAACAAATTGAGTTAATCATTATCTGTATCTTTATTTTATCGTTCAGTGTTCTATTTATATAATTCGTACCAGATTTTACCACAGACAAAGTACTTATAATTTGTTATTATATTTAACATTGTAGCCGCTCCAAATCCATTTGGGGTTCGTCCTATTCTTAGAAAAGATATAGTGTCCTCAGCCTCCACATACGGTTCATCCAATGTCGGTATGTACATTATATAATTATATATGCACAACCATTGTAATTCCCTGTGATGTTACTATTGAAAAGAACCTTGCTGCTATTCGTTTATTAATACTTGTGACGTCATAATGCATAAGATCTAAAGAAACATGCCGCGACGGCTGTTCTAACCTGCAAACTGAACCCACGATGAGATGAATTTTAACATCGCCCTTTTACCTTCGAAAAAGCAATTTCAGAAAACAAGAATGAAACAGACAACTATGGTGCATATATATAGGATAAATGTCATAATTTGTGTTTTGTTACGGGTATGCAACACACAGCAAGTGCATTTATCGCATGAAATGCGCTAACGTGCATTACATGTACGATAAATGCTCTTGTTGTGTGTTGCATACCCGTAACAAAACACAAATTAAGACACTTATTCTCTATAAAACTACCGTATACTTTTAAGTGCCTTTCATTTTACAACTTTTAGAGACTGTGTATTTTTTCATTACAGTTCATATTGCACCCAGTCGTTTGGGCACCACTGTCAAAACTACGCAGGCCAATACTCTAGAAAGTAAGTACACATGATTGATGTTGATAGGCCAGCATGAATTGTTTAAGTAATAATGCAGATAGCATATTCTACAATCATACTCAATAGTCATTACTACATGTTTATTGAATAAATTAGATAGGGGAATTGTTCTCAGAATCTACATTTAATAAATTAAATAAATATTTTTGGATGTTATACAAGTAACATTTGTAATATTGTCTCTATTTCAGCTAAGAAACCTTCAATATTAGCACCTTCAAGATTAGGTAAGTATTTATGAACAAATAAATTTTCACAATTATGTACATGTAGATTCAAGAACTTAACTGTAGTTTTGAAAAATCTTCTATAGGTGCAAGACATGTATTTTACATTTATCATATTCCTATGTCTGACTTTCTTGATTAAGGTAATGCTATTAGAAGCTGTATATATATTTAGATGTACTAAGCAGGTATCAATTTCTGGTGATTGATAAAGATACTTTTCACATGTTCTCCATACTTACAGGTATATTGAACAAATCTGAGTCCAGTCCATCCAAGTGCTTACTTAGACCCTCAGCTCTAGCTCAACAAGTTCAAAACTTAAAACAGAAAGGTATTGATACTGTTTTTACATTTTGCTAATCTGTCTTCTAGCTGTAGATAAACATATTGTATATCCATACTGAAAGTAATATGTTACTACCTGACTTGCAAAGACTAAAGAATTTATATTGACACAATTATGTACAGTATATTTTGTGAAAACCGGATCTTCTGTACTCTGGAATCTTGTCTAAATCGGTGCTTTCCTACGGTCTCGAGCAATTCTTCTTAACATTTAATAGTAAAATATTTTGTGTATTCCGTATCTTGTCTATTCCGTATTCCAGCTCTCAATTAGGGTACCAATCACACTGATTAGGTTTAATTGATCACCTATTATACCTTCGGCTACGTACGGTACTTTTCATTACAAAAAAATTATATTAAGTGTAGAAAGGTTTATCATGGCAAGTACGTCAAGAAAAAGAAATAATGTTGATAAAGAATATCCATCTTCACAATGACAAAGAAAAAAGTTAAATTTGGAAGAAAAAATATCTTGATTGACAATTTGGAAAAAGTACCAGGAGGTCATTAAGAAGTACGGCATTGGAACACTGCTTTTAGTGATATAATATTTAAAGAGGACGGATTTTGTATTGTGAGCATTGTGAAAATTCCATTTCAATGAATTCAAAGTTTGGATCAAGACCTTAACGAAAGGATTTAAACAAGCATGTGCAAAAATACAATAAAATGTCGATAATTAAAGAAAATACACTAGGAAATTGCTTTCAAACTCGGATATGCTGACTCTTGGGCCTCAACGGGTTGGCTTGAAAGTTGGAAAGACCGTTTTGGTATCGCTTATTTTTAGATTTGCGGATAAAGTGCCGATGTTAACAGGGATTTTTCAAGTCCGTGTTTGGGTCCGATTATCGTACCCATTCCCAACGCCAAAATGGCCTGTATTTTCCCAATTTATGGTTGAAATTTCCCAATTTGAACCTCATAAATTTTTTGAAGTGTTCTTCAATAAAGAGCAAAATAATGACGACTGAAATACATTGCAGCAATACGACATTGACGATCTATGTGTAAACTGGTCAGAAATCTTATATCCGGTATAGGTTTACGTTTTAATCATCAAATTGTATCTCCAGTATTGGGAACCCATGACCATGTCTTCTTACAACAGCAAATTTGATACCAAAAAATGACAAAAGGGAGTACATCTTCTTTGTAAAGGATAGATACGTTCTTCAAAATAAAATTTTGGATAGTGACTATAAAAGAAACAACAGAAAGTAGTTCATGTTCAGTAACAGAATAGGGCGACTCGGACAGTGGGAATGTCCCCCATCAAACACAGAGTTTGAATCTGAATCCTGATTGATCATGATCATTAAAGTAGCCTCTCTGACTCTGAACAGATGCCTGTTCCTGATCCTACAAGATTATCATTATGTCCTTTGAAGTACAATCTAAAGTATAGATGGTTTTACTAGTACTTTGTTTATTTTATTGAAGACACTTTGAATAAGAAGGAGTTATATCTCTGTGTAAGGATTTATTCCATTAAGAATCAAATCAAACTGTTGAAAATTCCCAGTTTCATTAAAACGCCGCGATTCTTCCCAATTTTACCGGACCCTGGACCCAAAGTAAAATACCCTGAAAAATCCCTGATGTAGATCAAGAAAAGGTTGCAAAGTTTAGAGAAAATTTATGAATATCAAGGTTTTGACAAATTCATTTGTAATAAAAAATTTTTTAAATTGTTCTTTCCTGCGTTAGCGGACAAAACCTATTCAAACATGGACAGGTAACTGTCATGTTTGCTTGTAGCCTCAAGAGAGAAAAATTAAAGCCCCTTGCGATAGGAAAAGCGACCCGATCTCGATGAGCACTTTAAAAATGTTTACATCAACAAAACTCGGACTACCCTTGATTTTTTTTTTCGCAAAACGTCGACAATGATATTGAATCGGTTCAAATCATGTATCTGTATTCTGTATTGATATGACGATGAAATCCTATTTATTAGTAAAGGTATATCAATAATCATTCTTTTGCATATTATTTGGGTCAAACATATCAATTTTCTTGTCTAAAAAATTCTGATTCAATCGGAACGAATGAAAGCCAGTTTACACAGATTATACTGTACCTTACATTGATAATGATGTCAAAGCTAAAATGATAATTACTGATGCATTGTTTACAACCCTAGTTGTCCCCTGCTTTCGCGAAAGCGCGGGGACATTAAAACCGGTTCGTCCGTCCGTCCGTCCGTCCGTCTGTCCGTCTGTCCGTCAGTCACAAAAACTTTAACCTTGTGCATAACTTTTGAATGGTAAGTGATAGGGCTTTGATATTTCACATGTGTATTCCTTGTGACAAGACCTTTCCATGGATACCAAAATTTTTGACCTTGTGACCTTGACCTTGGACTTTGACCTACTTATTAAAAACTTTAACCTTGACCATAACTTTTGAATGGAAAGTGATAGGGCTTTGATATTTCACATGTGTATTCCTTGTGACAAGACCTTTCCATGGATACCAAAATTTTTGACCTTGTGACCTTGACCTTGGACTTTGACCTACTTATTAAAAACTTTAACCTTGACCATAACTTTTGAATGGAAAGTGATAGGGCTTTGATATTTCACATGTGTATTCCTTGTGACAAGACCTTTCCATGGATACCAAAATTTTTGACCTTGTGACCTTGACCTTGGACTTTGACCTACTTATTAAAAACTTTAACCTTGACCATAACTTTTGAATGGAAAGTGATAGGGCTTTGATATTTCATATGTGTATTCCTTGTGACAAGACCTTTCCATGGATACCAAAATTTTTGACCTTGTGACCTTGACCTTGGACTTTGACCTACTTATAGAAAACTTTAACCTTGACCATAACTTTTGAATGGAAAGTGATAGGGCTTTGATATTTCACATGTGTATTCCTTGTGACAAGACCTTTCCATGGATACCAAAATTTTTGACCTTGTGACATTGACCTTGGACTTTGACCTACTTATAAAAAACTTAAACCTTGACCATAAGTTTTGAATGGAAAGTGATAGGGCTTTGATATTTCACATGTGTATTCCTTGTGACAAGACCTTTCCATGGATACCAAAATTTTTGACCTTGTGACCTTGACCTTGGACTTTGACCTACTTATTAAAAACTTTAACATTGACCATTACTTTTGAATGGTAAGTGATAGGGCTTTGATATTTCATATGTGTATTCCTTGTGACAAGACCTTTCCATGGATACCAAAAATTTTGACCTTGTGACCTTGACCTTTGAGTTCGACCTACTTATTAAAAACTTTAACCTTGACCATAACTTTTGAATGGAAAGTGATAGGGCTTTCATATTTCACATGTGTATTCCTTGTGACAAGACCTTTCCATGGATACCAAAATTTTTGACCTTGACCTTTGAGTTCGACCTACTTTTCAAAAAACTATAACCTTGTCCATAACTTTTTAATGGAAAATGATAGGGCTTTCACATTTCACATGTGTATTCCTTGTGATGAGACCTTTCTGTTGGTAATAATATTCTGACCTTGTGACCTTGTCCATGGAGGTTGACCCACATTTAAAAACTTCAACCTCGACCATAAGTTTTTGATGGTAATTTAAATCATAGGTCTTAAATATTTCACATGTGCATACCTTTTCATAAGCCCTGTCCCTTGGAAACAAAACACAAGTTTGGACCTTTTGACCTTTTCTTGGAGTTAATCTTTCATATTTAGAATGTTGATAATATATGAGATATATTATTTAAACTTAAGAATGGGGGATGTCTGTAAGCATTTCTTTAAAGACAAACACCCAAAAGCGGGGGACCACAATTCCTTTAATTTGATTTTTGATCTCCTAACTGTCTCTTACATTACAATATATCAAGTGAAATTTATAATTTGTATTTGATTACTGTAGACCTGGAGCTGAAAGAAAAAGAAAATGTGGATGGTCAAGAGGATGATAACAGTGTAAACAAACTGTCAGAGGAGTCAGATAGCTCTAGTTTAAATCTGATGAAAAACACGGATGATAAACCTAAATCAAGTCATGAAAATTATTTTGCAACAGCTATATCAAGTACTAAAACTCAGAGGTAGGGAATGGATTATCATTTGTATGTATGAAATGAGAAAATGAGTATGGTCTTACTCGTTACAAAAAATACATTTTTTTTTTCATAACTTGACTTTTGAGAATTTTTTTTCAATAGTACTAGTAGTCTAGGGGTTATCTTTTCTTAGTTCATACCCTTTTCACAATGAGCCTGGTATGGAATCTTAGCGAGTACAAATGTGTAAGGGATAGAAATATAATTTTTAGGTGAGTTTCGCGAAGCGAGCTTGGCTATAGTGATCGCAGGAACCACGCGACCTTAGATTTGCATCAGGTGACCTGAAAAGCGTGACATTCCCTAGCCGAAAAAATGTATAAATCGAGTGAAGATAAATATATATTCACACAGTTTAACTTAACTCCGATAGTGTGGCCCCATGACCCTTGACCTCATTATTCACCATATTTATATAAAGGCAGCGTATATTTCGCATTATCATTGCATTCCGCGTTTTAACAGTTGTTTCATAATGTTTAAAAAAGTTAGAGATTATTCAAAAAAGGATACTTTAGGACGCAGTAAACATCAGCTGTCTCGTGTGCATGTGTGTAGAGATTGCATATATACTGTACCACGTGACACGATCCTCTAGGTGCTTACCAAGACGTCCGCATGAAAACTAAAATATTGTTCTCAGTGGGCAAGGCAATGCAGAACGTTCGGTTTTTCTATAATTTCGTGCAATATAGATAGGCTACTTAATCACAAAAAGGGGAATATGTTGCAGTGTAGGGATGCCTTAGCTGTATGTGAGTTTTTGCCAAATTAAGAGAAATAATAGCTTTTTCGTAAGGCTGAAAAACGATGAGCATGATCCATGACCAGTCCATGAAGATGAAAATTAAAGTAGAAATGCCAAACGGATCGTGTTTGTGTATTCGCTTTATTTTGGTTGTTTCTTTCCCTTTTATATTTATTTTAGAGGATTCAAGCATATTTCTTGTCAGAGAATCGACAGTACCGATTAAAAAAATCTGAATGACATAGACCTACAAGATACAAAATTTTAGACCAATTTCACGTCTGTACTATCAGTGGCGGATCCAGCTTTTTAGTTTGGGGGGGAGGGGGCATAAAGAATTGGCAAGGGGTCTGGGGACCGCTTAGGTCCCCAGCAGGTCCAGGGCAGAGCCCAGTTGGGGGGGGGGATGTCAAAGCCCCCTGGAAGCTCTTGAATTTCAGCTTTTTAGGACCCATTTTTGTGACTGTAATTAATTAAAGAATGAAATTTGATGCATTTAACAATTATATTTACTAACAGGTAGGTAATAATCATTAATATTCACTCTTTCTTGATTTGAAATGATTGTTTTACCCATGATTGGAAAATTTTAGGGGGCCCTATGCCCCCCTTGAATCTGCCACTGACTATAGCAGTCATGCTGACATAGGTTCATAAATGTTTTATTCCCAAACATTGGAAAATGGATTTGTTCTATCTACTAATAATTCAATATTTAAAAATCCAATAAAATATATTGATACCATTCTAAAATGAAGAAACGAAACTCGCCATTAGTTCCTTCAGAGCTTTGATTTACCTTTATAGATTATTCATGATAAGACCTTCCATTTCATACTGTAAAATGTATTGACCTGACATTGGACATTGTAGTATACCAGACAAACCTTCAGATGCTGGCGGAGGTAGTAATGATTTTGTATTTGGACAGAATCTAAATGAACGAGTCACAGTAAGTTTGATATCTCTTTATACACTATGTGATTGTATAATACATGTACCTATTTTAAAATACTACTTTTCCTTAACTGTTTGGTTAGTACATTTTATTTCAATACTTCCACTGTTATTGATGCATATTCAAATTCTAGATTAAACTTTGCTTTGAAGAATTTATTTGGCAAGGGGACAAGCAATTTAAGAAATAATTGATTCAAGTAAACTTGAGTATGAATTATAAAAAACTCCAAATTTCTTCAGGGAATAGGGAATGCAGACACTAAATCAAAAAAATCAGAGGGAGGATTTGTGTTTGGTCAGAACTTAGAGGAGAGAGCCATTGTATCGGAGGATCAGACGGAAAACAATGATAAAGATGATAAAGACGAAAAAGAAGAGGAAACTAATAACCATACAACACCAGGTCTGATTATTAACCATACAACACCAGGTCTGATTATGATATTACTGATATGTTCAAACTTTTGTTAATAGCTGCTGAGACTTTGTCTTTTGTTGTTGTCTTCCGCTTTTAAGTAAATTTTGTGTCATTTTGAAATATTGTAAGTTTAAGAAAATTTAGAAAACTTGTCTGTCTTGGCATGTAGCACATATTTATGGTTTAGATGCTGTGATAATGGGACAGATTTTTAGCAAACCGTGACGAATGTCCAGGGAGCAATGTCGTAGCCTGATCATCGTCGTCAGCATCGGTTGCGTGGACAAAACTTAAATCTGGTCTATATCTCATGAAGTTGAAGGGATAGGGCTTTATAAATGGTATTTCACATGTAGATACCTTGTGAAGAGACCTTGCATTTGATATGATGACCTTTGACTTTATGACCTTGACTTTGTTTTGATAAAATCTCCTTATTACTATCAAAAACCTGCATGGCGAGTGATGTTGTGTTCTGACAAGTCCTGCTCGATATCTGGTATTGATAGATGTCATTGAATGCAATTCTTTATGGCTAAATACATTTAGATGTGAAACTGAATAGGTATGATACAAATAAAAAAACAAACATTCAAATACAAATTACGACGATGGATAACGAAGAATTGTGACCGACGCCGAAGGGGACTCTTAGTTTCCTCTCGGTCTGTCTGTCTGTCCGTCCGTCTGTCTTTCTGTCTGTCTGTCCCATTTTTCCAGACTTTTCTTGGCTGTTGTTGCAGATAATGAACTGATGAACAGAGATGCAGGACATAAATTTATGCTGCCGGTAGGGGACTTATATTGCACAGCGATCATTACATTTTTATTTGTATCATCCCTTCCCTCTGGAAGAAATATTTTTAATCTACTGAATAGGAATGTTCAAAGTCAAAGACAAAACTAGTATGGACTGAGTATTGTCCCTTTCATCAGATCATGTATTTACATGACATTTCTGTTTGACTTCTTCAAGTTAATGTGATTAATTGAAACTAAGATAAAGATATTAACCTCGTCTCATTATGTGTTTTCCTTTGCGATAATTTCAGAGAAAACATTAGAAGAATCAGCAAGAGAATATCAAGAGCAACATGAAAAGAAAGTAGATATTAAAGAAATAGAAGTTAAAACAGGAGAAGAGGAGGAATCCAATGTTTTACAGGTCATTTTTTCTCGTCAATATTTACACGGCTTATTTTTAGCACATTATTTCATAAAAAGAGAAAATTTATGTTCATATTAAATTGTACTGTAACATGTGTAATGGATATAAAGATTGTATGAAAACCTGTCCTCTGAAGTTATTGCACATGAAAAAATACTTACATGTACCTGAAAGGGGTAGGGCCACGAAGCCCGATATTGGCCCTAATTTTGAACATTGTACTTCATAGAATTCTTAACTGTTATTTGACATTTTGAAAAGTTCTCTACTGAATCACGAATCTATCTTTTGTAAATGTTACATTTATCAATAGCTTTTAGCCCTTTGAAAACACCAGAATTGATCATATTTCGCGAAATTGACACAAAAGCTACATATCTCCATTAAATTAGCAATGGCCGCATGCATTAACTAAGATGAAAAAATTATATGTTAAAGAATATTAGTATATCCTTTTGTCATAAACGTTTTATATCAGTTAACGCATGCGGCCACATTGAATTCTTCGACAAAAGACAAAATTCCCTGCAATTTTCGCCATATTTTGTCAATAACGTCAAAATGACGTCACTTTATGACGTCATTGTAATTAAATGGCACTTTGTTTGGTGAAATTTTTCTTTTCTCTAAAAGCGGTAAACGTTAGTGTATTTTCATGAGAGATATCAAGTATTTCTTGTGAAATTTATTTCTAGGGAAAAATCGAGGGCCGATTTAGGGGTCTCGTGGCCCTACCCCTTTGTGTGTATCTTCAGTTCAGCTGAAAATGACTGAAAGCACAGAATCTGTAATACTATAGCAACTCAAGACATAAATGTAGCAAGTCCATTCTCTTATGAAGTTTGAATGTATATATACCTCCTTTATAGAGTATTAAAATCACAATATTGATTGTATTGGTGCTGTACCCGTGCTCTTGGCTACAGTTGTTAAGTAAGGCCAGTTTACATGTACATGTATCTGCCTAGTATTATGATTTCATTTCTCTTTAAAGATTGGTTAATCAGATTTGTTATTTTCACATAGGCAACCTGCAAGCTTTATCTGTTTGACTCCAATGTACAGAATTGGATAGAGAGAGGACGTGGTTTACTTAGACTTAATGATTATAAAACTTCTAATCCAGGAGAATTCCAATCAAGATTAGGTAGGTTACCGAATGATAACAAAAAATAAAATGGCCATGCTTTTGGTTCTTTGTTATGAAACTTGATACAATTCAGGAATGTAGTTATTTCATGTTCTTTACTGTTCATTTCTTGTTAATTGTACATATACATGTATATCCTGATTATTGATCAACTACTTGCTCATCAAATATCTAAATATACTTGGATACATCTGCATGTATATGTCTGTATTGTAATGACAAATTCCTATTGATTTCAGTTATGCGTACCCAGGGGAGTTTGCGGCTGATATTGAATACTAAGATATTCCCTGGTATGACGATTGAAAGAGCAAGTCAGAAAAGTATACGTCTTACAGCCACTGATATGAGTGATGGGATCAAAGTCTTTCTTATATCTGTAAGGAACATTGTCTGAAATTTTCATGGGAAAATTATGTATACAAATTTAGTGTAGTCATGAATTAGTGCACTCTCAACAGCGCTATCTCTGCCAAAACATGAATCCCGCTACAATAAGTATTTATCAAAATAGATATAATACAAGGATGTAACAATGAAAATGACCATATATTATTTTTGATAGACAAGCCCTAAGGATTCAGACAACATATTAAGAGCAGTGGACTGGAGGATACAGCAACTACGAATTAAAGAGGAGTGGAGTGAAAAACCAAAAGTGGTGGAGAAAAGGAAAGTAGATACTGATGAATCATCACAGGAAAGCCCACCTAAAAAACTCAGGTACAATAAAGACCATAAATATTCTGAACAAGGTTTTTTCCCAAGAAAATGAAACCTCAGGCTCCTTGAAATTGTTGAAGCAACCATATATATATATACACCAGCACTTCCTGACTGCTGTCACGATGGTTTGTTCTGAGTCATTGCTTTCAGAAAATAAAAAACATGTTTTTGTGAAACACTAATGCCCCCGTCGGCATCTTTGTTTGTAAAAATTGTAAAATGGTCAAACTCCAAGGTCAAAGTCAAAAGCTTGTGCAATAACCATGATCAAAGAGCTTTAAAGACAGTGTAGTGTATACACCCATTTGAAAGTTTATTTGACTGGAACTATTAAAAAACAGCAGGACGTGAAGCATTCAAACGTGTAAATGCAATATAATGACATTATTTGTGTCAAATCACCAGAGGGTATGACTGAAGTAAGGATAAGGTAACATACCATTCCCATCACAATCAAGAAGTTATTTTTACATGCATTAACAGGGCTCGCGCTGGGCTTCGCAAATGTCGCATTTTGCGACAAAAATTTGAAATTTGCGACAGAAAATCGCGATTTGCGACAAAGGGAATTTTCTAAAAATGAGTTTTCAAGTACCGACAAACACGCGAATTCGGCATTGACAGATCGATTCTAAGTATTCCAAAGTGCAGTTGAAGCGTTCAGGTGTAACGTAGGTAAGCGGGTGACCGTAAAAGGTGTGAAATACACTGGTAATTAGGTAGCCCCAGCCACTGCTAATTAGATAATTGGATTATGAAGATAAGCTGTCCAACGTTAGTATTCCTTATTTTGAAAATGTATTTTAACTTTGTTACGGCGGACGGCAAACTTTATATCTTTCGATGTCACTGAAAAGTTTAGATCATCACGAGTAACTATGTCATTATTATTTCATTTTTCAATTCTTTATTTCTCCCCCAAAAGAAGTACCACTGTATTATATGTTTTAGAATTTAAAATTGGGAAACGTAACTTAGAAATGTCCGATTCCGTATCGGAAAACAAAATAGCAAAATTGACGCCGTTCGTTTTTAAAACGTCTGCAAGTTCTGACGATAAAACTATCAAAAATAAGCCTTCAATAGCATCTAAATCGAGGTTTTGAGATCTTTGTATTCAGGATAAAAGCATACGAGCTCGACGTAGCACCCCCTCTACTTTCTTTTAATTTTGCATCATAGGCCTCGATCTCCTGTGAAACAAAGAGTCGGCGACGAAGAATTGAACAAGAAAAAAATATTCTTATTTTATTTCTAGGCCATTGTGATTACGAAAACAAACCACAAATAGCTTATGTATCTATTTAAGAAATATTCATCTAGATAAGCTTCATGTACGTTGAGACCTTTTATTTTATTTTTTTTTTAGGGGGGGGGGTCCGCTACACCGACCTTATTCAATCAGGTCAACTTTTTTTCACAACAAACAAAGATTATTTAAGGGGACCGTTTTCAAGCTACATTGAATAAATGATCAAGAGCATATCTAGAGGGTGTTAGGAGCCACCTTGGAAATTTCCTAAAATGCTATATTTTCCCGTTTTTATGTCTAATGTTTTTCACAATCATATACTTGGATCCCCTCTCCATCCCAGGAAAAATTCTTGGTCTGTCCATCTATCTTTGGCTACAATAGCCAATTCCAGGCTGTCCTTGCTATCAAGAAGTTCAAGTCATGGGGAGGGGGGTCAGTACTATAGCTTGGTCTGAAAGCAAAGCTGCAGTTCTTTCAGCCTACACCATGTTTGCAGCTACCAACTGCCTTGTCAATACAGTAATCCCTAAACTGCAAATTGATGATGATAAGCATAGAAGGCCCTCCAACGGATATTTTTTAATTAGATGAGATAGCTTCTATGAAGAATTCTGTGACTTTTTGAGTTGGTCTAATTGAACTCATCACTTACTCAGCACTGTCATTGAATGTTTTGCATTTACTATGTTATCATAGAAGTTGTGTTTATATTAGTCTCTGACTTTGTTGAATCTAATACAATAATTATCACTTTGTATGTTCTTGAAAATAAAACACATAGATCAACACATTTCACTATCTCTATTGAGAAAAATCAAAGTTTTTTCAGCAACTTTGTCGTCGCGCAATATTGTGCTACTTTAACAGAACAATTTTGTGTCATTGCGCAAACTTGCGACACAAAACTTTGAGCCAGTGTGAGCCCTGATTAAAAAGTACATGTACATACATGTAGTATTACATTTATGAAAAAAGGACATTTTTCTTTACTCAGTATAAAGCCTAATTGTACAAAAAAAAAAAAAATGCATAGAAATAGTCTTGATAAATTTATGTAATACTAATATACATGTATAGACTCTATATGTATGGTTTACAGATCAACAGAAGATAATACCAGTGTACCTACGTTACGTAGAACAGAGGAGTCGGACGGCAGTGTAGTAGACCCTGAAACAGATGGTATGTGTAGATTATTAAAAGTTACACCCAAATAAGGAAATTATAACTAATACATTTAGATTGACTCTCATTCTTTACTTTCATGTAGTGCACATCAACTTTTTGCTGAAAATCAATGCCAATGGAAAATGTAAGGGAAGAAACTTTTTTTTTCTATTTCCTGAGTTGGAGAGAAGCTGTAGATGTTGTACAGTAATTTCTTCGAAAGTTATACATTTTGTAATAATATTTGTTTTACTACACTGATCATTGTATAACTTATATATTTAAGGATTCCGACTTCCGTCGGAATCCTTTCTGTTATTGTATTGTCTTTTCTTTATTCTTATTATTCTTATTATTATTCTTACCCCCAAACGTTCCAGACACTTTACAAAAAAGTACCGCAATATGTGATAAAGTGGAAAATACCATGTGAAAGAGCATATCAAGATCTCAATTCAAATTTTTTTTCTTGTCCAAAAGTTCACATATGCCCCCGCTAGAGGTCATCAAAGGTCAAATCTTTAAACTCTCATAACTCCTAAAGTAATCGTACGATTTGAACGAAATTTGTTTTATATTGTTCTTTGGAAAATTTGCAAACTTTTAGACGCTTACATGCTCAATGAAATATTTACAGTTTTCGCTCTATTACGAGTTGAAAATGGAATTTTAAATTGGCACAGTGCCAATTTCCTCAGTTTTTGAGATTTTGAATTGAAACTTGGATGGTAGGTAACTTATAGGTAGTCATTTAATGTTGACCTTATTTCAAGGTCAAATTCTGCTTCTCAAGGTCACAACAAGCTTTTGCCTGTAGAGCAAAGACGGTTTGATCTTGAGAGTTCAAACTTCATACATATAATCGTTGAGCCAAGCCCGTTCACCTTGACCTTGACCAAAGGTCAAATTCTCCTTCTCAAGGTCACAACAAACTTTTGCCTGTAAAACAAAGACTGTTTGACGTTGAGAGTTCAAACTTTATACAAATATTCCTTGCATCAAGCCCTCTCACCTTGACCTTGACCCAAGGTCATTTGTTCGATTTAAAGGTCACAGCATACTTTGGTTAATAAAATACTGAACTTTGATCAGTTTAAGATCAATTTTGATGAGAACAACCTCCAATACTTATCTTTTATCGGTGACATTGGTTCAAGGTCAAATAATCATTCTCAAGGTCATAACAAACATTTCCTCCTGTAAAATTCACATTTCTGGTCCTATACTATTTATTTTTAACACAAGTAGTCCTTCATATTTGAAATAAACATAGTGTAAGAAAGATAACTCTTTTCTTCTTGTTTTCTGTTTCTTTTTTTTTTTCTTAGTTGTCATTACATATCTGTACTTTCATGTTGTTGTCATTTTCTATTAATAGAAATTATCGCATTGCAAAATCATTGTGCAATTCTGTTTTGAGAGTGTAATTGTAAAGGATTTGATATAGGGCATGGAGTTTAAAGCTTTCGTAAAAATAAAAGGTATTTATTATTTTTTTCTTCTATTTTGTTGATAAATAGATAATAGTCCCAAATTGGACATAAGCTCTTTTGACTTATCTGCTGAAGTGAATAAGGTATGAAAGCAACTATACTTTTTACCATCTTCTTTTTTCGGATTTTAACACTTCAGTTCCGAGGAAGGTTTAATAAAGGAGGAATCCGTCTGTTGCTTGCAACAGTAGCCATCTAGTTTATATATATGATTGAAATAATACTCAGATTGAAAATACGATGTTGTTTATATTTCAGCTTCTTCCTCAAGTTGTTGTACATCATCATCATTAACGCTACGATCCGAATCTGACTGATCAGTGCTATAAATATGTTAATGTTTTATGTTATTGACGGAATCTTTCAAAGTATCCAGTAGCGTATCATGAGATACGGCATACAGAAAGCATTACTCCAAGAATAAGAGAATCTGCTTCATACAGTGTATAATTCTGGCCTGTTCATGATGGAGAGTTAGCAGTGCTGAACAAATGAATAGTATCATTTGAATCAACAATCATAAAGGAGCGTTAACGTGAAGACCCTGGTTAATTATTAAGTGCTCATTGATATTTATCAATGCACCTTAGGTTTTTTTTAGTAAGAATATCCTATTTATGTTCCCTAATGGTTCTATGTAGAATTTCAAATATTATATGACTCTGATCTGTTCATTAATATTATCATGTCAATATTAAATTGAAGTTTTGAAAGAAAAGAAGATTATGTTTTTATGAGACACAGCAAAAAAAGGGAGATGACAAAAATAAAATTTGTGAAATAGAACAATAAATGGCTGCAAATTCCGTAACAAAATATCCAATTCCTTTTAGCAAGTTCAGAGATCTTCTCTCTTTTTATACATGAATATATACTTTATAAGTTACATGTATTTTGTTTTCATCTTTGAATACAAATACATAAAGGTGTAGCAGAGACTTTGGAGAATCAAATGCTATATATATTTTCATGAAGATTCTGCTTCAGATGTATATTTGAAAGTATTGGAACTTACTCATTATTATGATCAGATAGTTTCAAATGTTTTTGCAACATTTTTATGGTGTAATCATCAATTAGAATTTTTTTTGAAAATGTACGTTTATTGCCATTTTGTTAGTACTGCCCAATCTTTCAGAAAACCAGTTATTCTCATTACCACATCACTATGTTTACTGTGACACTTCATTCAGCATCTATGTATGGATTAAGTCATAAGGATACTCCTTATCAATTTAAAGTGATGTTCAACATATATTCATTTCTGTGCTTGTACTACATGAATGAACTGTTGTGTTCAAGAGTAATTATAAACCTCTTCCCCACCCAACAAAGTTGGCAGGGAGGGGTATACTGGATAACCATACCTGCTATTGGTCTATTGCATATTACCTGTCGTCCAAACTTAGTTTGACAATGAAAATGTGGGAAGAAGGCATGTTACATGTTTGAAACCTTTTTGAAAACATGTATGAAGTTATTGCACAGACTCCCTACATATCTCACTAGGACATGTAGCTATACCAGTGTTAAATTGTGTGTACGTTCTTTGATACAGGACCATCTAGTAAAAAAAGATTTTTTATAAATTGGTTGATAAAAAATCCCATAAGTATTTCAACCTTGTTTCATCAAAGATACATACATACGTACATACACACATACATGTTACTAATCAAAAATATAAGTGAATGTCGGATATACATGTAAGCTTAATCTCAGTCTTGATGGGTAATAAAGAAATACTATAGTAGCTCTAGTTCATTTTGTACAAATACATGTAATTTATATTAATTGTAAAGTAAATGAACTTGTATCAAATCTGTCTCTGTAACAACTTAGTGACGTGTAGTGTCACCAAACTTGTGTTTTCTCATAAATTTTTGTAAAGTAGAATTACAAAATGTGTGTAATTATGTATGAATTTAGATACCTACATCCATATTAATCAAAATATTTATATGAGCAGGTACCTAAATATTGAATAAGGTCTTTTTCATGAAGTTACTAATTTTTTTAAAATTTATGATACTTGCTAATGATGCAGTAATTAATGTACATGTGAGATTGTTCAGATACCGGTATATCAAATCTTTGAGATTTATGTCTGCCTTCATCTAACTATCATAAACATAACAATAACAAACTTACTTACCGGTCAGTGTATTACTTACCTCACATCATAGAACATTTCACAATTAACATTGATACCATGAATTGTACTTTGGTGCTGTACAGTGTGGAAATACATGCCATGTCATATACTTCACCAGTATGCTTCAATTTATTTAAGATTTCTCATTGTATATGCAACATTTCTGTTTACTTACAAAATAGTATGCACAGATTATTTCATGACTGTTTTTCATAATGCTTAAGAATTCAGTTTCTCAGGTTTTGTCAACCAGTTGAGTTTTGATACCTTAATCTCATTTTAAAACAATTAAGAAAACTTCAAAATGTATTAACATACATGTACTTATATTCATTTCATAATTTGTTACTTCAGATAATTAAAATCAAGAAAATTATAACGTTTGGCCATAGAATTTTGAAAATTGATTCTCTTGAAAAATTGAAGTCATTTGATAATCCCATGATAGGGGTTATGTTGACATTGTAACACAGAGTCCTTGAATGTTTTACACTTCCTCAAGTGTTTGATATAGGTTTAGTTGTTCTCAGTTTAGGTTTATTATCTAACATATACATTGTACCTTCTTAAATTGCTTATTAATTCATACAGCCAAACTGAAATTTCAGTTCAAGTGTGTCTGTTATGGAATGAATTTTGTGTTTATCCCCAATACTTGATATAGAAGTTTGAGCATTCTTCTCAAACACTCGATAATAAACTGACTATAGTATTATATACTTACTGATTGTGGAAGCCTTGTTCACTGATAGTCGGCTGCTGAGTAACTGATGATAGAACGCATGTATCATGTTATCATTCATGTAATAAATGAACTATAAACTTGTGCTGATTTCTGTTTTTGTTACTTGTAAGTACCAGTAGTACTTTATAATTAATTTCTTTCATTATGTCACCTAGAAACTGAAACGAGTATACAAAAAATGTATATGGATCACTTTGTCTTGTGTACAATCGTGTCTGGTAGTCATACTTCAATATATGGATGACCTGATATGTATGCTTTCGAAAGATTTGTAGGAAATTTCAAACATGGTGAAACTCAACACCTCACTGCTTTTGATGTAGAAATTTCTGAAAGCAGTATAGACATGTAGTATATAGCGCTTTGGTGACATAGACGATGGATCTACAAGAAGATGCTGATTTTTCATGTTTTCGTGAAAATTGTCAATTCATGACTATATCTACATGCCCGAATGAATGTAGTGTGATTGGAGTCTTAACACCATTTTGTTGTTTAACGCCTCCTTTAGCATCTTGCAGCATTTTTTAATGAAATCTATATGATTGGGCGCTCCTCAAAAAGCCTTGCTACGGATTTAGGGGGTGTTGGTTGATTCAGGACCCCATCCAAATATATAGGCATTTTTCTTTGCACACGATGGTCCCGAAGTATAATAATTCTTGAATGGTTTCTTTTCTGTTCTTTGTTGCTTTCTGTGGGACCATAATTACCATCTAACGTCGATCAGGCCGACTGGTAACAAAAAAGATACATTTATGTTTGTTGAGGATCATAGGAAATGTTCCCTTGTCCGTATCTAGCAAGACTGTTCAAGACAAAATTGTGCTCTTCTTTTTTTTTGCTCACTCATGTCATACCATGTGTTACTAGGTAGTGCACCGTCTGTCGCTTCAATGTATTACTAGGTAATGCACCGTCTGTCGCTTTAAGGTATTACTAGGTAGTGCACCGTCTGTCGTTTCATCAATCCTTAACTGTGATACATTATAGACATATCAGATTTTCACCAAATTTTACAGGGACACAGTGGCGGATTCAGGGGGGGGGGGGGGGGGCATCCGCCCCCCCCCCCTCGGCACTGATCCAAAATTTTCCAAAAAAAACCCTATATTTTGGCCCATTTTCAGTAAAAATCAGCAAAATTTGCCCCTTGACCCCCCCCCGGCAAAGGGGGCGCTGGATCCGCCACCGGGGACAAGTACCAAATTTTCACTTCCAAAGTCTTCCGCATCAAATCAAAGATGGCCACCCTGGGTTCTGATTGGCTGAACTGAATATTTTCAAGTTCTCTGCAACCCCTGCACAGAATATCGCCCAACCTCATAGGGACTTAAGGTATCCGTTGTACAATAGAGTCATTTTACATAGCGTTTTAATAGCCATTCTCTGTAAGGACCAAAATCGTTCGGCACGGCATGTCATGGATTTTGATGATTTTCAGTATAATGGGTATAAATTAAGTACTGACCATGAAAATAACACTTTTCGGCCAATGTGACCTCTGGTTGCCATGGTAACGAGGCCATTCTATTTATAGCACTTTTGGGACCATGAAATAAGCCAGCTCCGGATACTTCGTTGCCATGGAAACCACTGTAACAGCTTGTTCATCTTTATATAATCTATTCTTCCTTACTTCCATTCTTACTTAGTACACTTAGATATGTGATATTAATTACAGGAAGCTTATTGTATTAAGCCAAAATAAGTCAAAATGAAGCGAAAAATAGAGGTGAAAATAAGGGCCATTTTAGTGTGTTTTTGACCATTTTCAATCTTAAATATCACAAAAGGCACCAATAGGAGACTAGTGATTTTCATTATTGAAAATGTATGTTTATTGACAAATAAAATGAACGAAAAATTGGAGTGGGTATTTAAGAGTTTTACCTAAAATCTGTCGTCAAAGACCGTTGCCATGGCAACATTAGACCTTCTTGCTTATTTCATACTTTCTTTGACATTGATTTTATTCCTCTTTTGAGTTACATAAGATTGTCAAAATGTATGCATGTATAGATATGACTTATATCTTTTACATAAGAACAATTAAAATGTTCAAGGTCATTGGCTTGATGTTCAAGGTCATTTATACTTTGAGACTCAAATTTTGCATAAAATATTGATTTTTTAATTTTTTTGTTACCGATTTTAGTGATTTTCTTATATAAATATTTTCATAGGTTATATATATTATGAAAGCACATGAATATAAGAAAGACAAATCTTAGAATTTATTGAATTGTAGCAATTCAATAGGTAAATATTTTTCCGTCAAAAAACAAGAAAAATACAGATTTCGTCCCTTTTTTATCAAAATATTCACCAAGAATTTAGATATTCGATGATGTGAAGAAACGTAATCAATAGTTCTAAGAAATAAGTGATACATTTATCATTTTATGGCAAATAACTGTTAAGTTCAATATTTCAAGGTTTCTAAAATATTGACACCTTCATTTTATGAAAAATCAGGATTTTTCGTCAAATCTGGTCACTTAAAGTTTAATGACCTTGAAAATTCAGTGGGTGACCTTGAAATATTTTCAAGGTCATTTTTATATCGAAACGCCTCTCTTAGATGTATACATGAACTTCTGTTCCAATATCATGCGTAGATCGTTTGAAAGAGGTTGTGTTTAAATTCATCGTATGAAAACCTTTCAGCCGATTGTTGCCATAGCAACTAAATTTGATGCTGCTTTGCAATAAAAGGTCAAATTAGCCCAATTAATTTTGTGTATTCATGTACAGTTCAAAGATGATACTAATTGGATAACTAGAATTTGGACTTCAAAAATTGGTGCTTTTATGAAATTTTCAACCTTTCAAAACAGTAAAAACATGCAAAAAAGGGCCTTTAAGTGCCCAAAACAGAGCCATTTGATACCCTGTTTTGGCCCAATTTTTCATCTTGTATACACAAAGCAACCGAGATGAATGTAAAAAACTTTACAAATATGCATAATAATAAGGATTAAAAGAAAATAATCAAAGCAATTTCAGATTAAAAAAGTACCTGTTTCCATGGTAACGAAGCCTACAAATATGCCAGGTCTTATAGATTTTCCCGATTTTTGAAACTTCAGACACGGTTACCATGGCAACGACAACCTTTTTGAAAAAACTGGGGTTGATTTACATACTAGTGCTTCATATTGAACTTCCATACAAAAAATCTCAAAAATCCAAGACATGCCGTGCCAACATGTCTTGAAATTCTTTGGTTCTTACAGAGAATTGCTGTTAATCATCTCCATTGTAAACTATGGTAAATTCTATGCCTGGTAAGGTACTATAAACTATATATTTTCTGAAAGGTAATGATGCCCTGAGTACAGATATAAGACCCCCTGGTCTTAAAAATCAAAGGGGAAAAACTCTTGTACAACTTTTTATTTTGCATATGTTATATAGAGAAAATAGACAATTTAAATGCTTCATCAGTTATTCCCCTTTGTTTTTCTGGCCCCAAAATTATTATTTCTGAACAGTGGGCATTATAACCTTTCAGAAAATATAAAGTTTATGGTACCTTACCAGGCATAGAAAAATGCCCAATTGTACATCGGATACCTTAATTAGCTTTTGTTTTCACCCCCTTGTTCACACGTGGGTGTTGTGATGTTCGGAAAAAAAACAAGGACTCATAAACTTGTATATACATGTATCTGCGAACTTATGTAAGTCCTTTGGAAACGGATTAAGCCATAGGGTAATGCAAATATCAATTCACGCTCATGAGAACATGTTTCCAAATGTTCAATTAATTTTGTCATCTTTTTTTGTTGTTCTGTTTTGAATTTCCTCCTCTTCTAGGAGAACCACTTTTTCAAGTGTAGCTGTTCTGGAGCACCTAAAACCTAACCCTAACTGAATGTTAAATAAGGAAAAATGTAAAAATGTAAATTTTTAAAACTTAGGGTTTAAGTATAAAATAGAAGTAACTCTAAAAGAATCTATGTATATTAAGATTTCAGTTCACGCAGAATACTTAAGTTAAAAGATTCCACAGGATAGCTTTAACTACACAAAACTAGAGATATGAACATGATAGAATTTCTTTTGCCTATGTTAAAATAATTGCATCATGATAAAATTCCACTCCAGGTGCAATATAACCCGTTCCCATGGTGATTCTTCTGTTAGTAATTATGTACACTGGGTATGTGATTTAATAGGGTTTCATCTATTTTACAGGGGTTTGTTACAATTGATTTTCTCATAGATATGTGCATACTGATGGAATAATAGCGTTATTTATAGAAAAGGTGAGCGGGGGGGGGGGGCATTTAAAATTAAAAAATATTATTTTTGTGGATTTTTAAAAGATGGAAATAAAGGCTTGGGAGTTAGATTTCCGTGACCAGGGGAGCCAACACCGGGATTGAAGCGTTATTTATAGTAAAGGTGAACGAGGGGGGGGGGGGCATTTAATAATAATTTTTTTTTTGATTTTTAAGAGAATTTTAAATTTGATAATCAGGAATGAGACTAATAAGGTTACAGGAGTTGCTAGGGTTTTCCATGTAGTGGATAATCAGGCCATTTATGTAATATTTTCAAGGTAATTTGATCTGGCCCTATGAAGAGCATGACACATTCCTCTTCCTATAGATTCAAGGTCATGTAGTGTACCAGCGTCCTGTAGTCTGAATGGAACCTTCCAATGTCCTGGATTTATGATTGATAGCAATTGCAAATCTTTGTTTACCTGTATGTGGTTCCAGACATCATGTTGTTCGAGTATTTTCCTGAATTTTTCCGTGAATGGTTTCCTCTGTGGTTCTATCGCTTCACAGATTAAAATGAAATGTTCTACAGTTTCGTCCTGTCTTCCACACAACTTACAGGTAGCTGTTTCAGATTTTTGTTGAAATTTTGCGACATTTGACTGTAATAAGTAGGTCCCTGTCAATAGCTTCGCTTTTATCCCTTCTTTACTGACCGCTATAATGTATCTTCATTACAGTGTTTCCATATACTATGTATGTTCCCAACTTTAAAGTCCTTCAAATCAAGGTTTTTCAGAGAACTTTTTTATGCCCCCGGAATCACAGATTCGGGGGCATATAGTTTTTGGCCTGTCCGTCTGTTTGTCTGTCTGTCTGTTTGTCTGTTTGTCCGAACTAAAAACTTTAACATTAGGCATAACTTTTGAATGGTAAGTGATAGGGCTTTCATATTTCACATGTGTATTCCTTGTGACAAGACCTTTCCATTGATACCAACATTTTTGACTTCGTGACCTTGACCTTGACCTTTGACCTACTTTTCAAAAACTTTAACATTGGGTATAACTTTTGAATGGTAAGTGATAGGGCTTTCATATTTCACATGTATATTCCTTGTGACAAGACCTTTCCATTGATACCAACATTTTTGACCTCGTGACCTTGGCCTTGACCTTTGACCTACTTTTCAAAAACTTTAACATTGGACATTACTTTTGAATGGTAAGTGATAGGGCTTTCATATTTCACATGTGTATTCCTTGTGACAAGACCTTTTCATTGATACCAACATTTTTGACCTCGTGACCTTGACCTTTGACCTACTTTTTAAAAACTTTAACATTGGGCATAACTTTTGAATGGTAAGTGATAGGGCTTTCATATTTCACATGTGTATTCCTTGTGACAAGACCTTTCCATTGATACCAACATTTTTGACCTCGTGACCTTGACCTTTGACCTACTTTTCAAAAACTTTAACATTGGGCATAACTTTTGAATGGTAAGTGATAGGGCTTTCATATTTCACATGTGTATTCCTTGTGACAAGACCTTTCCATTGATACCAAAAGTTTTGTCCTCGTGACCTTGACCTTTGACCTACTTTTCAAAAACTTAAACATTGGGCATAACTTTTGAATGGTAAGTGATAGGGCTTTCATATTTCACATGTGTATTCCTTGTGACAAGACCTTTCCATTGATACCAACATTTTTGACCTCGTGACCTTGACCTTTGACCTACTTTTCAAAAACTTTAACATTGGGCATAACTTTTGAATGGTAAGTGATAGGGCTTTCATATTTCACATGTGTATTCCTTGTGACAAGACCTTTCCATTGATACCAAAAGTTTTGTCCTCGTGACCTTGACCTTTGACCTACTTTTCAAAAACTTAAACATTGGGCATAACTTTTGAATGGTAAGTGATAGGGCTTTCATATTTCACATGTGTATTCCTTGTGACAAGACCTTTCCATTGATACCAAAAGTTTTGTCCTCGTGACCTTGACCTTTGACCTACTTTTCAAAAACTTTAACATTGGGCATAACTTTTGAATAGTAAGTGATAAGGCTTTCATATTTCACATGTGTATTCCTTGTGAGAAGACCATTTCATTGATAGCAAAAAAAAATTTGACTTCGTTACCTTGACTTTGACCTTTCACGTACTCAACAGAAAATGGTGTTTATACTAACAAAGATGCCACCGGGGGCATTCGTGTTTCACAAACACAGGCTTTATTTCTTTAGCCTTTTCAAGTATATCACGTTTCCAGAAGTTTATAATGCTTTCTGTCAGTTGTTTTTTCCAGACTCCTTTTGCTATGGGGGTTCTTAAAAGGTCATGTATTTTTGAAAGGTCGTATTTTTCCAGAATTTTCCCCGCATAGATGAACCAGCTGTTTGAAGTTGAGTCTTTTACTGCAAGTTGTCTTTCTGCTATATCTTTTTCTATGTCCTCTCCCCTAAATATCTGCATTAGCTGTGTCAGAATTTTCCTATCAATTTCTGCTTCTATTGGTATTTCTCCTGCTATTATGTAAACCCCTTCATCTGCAGTTCTTTCTGGAAGCTGTAGCATCTGTTTCAGCCATCGCTTGTGATATTGGTTTAGTCTCTTTCTATCACCATTTGATAATTTGATGTTCTCCAGTCCATATATCACTCTAGGTTTTATGTAGATGTTCCAGATTTGTAGGCCTATTTTTGGATTTATGCCATTGTATCCGTGTAGTCCAGCTCCCATCAGGGCATATGTTGTTTTCCTTCCAATAAAAATTGCTTCGTCTATATGACCTTGACCTTGAGTTGCTTTAATTTCTTTTGTTGATTGAATACCATGACCTTGCTTTTTTGTTCACTGAGTTTATAGTGTTCCTTTTTTGAGTAGTCTTCTTGAACTTTAGTCATAGTAGCTAGCTCACATTGGTCCATTGAAAGTAGCAGTTCGTCATCTGCACATGTTGGGCTAGCAATATTTACTGATCCAATCCTCATGCCTAGTGAATTATTTTGAAAGATTTCTAAAGTCGGATTTAGAAACATTTTGTATGCAGTTGGGGACCACACTCCGCCTTGTCTTACTCCCTGTAATTCCATGAACTTTGTTGATAAGCTCCCTTCCCATTTGACCTGCGAGCTCATGTTTTGGTACCACTCCTTCAAGAGAATTAGCCAATCTGTCCCCTTTAGTCCAGTGATACAGCTTATGTAGCATTGAATCATGCCACACTACATCAAAGGCTTTGGAGGCATCCAAGAACGTTGCATAGAGCATTTTCTTCAGATCTTCCGAAATAGCTTCAGTGAGTAGTAATGTGGCGAGACCAGGGGATGTCCCCATCTTTTGAATTATTGTTATTGTTTTTCAATATCCGTAATTAATATGCAACTCGAGCTTATAAAATTGTACAGAATTTTTTTTTGTTCATTAATTTATCTTTTTTTCCGGCCGATGTCTCGCTGTTTTATACGTCCCTGCTAAAATAACACATCTATAAGTACAAATCAAAAGTTAGATATGACCGCCGGTGACAAAGCAACTTGATAAAGTTGATGTCATATGCAGTGAAAAGCTGTGAGACCACCGCGACGCGCCGGTGTCACTTTACACACAGGGCGAAGGTAAAGGATAACTATTTCCAAGTTTTGAAATTAATGGGTAAATGAATAAATTTATTCATGGAAAATTTGAAGTAGCGGGAATATTCTATGATTTTTTGGGTCATATTTCGGGTTCGATATTGAAGAAAGGAAGCAGCATGGCGAACATGGAAGACGAAACACAAGTTGAAGCCGGCGAAGAAACGGCAGAAACGAAGGAAATAAAATCTAAAAAGCATGATTCAGGAGCGAGAGATCTGGAGAAAGTTACAGACTATGTGGAAGAAACAGAAATATCCGCCCAAAGCATCGGTGACGCAATGAAAGCAATGAGTGACAGAAAAACAAAAGAACGAGCACTCAAACAGGAAAGAGAACGGGAACTTGCTAAAGTGAAAATAAACAAAGATGACGTTGATTTGATTGTGAAAGAAATGGAAATTCAACGTCATATGGCAGAAAGAACACTAAGAGAACATAAAGGCGATGTTGTTGAGGCTTTGATTGCATTGACTAACTAGAATCTGCAGAAAATAATAGATTTTGATAAATTTTACAGTCCATCATTTTCATGTGTGAACAGATGTGAAATCTTGCAATACAAATATACTTTGCTGGATAATGGTTTTCTAAGTCCTTGTGTAATTCTATTGAACCCATAGTATGACACTCTACTTCTGTAGTACTGTGTTCAATTCGGCCCGTTTAATTAGTGTAGCCTTGTGAAAATATTGCTATAAAAATGTTACATTTTGATGAATAACTTCATTTGTTGTATATCTTTTCTATTTATTTTCAATGCTTTGCTCTACTACTTTATAATTTCAATAAATTACAAATTCATTAAAAACCTGTAGAACAGTTCATTAATTATAAGCTATTGGATACAGAATATTTTATAATCTTCACTTTTTTTTGTGAACTCAAACAAAAATAAAATGTATTAATAGAACATTGAATAATTATTCATATTCTTGTTTTAATTGTAATAAATGTTCAAGTACATCAATTTTGACGTGTTTATATCACTCAAGATATGTTAAATTTAAAGCAGACTTAGTGGAAAGTGTGTTTTACTACATCATGGTTTTTCAAACTGAACTGTTGATCAAATCAATCATGCAGTAGCTTAAAGCTGCTTTGCTCAATGTCCCCAAGCATAGCAGAAATCATGATAACTGAATGCAAAACAAAATTGTGGAGTTACTGTCGTGTACATGTAGGAGTAGATCCTAGCTACTTTTTTTTGGCCATATTGCAAAGGATAATCTGGTCTATGGAATGATCTCTGTCCATCAGCATCAACAGTTTTGTTTATCTGGCTTCACTAGTACTTGTATCAAACTTCTCAAATTGAGGTTTTCCTCAAATTTGAGAATTTTCCTCAAATATTTGAGGTTTTCCTCAATTTGTCTTGTACGGTATTACTAGTTCCTCAACTTGAGATTTTCCTCAAAGTTGAGATTTTTCCTCAAAGTTGAAGGACTCCTCAAAACCTTGTATGAAAGAATTATTTGAAATTTTCCTCAACATGAGGAGAGATTTTCCTAAAATATTTTATGGAGCTTCACACCTACCTACCTTAAATACTTGAGGAGGGATAGACTTTCTTCAAAATAGTATTGGCAAATTTAAGACAGATTTGAGAAAAAATACAGATGACATTGTTTAATTTACAAATGTATAACACAATAGCCTTTTCTTGTATTCTCGAAAATTGAGGGATGAGTTGAGGAAATTTCATCATTCTCATATTTTTCTTCAAGTTCAGGAAAATGTCAAATATTTCTTTCCTACAAGGTAAATTTTTAGGAGAGCGTCAACTTTAAGGAAGTAGAATTTTGTACCCTTAAAACCTTAAAAAAGGTACCAAAAAGTTTGTTCTGATTAGAATCGTGAATGAGTCTTGTGATAAGTACATCTATATTAATGAAGGACGAAATGTACCAAAAATATTTGACACCTCGTCTTGGCCATTATGGTGACGATAACCCATCTCCTCAAGTCTTTCCTCAAATACTTTCCTTAGCTGAGGAACCCCTCAAATGATTTGAAAAATTTTGATATGATTTTGAGGAAATCTCGGCTGAGGGAATCCTCAAGCAAATTTGAGGTTGAGCAAAATCTCAAGTTGAGTATTTTGATACAAGTGAGGCCTGTTGCATTTTAGTTGCTGAAGAAGTACTTTATAGGAGTTAGCACATTAAAACTTTGAATGGAGATAGAACTTGGCAAGAGGATCTGAGTGTATAGAACTTGATTAGAGAATCAGGTAGGTACATGTACATATGTAATCTTAACTTTGAGATTTTACATTGACCTTGAAAAATGTACATGTCATTTGCTGGTACCCATTATCTTTGTTGTGTTAATATTATACCAAATGCCACATAAATAACACATAGAGTTGGAGTATGATTACAGTAGTTAATGGACCTCCTTTCATGGATTTGAAACCTTCGTCTTCAGGTTTGACCTTGAACCAAAAGATTATGAATTGGAATAGATTATACCAAATCTATAAAATACATGGTACATTTATTAAAATGTAGTATGGAGATGAAACTTGATGGGTTGCATTTGACTTTATTGATATCAGGAATTGACCCTGACCTTGAGGCTTGACCTTGACCTTTTGACCTGAAAAAAGTTTTCATCATATAAGAGAGACTGAGTTGAGTTAAAGTGAGGAAACACATTTGTCAGCATACATGTATGTATATACCAAATATAAGGGAATTTTTAAAATGTTTGAACACTCAAGAAATACTCGAGTTGCAATAAGGAATGAAAATGGACATAATGGAATCCTGTTTATATTATACAAGATTGAAAAAGAAGATGCCAAAGAGTGTGTACATTGTTCATTGAGTTGTAGTAATGGTTCATTTGATAAAGCAAATGTGCATTTGAGAAAATATAGTTTGGTATAGTCTTTATACTACATGTATTAGTTTCTGTACAGCTATTGCATAGGAATAGTCGGAAATACATGTATCTGACTAATCAGGTAAAATAAACCTAGATTTTTTTTAAGTAGACCGTGAGTAAGGATTCATTAAATTCTGTGCTATGATTACAGAGAAGTCAGAAACCATCAAAGCTAGACACTGGTCCTTTGACTGTGTATCAATTCTTTGAACAACTGCTCTTTTGTCAGATACTCTAATGAATGACTTTTACATTCTTCCAATAAACATGCCTGGACTATATAACCCATCACATGCATCTGTACACTTAATAAGTAAATACTGAATCTTATGGAATGATTCTAAGTAATAATGGGGGGGGGGGGGGGGGTACTTTACTGAAGGTATTGAAATATACATATACATGTACAAGATGAAGTAAAAGAAAAAAGTTTTATTCATTTGACAGTCACAACATTTGAATATAGTTTCAAGAAATGTTCATGAAATGGTGATGGATCCACAATCAACAGGAAACATGGAGTACCAGCCTCCACAGTATATCTGAAAGAAAAAAATATAACAATTAAATTTTGAAAAAGGAGGTCAAACTCAACTTCATATGGTAAAAAGTTATAGTATCACAGGAAAGATCTTGTCGCAAGGAATGCATTTGTGAAAAGTATAATGAAAATCTTATCATTTCATGAATACATAAAATAACTTTAAATCAGTAATGCTCACTTCTTTTGAAGACACAATTGTACCACAAAACTTTAATTCAGTGAATGTAAATACCAAATGCATACCTAAATATGATAAGAGATGAAGCCATATATAATTAATAATGCGGGGGGGAGGGGAAGAGATAAAAAATGGAGGTTTCATGTTCTGTATGCACAAATTTAGATATATCTGGTGCAGTTCTAAATTTTGGATCTGTTTTTGTAAGTACATGAATAAATGTCTGGTGAGTGGTAGCAAGCCAGGAAATTTTTTTTGGGGCAAAATATAGACTTATCGGAAAATACTTTCTATACCCTCTATATCATTATAATAAGTACATGTAATAATATTCTATATAGTTCGAGTCAAATGTCTTCATGTACATTGATAAAGTAAAATGGATATAGGATGGATCAGAATAGCTAAATATTCAGAAAGTTTATAAAGAGCTGGCGAGTGGTAGCGAGCCAAAGAAAAAGTTTGAAAATTGACCAAAAAAATGTAGATTTATAATGGTACAAAATGTTGCATCAGAAAAAGTGGGGGAAAGGGGGGGGGGTGCAAATCATGGTTGTGCCCCTCTACTTTTCAAAGTGGGGGCATGTGCCCTGGCTTCCCCCCTCCCCCCAACTTTCTCCTAGGCCCTTGTTGCCCATAGTGATATTGACCCTTGACCTTGAAAATCAACATGTTTAATCCTCTCCCGTAAGGAACACTTGACGATCCTAAGTTGATGATTTTGTCTTCTATGCTGTTCACAACATTTTTAAGGGTAAGCCCAAATAATCTTTTACCCTTGACCTTGAAAATGAAAAAGGTTCTACATCTCCCTAAAAGTAACATTAATTGCGAGTTTGATGATCCAATGATAATTGTTATGTCTTCTATGCTGTTCATAAGGTTTCAACATTCACTTTTTACTGTGACCATGACCCTTGACCTTGAAGATCACTAAGATTCATCATTTCCCCATGAGGAACATTATTGGAAGGTTTCAGGTTTCTATGATGGTGAAACACACACATGTGATGAAATATTTCTTCCAGCATAATATTTATTCCTTGGAACTTTTATCATATATTTTTTCCCAGGAACTTTTATTATGTATTAAAAATTCCACAAGGAAATTTTATTATGTAATGAATCTTCCATGGTCATAATAAAAGTTCTCATACCATGGAAAATATATTACATAACACAAATTCCATCTTGATTTTTTTTAATGTTCATAATAAAAGTTCTGATACTAGTACCATGATGGGAAAATCGTACAGAACAACAATTTATTCCTGTGAGATAACCATGTTACTGTGATCATTGAAATATTTGAATTATGAGAAAATATCAGTACGTCAGTCATTTATGTGTTTGGAGTATAGATGGAAAAAAAATATTGTACATGATACTTACATATAATATTTCTTCTGTTTTAAAGAAAAAGTAGTCCTTTGGGTATTGAAAAAAGATTAAAACATCAAGAATTTTCATATTAACGTTTCCGTCTATGTTACGACGGAAACATTGTCAAAAATTGTTGATGTTTTACTCTTTTTTCACGTATCCAAAGGACTGTGGAAAAATATTATGGACAAGGAAAAAATATTCCATAATAAAAAATCTTGGGAATTTTCATTATAATAATAAACTTTCCAGGAAGAAGAAATATTATGCGGAAGAAAAGTTCGTTCACACACACACACACACCCTCACACAGATACAAGCACACATATGCATGACAGCAATGCTCTATCCCCTCTGCAACACTTTTGGGAGGATAAATAAAAAACATTTGTTTGTGAAACACGATTGCCCCCATTGGCATCTTTGTCGGTAAAACAGCTGAAAAGTAGTTCACATATTGAGGTCAAGGTCACACAGACAAATTTGGTATCCATGGAAAGGTCTTGTCACAAGGAATACACATGTGAAATATGAAAGCCCTATCACATACCATTCAAAAGTTATGGCCAAAGTTAAAGTTTTTCAAAAAGTAGGTCATACTCCAAGGTCAAGGTCACAAGGTCAAAATTTTGGTATCCATGGAAAGGTCTTGTCACAAGGAATAGACATGTGGAATATGAAAGCCCTATCACTTACCATTCAAAAGTAATGCCCAAGGTTAAAGTTTTTGTGGACAAACAGATAAACAGACAAACAGACAGATGGACAGACCAAAAACTATATGCCCCGGAATCTTCAATTACGGGGGCATAATAAAAATAGGTCAAGGTCAAAAGGTAGAAAAGTTATGCACTTTCACTTCCATTCAAAACACATATACTGACACAAAATGTTAAGCAAGCACAATCAAACCACTTGCATATACATGAGTTTAAGAAGATCCTGACGATAATCTCAACAGCACTTACAATAGAGCACAAATTGAGTATCGACGGACCCTAGCAAGCTAGAGGTGGGACCAGGTGCCCGGGAGGAGTAAGCATCCCCTGTTGGCTAGCTGCACCCGCTGTCGATGCACGATAATGAAACAATATATAAAATACATGAACTGTTTGAGGTTATGTCTACATAGAAAGTGCTATGGCGACAATGTCAGGGAAAATATTCAAAACATTACTGTCAAACCCCTTGCGGGGAATATACATGTGCACCCCATTTAACTTGCATATACATGTGCACCCCATTTAACCAGTTCACACATTTTTATCAGTTTTAATATTACCTCTCATGTTGTAAAGCTTTAAGTAAAGTGGAATCTTGTGATAAATTGTACAGAGTTTCTTTTTCTTTGTCCTCAAAGTACACCTTTAACAAATATAAAAACAGATTTATAAAGTACAGAAAACATTAATACTTATTCATTATAAAACATGCATTCAATTAAATTCTACTTCTGTTTCTCTAAAAGATAACTATGGTGACTGGAATTGTTTATTTAGACTTAAAATAGGCAAATACAAGGTATTAAGAGAGACTTCAATTTTTGACATAGGAGAAATGAGAGTTTAAATTGATTTTAAGTAAAATCCTGAATCTGTTATTAAACCTCCAGCACTACCTATCTAAAACTTTATAAAGATATAATTGTCTAACACCTTTATATATACATGTACTGGTTTATACTTACTTTTATAGATGCTTGTTTATATTTACCTTTATAGATGCTAGTTTATATTTACCTTTATAGATGCTGGTTTATATTTACCTTTATAGATGCTGGTTGATATTTACCGTTACAGATGTTGGTTCATACTTACCTATATATTTACATTTATAGATGCTGGTATATTTTTACCTTTACAGATGCTGGTTAATACTTACCTTTATAGATGCTTGTTTATATTTACCTTTATAGATGCTGGTTTATATTTACCTATATAGATGCTTGTTTATATTTACCTTTATAGATGCTGGTTTATATTTACCTTTATACATTCTGGTTTATATTTACCTTTATAGATGAAGGTTTATATTAACTTTAATGGATGCAGGTTTATATTTATCTTCTTATAAGATGATGGTTTGTATTTACCATTATTGATGCTACATGTAGTTTATATTTACCTTTTATAGATGCTGGTTTATATTTACCTTTTTTCGATGATGGTTTATATTTACCATTATGGATGCTAGTTTATATTTACCTTTATAGATGCTGGTTTTCATTTACCTTTATATCCTGGTTAATATTTACCTTATATTTGCTTGTTTATATTTACCTGTATAGATGCTGGTTTATACTTTCCTATATATTTACCTTTATAGATACCAGTTTAAATTTACCTTTATAGATACTGGTTTATACTTTCCTATATATTTACCTTTATAGATGCTGGTTTATACTTTCCTATATATTTACCTTTATAGATGCTGGTTTATACTTTCCTATATATTTACCTTTATAGATGCTGGTTTATACTTTTCTATATATTTACCTTTATAGATGCTGGTTTATACTTTCCTATATATTTACCTTTATAGATGCTGGTTTATACTTTTCTATATATTTACCTTTATAGATGCTGGTTTATACTTTCCTATATATTTACCTTTATAGATGCTGGTTTATACTTTCCTATATATTTACCTTTATAGATGCTGGTATATACTTTCTATCTTCATCCCAAGTCGGGGCCTCTACAGCCGGACCAAACATGTGATTTATGTGGTCACTGAAACTATACATAGTGATTCATATTAGTACTAGACATATATGTACAACTTTACATTCAATAAGATTCAAATAGGGATTCTACATTATCATGTGGAGCCCAAATAAAATGTAGTAAACTTATTTACATCACATGATACCCTGATATTCAATTATGTTACGCTATTTTACAATAATCATACAATAAGCTTCTTTATTACTTCAGCATGAAAATAAGCTCAAGATCCATCATAACTTTATATTGGCAGCTTATTGGAAAGAGATGACGTTTAACTTTCCTAATGGTGACATAATTTCTCATAAAGTAGGGAAGTGCTAAAAGGAATCAGAAATAAGGTTTCTACATGTATTTCATATCTTTATGAAACTCATGAAAATATAATCACACAACTTGTTTCATAAATACCATACAAATTTCAAAATCATATCATAATACAAAAAATATCAAAAAGAAAAGAAAAAAATGACTTGAATGTCAATGTGCCGATACATCTCAAAATATAGATTCCTTTGAAGCTTTTCCATCACAACACATACTGATAATTAACCAGCAAAGTAGAGTACAGACCTTTGATGCTCATTGAAGTCCTCTATGTAATCAGACTGTGTGTACTCTGGATAGAGTAATAACACAGGCCAGTGTAACGTTCCGTCAGTGTCAGCGTGGACTTTTGCTCCGCTTGGATTGTGTACCTCCAGATTTGTTAACAGTAGAGGATCCAGTTTCTTATCTTTCTGTGATTGCTTCATTCCTGCTAGCCTTATGCCTCGACTCTGTAATATATGTAATGCTTCATGCATATACTTATAGTATCAGAAGTTTGAAAATATTTTGTAGAAGCCATTATAATTTAAAACTCTGACTGGTTAAGTTTGACAAAGCATATACATTTGTACAATTCAGTTCAGTGTTCATAGATTCTGCCTTTACTTGGCGTACCGCTGTATGTTGGAATTTTGACCTGTGCAACAGACCCACTCTAAGCAGTGAGGGATCTTTAACGTGCCTATGCCAATCTGAGACACGGGACTCCCATTTACAGTTTTTGAAAGACAAGGCTATGGTAATTTGGCTATTAACAAGGTGTTAGCCCATAACACCTGGCGAGTCTCTTACGTGGTTCTGCCCTTGTCCGGATTCAAAGCTGGGCAATGACATGCATCACTGCCCACAAATCAATGGACTGAGTGCTCTACCAACTGAACTATGCCACCCCACTGTAAACTATAAATCGCGGTAATTCCAAGGGTCGCATTAACCAATCAAACGTAAAGACAACATGTTGTTCATTCTTTGGCTAATGTATTAGAAGCAAAATTATTGGATAATGTTCCAAATGGTTGCAGTCATTGTGTTATAATATAAACTATGGTGAAAATATCTATGACCGGTCAGAGCAGCACAAACCATGAAAGTGTCTATGAATAAAGACATAAGTTCACTGGATAGTACAGGGAGAATTTCAGTCTCCTCTCCTAGTATTAGAATACCGGTAAACAAATGTAATGTTCAAAATTCTGTACACTAAACTTTTATACCTGTACTTTGTAAAATACAAACCTGCTTAGTTTTTAAGTATAATTTATGTTATAATTTCATTAACTACAAACCTGTATAGTTTGTAGCAGTTTCTTCTCTTCCTCGTTGTCTTTTCTTTCTTTCATCTCCTCTCTACGTTTATCTCTTTCCTGTGCTCGATGGAGTTTGTCCGACTTTGTTTTCATCTCCAGAAACTTTTCATTTTTTGGTTCAATCTATGGTCATGTCAAGGTTGAAAGTTCAAAAAATAAAGTCCAAAATGCACTCTTTTTTTCTCGAGGAAATTGCGCAATAATTTGCTTCAGCAAACAGTCGACTTCATGTTTTAAAAAAGTAAAGACATTATGAACATAGCTGGTTACAATCCTGCAACAGAATTACCAGCGAGAGTTTCTTTCTGATTTCAACGTCATATAAGTAAGACTTGCCCTAAAATGTCATCCCACTATTATGTCATATGAAGCCATAATTTACCTCTAATTAAATTGTAGAAGTATGCATAACAAAGGATACAATTAGTCCTGAGTCACACCACTGACCAGCATCCTTGTATTTCTTCATCTCCATGCAGCACTGGGCACCTGTATCATATCAAAGGTAATAATAAGATATAAATATAAATATTTTACAAGTAAAGAGAAATCAAAACTTTTACAAATGATCATATGCTCATATTAAATCTGACGTACCAATTCATCTTTCCGGTGAAATATTGAAACTCTTTTTTTAAAGTTTTAAGTTCTGAGAACAATATTTAGCCATTTATACCTTTGAGTATAGCTTTCAGATGGTCAGCTTTGAACTTCCTTGCCATTATACAGTCTCTCAGGGCAGAGAGATAATTACCTAAAACAAACCATGTCAACTTTTTACTGTAATTGTAATCATACATGAACGTGTACAATTATCAGACTTTATTATTTGTAATCACTCAATTAAAAGCGGTAAAAATTCTCATTCACATTGTTATACTGTAATTCACAGGGGTTAACCTCTATTCATAAGTGCATGTTTTTTTATACCATAATTTATAGTGTATGACAAAATGACGTAAAATGTCCATGGTAGGTACTTTTTGCGCTCTTTTTCGTTGTATCGGTGGAATTGTGTCTTTAACAGTGACATAATGAAAGACAACACCAAAAGATGTTGACGAAGGACATTTTGAGCTCTATAACAAGATCAGAAATCGTCTATTCTTTGTGATAAACATAAAATCTCATAGGTATACTTCTGTTCACACGTGCAAGTCTTAATTCTTTTCGGAAATACATAAATTCAAAGAGGTTTACCTCTATTTACAAGTGTATGTCTTAATATTTTGAGGTATATTTAAATTCACAGACGTTAACCTCTATTCTAAAGTGTAGGTCTTAATATTTTGAGATATATACATAAATTAACAGAGGTTTACCTCTGTTCATAAAGTTTTATTGCCACTCTTTTAAAAAGTTATCTCATTCATTCACAGGTATGTGTCTCAACCTAGAGGTAATTTACCACTCACTGGGTACACATTCATTCCCAGATGTATAATTTCAGTATTTGTAGACATAAAATCACCTCAATATACAGTGCTGTTTCTTTTGTTAATGTCAGTATATTTCCACTTTATCCATAGTATTTGATCCTCTATTCACAGCAGTATACATGTACCTCCATCCACAACCTCAATCATTACTTCCATCAATATTCATTTAGGTATCCCTCCTAAAGTTTTACATTATATCTATGCCATGGTTTTAGATTTCCTAGCTTAATCAGTTGGTTATTCTAATTTCCTCTCATTTCTCATCATATAGTTTAAACTATATGTATGAAAATAAACACATCCATGACCTAAACTCAGGGTTTTACCTCTATGAAATTGTGCAGCGGCTCTATTAGAATAAAGTATGGCATTCAATTCTTTGTCAGGACATTTGCACTTGATTGCCTCTGTATAATTGTCGATAGCAATATCATACCGCTTCTTTTTGAATTCATTGTTTCCGTCATCTTTGTAGGCCTCAGCCCTACCTATGAAATAAGCATAAAAAAATCTTAAACTAAATGACATGTTCATATTCTGAGATGGAATACGTGAGGTAATGTACAAGATAAAAATCTTGTTGTATACAGAGTGTTTTAGAATAAGTCTAAGAAACCAAAGGACATTTTCAACAATTTGGGTTGTTTTTCTACATAACATGATTGATTTAAATTTCCCAATAATTCACAGGACATATTGATGTAAACCACCAGAAATCACCGGCAATCTGGCGCTTTTTCGTAAAAACTGCAATACCTATTGGATTCTCTGTCTCATACTTCAGTCTCATTAGACCTTCCATTTCAGAGTTAAGAGGTTTGCTAGGGTCAATTTCCGTCATAAAAGCTGGGTGGTTCTCGATATCCTAAAAATAAAATTACAAACTTTAATTTTGGATTAAATTCTTATGTGATTTGTACATGCGACAATTGCATGATTAGCCAATAAAATTGGCAGTTCAGTTGCCTTTTGCATTTGATGCATGTTTATCCGATACATTTCATTCAAATCATAAACACAGTTGAAATGAGTACATTTATCAGAATCTCTGATTGGCAACAGGAATAATATTTAAGGCTTAAAATATACAAATCAATACGGTTCAAGCACATACTCTTGTAATAATTATGTTAATATAACTCAAATATTGTAGAAAAATTGAGGTCATGAAAGGAAATCCTGTCTATCTTAAAATAACAAAATTAGATTACATGTACTGCATATTACTTGCAAGAACTTTTGATGATGAGTCAAAGGAAAGGCTTGATTTTTCAATACATTAAAACATTGCCTGACCCTTCCATTTACTCACCTAATATAAATACATTGTACATGCATGATACATACTTTCATAAAGGCATCATATTTTTCAGGATTATTTGCTCTTCTCTCTGCTGCTTCAGCTGCCTTCTCCTAAAATGAAGTAAATCAAATTGTATGATTAAATTCTTGAAATGTTATTCATGATGATAAATATTTTCTATCTAGATTTGATCCCCTCAAGCATGTTCAAAGAGCGGTGAAAATTCCAAGTCACCTCTGATGAAGGGCAACAGTCTAGAACATCATATAATATTTACATTACCAGTAGATTCCCCATGTTAAACGCGCATTAGGCAACTAGAATTATATTCCAATAACTTGGGTTGCTATTGTGACGTCACGTTCAAGTTTTGCATGTAGGGAGAATTTGCCAACGTTAAAATACATTTGACAATGTTACATGTAAAATGTGCGATAAGCATGCAAATAAAAATGACCGATATGTAGGATAAATGTAAATATAAGTAATGACTGTCTTACTTTTGGTGTTCATGGGTGTATAATTCTGGTAGGACAAGCTTCGCGATTCACGGAATTTGCATGTGTCCTACCAGAATTATACACCCATGAACACCAAAAGTAAGACAGTCATTTCTTAAATAAAACAGCCTGTGCAAGAATACAATTAAATGTTGAACTCAAGCGTGAACGTGTGTCAGTACGCTGAAATTTGTCATTCTTATTTTTATGATTTTGCCTATCACAGATAAGCCCCTGGAAGGACTTGATAGGGCCCACAGGGGTTCATTGTGTCATTATCCCTATATTTTCTGTGTATACACAGAAAATACAGGGAAGCACTTAAAATTGGCCCATGTGGTAGGACCCTAAATTTATGTGTTACCAAAATACATTACAAGCAAATGCTAATTTCAATGGAAACTGAGGAGCTTCTTTAATTTTTGTCTAGCGCAACCTCAGGTTGCGCTAGACAAAAATTAAAGAAGCTCCTCAGTTTCCATTGAAATTAAAGCAAATGCATGTGTCTTATATTGTATAGTCAATGATTCTCTAATGTTACATAGCAGTGTGTATAGCCTCCTGTAGCTAGTCTGTTGTACCTCTATAAACTGCTCCAATTCTCTGTTCAGTCTCCTAGTCATCTCCTCGTTTGTCTCGTTTGGTAATCTCTTCGCTGCCATAGTGATGTTTTCTTTTCTCGTGTGAGTTTTTTCACTTTCAAACCTGACCTAAACCCAGCCTTTGACAAGTATTACTATAAGTTGCAAGTTGACAGCGTGCGCGGAATGGAAACACGTCACCGGATTTTACCTAATTTAAAAAAATAATAAGTTGAACGATAGAAGAAAATCCGGATAACACAAATATTTTTTCTTAGTCTTATCATAATGTCGAAGGGTTCCAACTCTCTACCTTCTTGAAGAAAATTCCAAATCAATTTACATGCACCAGACACGTGTTTCGAATATTAAATTCTCATCAGTGATGCTTTGGGCGGCGCACCATAAATAGTTTCAGTAGCGCCCTCTTTAATCTTTAGAAGTTAGATTTTTACATTTACATTACAGAGAGCGCGCGGCTCCAAATTTCCTGTAGGGTCGATTCAGTAGCATATCCAAATAAAATCTATGTTCAAAATAGCATTGGAGGGATGGTGCTAAGATGTTAAACTCCTTTAATTTCGATATTTATCGGTGAAATGGCTAGTATCCGAAATAGTCCCCTTCAAAGGATAGGCTACCAGTAATTTGCTATCGCCACTGGATCATACATTTCCCCCGGAAAATTTATTGCCCAATAATAGCTAAATATATCTTCTCTTTGGGATGTCAATTTCGCTTTGCGACGCCCGCGAGATTACCTTCATGGAGAAGATGAACTTAACAGGGGTCTTATATATATATACTTTTATGATTTAAGTACTCCAAAATATTATATCATAAAACAAAAGGACAGAGAAAACTCTTCAGAGCCATTCGATCGTATATTTTTAAACAGGGACTTGCAACTTTGAAACTGACCAACCATGATGATGGGACTCCATGCCGGTCACCGGTATCATGAAAGACTGCAGTGGCGGATTCAGGGGGGTGCGGAGGGGGCGCCCGCCCCCCCCCCCCCGGCACTGACCCCAAATTTTCCAAAAACAGGTATATTTTTGCCCATTTTCAGTAAAAATCGGCAAAATTCGCCCCTTGACCCCCCGGCAAAGGGGGCGCTGGATCCGCCACTGGACTGGACCCTGGTTAGAATCTACCTGTCCAATCGAAGGTTTAACGGACTTCTCGGGTGATTGACCACGACTTCGCTTCAGTAGGCAAAGCATCGTAGGTCTTTTTTTCTGTTCTTTCTTTAGACATACATACATTTACGGTTTTTGTGTATTTTAGAGTCTTTTAAATTATGTCACCTTACAGTGAAAGTGTTTTTTTTTTTTACAAAAGCTGTGCGTTGCGTCTTGGGATATCACTGTTTATCGTGAAAAGTGGGTAGTGTGCTCGTAATGCGCCGGTTAACCACACTATGTAGACTGAATAATCCAGTTTGGAAATATAAGCTTTATGTGCTTGTATGGGCAATTCTCAGTGAATACGTTGTAATCTCAAATGTGTTTCCAAATTAATGATCTGTGATACCTACTTTCATACTCCAGTTGTTCAATTTAATGCTCATAAATCAGACGTTTTACATTTAAAACATCATTTGTTACCTTTAATTATATAAGCAGTAATATATGGATAGATCTAATATTATACGTGACGTGTTGATTTTACCCTAGTAAATTTATCCATCGTAAAATTTGGCAAAGTATGCAAAACAGATTCCATTTTTCTTTTCCAATCTTTTCTGGAGCTCTCTTTATCGACAGACTACCACATACAAGGAGAGTTATATGGAGATACTTTATATCATAGCGTTGTCCTGTTTCAGTGTTGTTTTGCCTTATCTGTTGGTCACATTCTTATTGTCTCCGTCTGTATACTCACATGGGGATTTTGCTTGCTGTCCCCCTTTTCTCGTCTCATGTACGTAATGTACTACAACGCCGTCATGTTGAGGATCTATTCCTAATATTGTTATCGTAACCAAGGAGTCATACCGGAGAACACCTTCTTTTATTAGTTATATATCAGGGACATATAAATCCCTGGTCATATATCATTAGGTGTGCACGCACACCCCACTTGTCCAGATATAATTCAATTTCGGCATTACAAATTTTCCTTTTCTGAGTAGCATCATCCCTTCATCGCCTGCTTATGGCATGTTCATATCTCAGTTGATACGCTATGCCAGAGCAAGTACCAAATATACGGATTTTGCTCTGAGAGCTAGATGTCTTTCAGATAAGCTTCTCAGTCAAGGATATATGTTTGTGACCGACTAACATCGTCACTGAGGAAGTTCTACGGTCGATATGGGGAACTCGTCATACACTATGATGTCCCACTCTCCAGAATGGTGGATGATATTCTGTCATAGACCATTTGAACCATCCAACCAAAGATTGTACTCTATGTCTTTCGAAATGGAAGTAAACGGATGTGACAGTTCTACCGAATTGAAGCGGCGAGTGTTGCATGCAAGCAGAATGGAGATGCTTACTCTTCCTGGGCACCTGGTCTCACTCCCATATCGGGGGGTCGCTTCTTTTCATGCGGTGGATGTTTTTTGTTTGTTTGCTTTGGTTCTTGTTTTATCCTGATTTTGTATGCCTTCGGTTTCTGATTTTCTGAATTATCGATTGTGTGCTGTATACAGGGATATTTGTCATAATCAGGGGTCTCGCAAGAAGGACAGATGCTGTGTAATATTGAACAGATTCAGATTCTTTATTACTTTGTACCATGCGATACATCAGCATAACATATATACAATATATATACAATATATACAATACACACACACAATTCAGAGAGTGACCCTATAAATAATTATGACATAATTAAAACATGTTCTTTTCTCAACTTTTCTGCATGATATAAATATTTACCCAAATTACGCAATTCTTTGACATTTTGAACACTGAGCAACTGAATTAATTTGAATACACTAGGTCTTATGTAATAATACTTTTTGATAAATTTTCTTCTAATTTCAATATATAAAGGACAGTGTAAAATAAAATGAAACTCATCCTCAATTTCGTTAAGTGCACACAATTGACATAATCGGTTTCTTCTTTGAATATTTCTATGTCTACCTACTTCTATATTCAAGTAATGTGCTTATACTCTAAATTTTGTAATTAATTTCTTATAAGCGTAAATGATAGGTTTTTGTAAATGAAATTGTAAGGAAAAATTATCGACTAGATGCTGGTAGATTACTCCTTTAGGCGAATGTGAAATACGAGCAAAAGAATTTTGTATATATACATCTCTTAATCTTTGTTTAAATATTTCAAAAGCATGTTTGGGTGATAAATTCGATTCCCAAAGATAATCTAAACCTAAATTTTCTAATTCTTTCCTAATTTCACAAATCCACGGATCTTTAATTTTACATCTCTCTTCATAACATGCTTGTAGTATACAATTGGCATGTACATTCTGTTTCAATTTTAACCAATATTTAAAAATCTTAAGTTTTCTATCAAAAATTAAAGGAAATCTTCCAAGTTCAAAATAAACTAAAAAATTACATGTATTTTTCTTTAGACCCAATATTCTCTTACAAAAATTTACATGAATTTTTTCTACATCTGCTGCAGCGTGAAACCCCCATATTTCTGCTGCATAAGATAAAATACTGTTTACATACATATCAAAAAGTTCACACTGAGTTTCAATATTAAAACAAAGTTTGTCAAGGGTTGAAAAAAGTGCATAAAAAGCTTTCCTGCCTTGTTCTGCTGCATGTTTTTGTGTTTTTAAAAATTTTCCATTATAATTGAGCAACATCCCTAAGTATTTGAATTCATTTACAACATCTAATTTACATCCCTCATAATACCAGGTTTCCTCTTTTCTTAATTTTCCTCCGTTTCTAAAAACCATAACTTTTGTTTTTTTCCACATTTACACTCAAATTCCATTCTTTTGTATACTTTTCTAAAGATGATAGCATTTTCTGTAAACCTTCCTGACTCTCAGACATTAAAATCATATCGTCTGCATACATAAGTAAAAATAGATTTATCATTTGTATTTCAATAGATTCACATTCATCTTTTATAAAATTAATTTTAAAATCGTTGACATAGAATGAAAACATTACGGGAGAGAGCACCTCCCCTTGTAAAAGACCGAAATTTGTACTGAAATGATTACTTAGTTCTCCTTTATATTTAACACATGATTTTAATTTTGGTATAAAGAAGTAAGAATTTTCAAAAAATTTCCACGAATTCCAATATGTATTAGTTTTTGCCAAAGTTTAGTTCTATCTACAAAATCAAAGGCTTTTTTAAAATCAATAAAACAACAGTATAGCTTTTTCTTACTTTTAAGTGTTTTGTTAATGAGGGTTTGTAAAACAAAAATAGCATCTATAGTTGACAATCCATTTCTAAATCCAAACTGAGCATCTGTTAAAATACAATAGTCTTTTCCCATTTAAGAATTCTATTATTCAATATTCCAGTAAAGATTTTACCAAAACAACTTACAAGAGATATTCCTCGATAATTATTTGTATCATCAACGTTTCCTTTTTTATGAATTGGAACAATACATGCTTTAGACCAACTTTCTGGAAAAAACCCTGACTTAAAAATAGAGTTAAAAAGTTTATGTAAATATGGAAGTAAAATGTCTCTACATCTCATGAAAATTTCATCTTCACTACAGCTCTTATTTGATTTTAAATTACTAATAACTTTGACAATTTCTTCACATGAAATATCAACATCCAATTCTTCATACACTGCGCTATTGTCCAAGTCAAAAATATTGGTACCATTTTCTATATCTTCATTAAACATCATATTCTTAAAGTGATTTGCAAAGTCATCATTTGTTAAATTAGAATTGATATTTTTACCTTTTCTCTTAAATAATTTATAAAACTGCTTTGACAGTAAGTGTTTTGAATATACTTCCCTGACATTGTCGCCATAGCACTTTCTACATAGACATAGCGTCAGACAGTGCATGAATTTTATATATTTTCATTTCCATGCTTCATTAACATCGACGGCGGGTGCGGCTAGCCAACAGGGGATGCTTACTCCTCCCGGGCACCTGGTCCCACCTCTAGCTTGCTAGGGGTCCTTCGATGCTCAATTTGGTGCTCTATTGTGAGTGCTGTTGAGATTATCGTCAGGATCTTCTTTAACTCATTTGGATTAGTCGTTTTCAAAAAGCTCAGCATATTTCCTTCTCTTCTCTTATAAACTCTTTTTTACGTTTCGTATCTATCAGAATCTTGTGATTTTCATCCGATTTACAATGATTGATTTTTTTTCAATGCATTTATATATTCTAAATATAGTTTTTTACAACAATCATTAAACCATGGTTTATTTTCTTTGACAGTAAATTCAACGTTCTTTTTGCGAGAATTTTGTTTAGAAATTGAGACATCACAGTATGGTAGTGTACAATCATTCAAAATTGAGCACAAAGTATTTACACATGTATTTACATCATTTTGACATTCAAAATTGGAATTCAAACAATCATTGATTCTGTCAGTATTTTCTTTGTTGTTTTATCACATATCCAATTGACATTTCTATATGTATTATGACCTTGACCTGTGATCGGTGATTCATCAACTGTTTGTCCTTGTATTCGACCACATGCTACACTAAACGTTACAGGTGAATGATCAGAAAAGGGATTGAAAATCCCGGTGCATAGCGTTAGTATATATTCAGTATGATAACAATCAGATATCACATAATCAATAAGACTCTTACCAGTGGCATTAACAAAAGTAAAGTTGCCATCAAGATCATCTTTATGACGCCCGTTCATAATACGTAATCCAAAAGTTTTACATATATCAATAAATTTTCGTCCAAACACATTGACATGCTTGTCCATACTTTTACGTGTGTTACACTCGGGTTCTATAGTATAGTTAGCTAAGGGATTAATCAAATCAGCGAGATCGTCAAATAAAGAATCATTGAAAATAAAATCTTCCCGTTCCCCTGTTCTAGCATTGAGGTCCCCGGATATGATCACCACACCTTTTGTTTTATAATGATTTATAGAATCTTCAAATTCCTGAAAAATGTCACTATCATTTTTGTTGTAAAACACACTACCCTCTGGTGGTATATAGCAAAAAGCTAGATATATGTCCTTGTCGTTTGCATGGATTTTTTCAAATTTTACCCACAAAATGCTATCATATTGCAAACAAAACAATTACTTAATACTAAGTAGTTGCAAGAGGCCCAAGGTTTTAAAATTTCTGTAAATAGACATGAATACCAAACCAATGGGAATACAACCCTTCCCCGACCAGATCATGCTCTGCTTGTTCATGATCAATCATCAGTATGATAATTAAAACCAACTTTCGGGTGATAAAGTAATATAACTGTCGTTTCAATAATAATATTTAGTGCTACCTATAACAAGCTGATATTTTATAAAGAGTGTGCGGTTCCAAATTTTGAGATTGGCCTCAACAAATGTTACGCGTCTTCAAGTTCAATAGCATCATTTAAGAACAGATCAATTCAGCATGGATCAGACATGCACGTTTCGGGTACTTAACCGTCAGTGATCCTCAATCTAAACAATGTAATATGGCCAAAGATTGTAAAATTAATTATTTCCAAAAATGTACTGAAAAATGTATCAGAATGGGTTGGATATGATACTACAGGACCCACATTTTGGAAATTTCAAGATTTTTTGATAACAGGTCCACCAGCAGTGACACTCACCATGTGGTTCAAATGTTAAACGTCTTGAAATTCAATAGTATCATTAAAGGTAGAGCATCCCTCGGGTCAGAATTCTGGAAATTTTATGCCTGGATACCCTATTTTTTCTCTTCAGAATATTGTTCAGATTATCAAACTAATATGGTTTTTGGAAAAGAAACTTTTATAGTTACATTTCATCACCCCTAGAAAGGGATTTTTCTTACTTTTCCCATAGGGTCCAATGTTAAAGTTCAAACGGCTACACTCTCGGTATAATCATGAAACCAAGAGTTATATTTTGTTTGTATATCAGGTTTACCATATGCTTTGAATATATGGAAATGAAAATATTATAAAAGATGTAATTTAGGAAATATGAGCATCTAAGACCTGAGGGATGCTCTACCTTAAGAACAGATTAATTTGCAGCATGGATCAGACATGCACGTTTCGGGTACTTAACCCTCGTCATTGATCCTCAATCTAAACAATGTAATATGGCTAAAAGGTGTGGAAATTATTATTTCCAAAAATGTACCGAAAAATTTATCAGAATGGATGGGATATGATGCTACAGGACCCACGTCTTGGGAATTTCAAGATTTTTTGATAACAGAAATATTCAAATGTGCCGAAGAGAAGAGACAGACGATCAACCAAAGTTGATCGAACCTGGCTACATGTGCCTTCGGGGACTCCTGTTCCACCAGCAGTGACACTCACCAAGTGGTTCAAATATTAAACGTCTTGCAATTCAATTGCATCATTTAAGAACAGATTAATTTGCAGCATGGGTCAGACATGCATGTTTCGGGTACTTAACACTCGTCAGTGATGAAAATAGTATTATAAACATCAAAGAAATATCCATAAGTTATTCAGTCTCAAAGTCGAGAAGGTAAAGCAAATTCATAAGAATTTCCTTTGGAACGGTTACAAACCCCGAAATAATATTCCGAAGTGAGACAGGTACCCGAGGAGAGCCTCCTGGTTGCATGCAGCATCCATGAAAACTTGTCAAATTAGGTGATTGTCTAGATGTACATATGGATGTACATATCAGGTAAAGATGTCTTGTTTGGTGATGTTGACGGCGATTCAATCGCAATCCAGAATGATCATTTTGAAACTATTAGAGAGGTTGTGATTATGTTTCACACACAAACACACAAAATATATAAAGCATAGGCTATAAAATGATTCTCTCAATATTTGTTGTATGTTAGAATGGGCCTATGTTGATCACCCAAGGGCTATGACCATATTAATCCTTTCAGAAAATCCAAATACACATGTGAGACGAGTCAAAAATATGTCGCTTTCACGTAAAAGCCGTTTGATTCAAATCAGCCGTTTCTTGGCCAAGATAGTTGGAAACCCACATCTTATTGTAATGGTGGAGAAGATGCGATATGCGAAAGGTATACAGCAAAATTACATGAAGAAAACTTGTGAAAGATGGAAATTTGAAATGTGTAGGTCTTTGTTCTGTTAAAGGTTGTTTTATTTTGAATATTCTTTGACAGATAGGCAGGGTCAAGATAATATAGCTTATATGATCTGGTCGAAGAGAGATGAATGTGTCTTCTTCTTGTCTTTCGTCAGCCACAGGCTTACACAAGCTATATTTTTAAATTACATCTCAATATAGGTGTTATATGAAATGAAAGTTGGATTGTTCACACTCGAAACAACTTTAAAAAGCATCGTTTTTTGTGTCATGATAACCCTAGTTTACCTGACATATGACATAGTTAAACATACATAGACCAAAGGAATGCAAAAAGGTTATATGATTTACATCTCTTGACTAGATATAGAGTCAGTATGATTATTTGAGAGACGATTTCTTTTTATAACTAACAGCATAAACTTCATCATAATTACGATGTGACAATGGGTTCCCAAATGGTCTGTTAGAGGTCCCGAGGTGGTCAAGCTTTGGACGACTGATATTAAAACACCCATTGTCATGACCAAACGTTGTACATGAGGTATATGGGTCACCCCGAGGCGGCTCAGGTTCCTCTATGGAGTAGGGGATGCTAGACAGTCGTTTGTCGTTTTCCGGTGAAGAATTCGAGCTCTCCGTCTGTTCGTCGTCGTCTGTATTGCTCTCAGATATCTTTCTGATGTGTACGTAGCAGTTGTTGACAGAATTCCTGGCGTTCATTATAAAGTCTTGTTTCTGAATGGAACAAGGTTCTTCTCGTCCAATATAACCTATACTGGCTGCACTAGCTTCCTCTTCTTTCAACTGTCTAGATTTATACACGACCCTAGATAAAGGATGCACAATCAGTTTTCATGAAAAATGAAATATATCAGAAAATGATGCTATTGAATTTGAAGATGTTTAACATTTTATGAATGGAATTGTAAATAAACGTGTACCTGCCTATCAGGAACAACATGGTAAGTACGGCAACAGAAGACAGACTGATGGTTATCCCTAAAGCCAACCTCATGTTTGGTTTATCTGAATAAAACAATCTCTTACTATGATAGCATGATAGTACGACATAAAACAACGACTGAAGAATAAATCAGTCAGAAATAAAGTAAGCAGAGCAAATGAAATATATAGTATGATTTCAGCGATCGAAACGGATTGACTTTTGAAATACATGTAGCTAGTATATATATATATATATATATATATATATTTTTTTTTTTTACCTGTACCTTCATTGTTAACCTCATTACTACCATCCCTGTCCATAAGTTCTGTAACAAAAAGAAATCTGAACAAACATCAAAATAAAAAAGTTTTAGCTAGGATAATAGAACCTTTTTTACCAGTTATTTATATTTTAAGGTATTCAACCCCTAATGCGTTTTCAATAATAAATGCAGAGAAAAGAATTTTCGTTCTCTGCTAAAAGAATGCTATACATACTTTTCTAGCTAAATTTAGGGATGACACTTCTCATACAATGATCTACTGTGTCACCCAGAAGATTCCCGATTATAAAATCATCGGAATTTGTCGGGAAATTATGAAAATGTGCATAACTTTTAACGGGAAGTACTCTATTAGGGTGCGGGATCCTTAAATTCTTTAGGGTCTGCGAATATTACACTCTATGATATGGTCATTATCCATATTTGTCACTCTATAGATTATAATAAGATGTGTGATTTATGATAAGTGTGATTTATCCCCTCCTTTCTTTTATAATTGACTTCAATGGATAGTTGAGAATGATTTCTTGCTGACTTATATATTTTTCACCATTTTCGTTTGTATTTATACATTTAAAAAAAACAAGTAAATGCGGTCCAAATCAGAATATGTTTAATGATCATGAATATTAAGTGAAAATGCATGTCAAATACAAAACATCATCGATTATCGGTACATTATAAAATAAAACAAAAAAATCTTCATGCAAGAAGTTTTCAAAATGTAGAGTTTTGGTCCAGAATTCGGCTTTTTAGTTGAATAAACATCCATATTATTTGGGACTTTAGAGTGATCCATTTCGTCTGTAGTTACATTATAATCATATGTGACATTTTGTGTAGCAGTGAAATCAATGAAAGAGGTAGCAGTAGTCGTTTCTCCATTTGAAATGCTAAGGAAACTTGAGTTTGTGTATGGAACAAGCGTAGTAGTAGTCAACGCAGTCGCCTGTTTAGAAACAGATTGCTCGAAGGAAGTATTATTAATTGTTGTTTCATTGTTGATTTTATATTCCTCTGTAGTAACTGTAGCAGTGTTCCCATTTGAAAACGTTCCATTGTCGATATCGGACAATGTCGTAGAAAAAACATCCATTTTGATAGGCTGAGAGGATTTCCCGCCACCGACAAATGTGAACATACCCAATCCAGGCAGTCGTACCGGAGATGTTGGGTTGGTGATGGAGCTTGTTAACTCACTGGAGAATCCATCGCTGCCAGGTAATTTTGACGGATTTATTAACGTTAAGGTTTCTGTCATGCCATCTGTAACAGAGGTGATCATTACATGCAATTAATCTGAAAAAAAGTGGTTTGTAGAATTGATTTAAATATTAATTAATGAAAACTAATGAATAGCTGATGACTAGTTCTATAAGTTACATACTTTCTTGACATGTATCCAGATCTTCATCATTCTCTGTCGCTTTCCTGATTGATACAAGAGGATTGCTACTACAGTTCTCGGACATTCGTCACAAAATGAAGCGCTCCATCGTCAACAGTCGGACAGACATCCGGGCTTCGGAATGACATCATTACACGTGTCAATACAAACACAATTGTTACTAAGGAGACGCAACTGAATACAGCAATTAGCCTTCACATTATTTTCTATTATTTCTATCGCCAAGGAAGAATTCCTGATCCGACTGAAAGTAATGTCAGGTAGAATTCTGCTAGTAAGATTAATGGTACTGTGATCCAAATATTTCGTAACATCAAAGTTATAGACAAGTGATGACGTTTCTGAAAAGAAATGAAAGAAGTAATTAAAGCAATTTTATGTAGTAAAGTTATTCTGTCATTTCTCTTTCGAACGAAAGAAATTAATGAAAAGAAAGAAAGAAGAAGTAAAAACGTTGAGAAGCGTAAAAACAATAAGTAAATTTAAAAGAGAAAAATTACACGAAAAATAAAATGAATATGCATGAATTAAATCTTACCTATACAGTCTACAATCACAAAAATGACGAAAACAATTTTCAGTTGATTGACCTTCATTTCTGAATATGTTTCTCGTCTAATTGATTATTTAAAGCAACTAGACAGGATTCGTTATCATGATAGGACAGGTGCTCGGAAACAATGCCGATAGCTATGTATGTAAGAGGGTGTTTCTTTATCATTCTCTGATAACCGATTTTGCTTTCGTGAAATAATTTTTTAAAACTATTTCCAAACATGAAAAACGGAACCGCTCGCTCTTTCTATCACCCAAGTGATTTATTATGTTTTCTTAATTGAAAAAGAAAAGTACCACTTATTTCATATTATATTGCTTTGAAACTAGATCATATTGCAGTGGTAAAGATTATTTAACTAAAATGTGAATCGCATTGGAATAATGTAATTTCCTAAGGAAACGAGTTACTTATATCATATTGTGGGCACGATTTTTCTTATTAATCAACATACAATATTATTTTCAAGTTAGTTAGAAATTGAAAAAGGATGATATAGGGTAATATTCATTTCACACACTGATTTAGAATGATTATCATTATGTAGTTTTGTAGTAAAAATTGCTGTTAGAGTAGCAAATGACGAAGAGATGCCACTTTATTATGAGGATGTTTTTTTTTAGAGCACCTGTTCTTGGATATACATGTAAATAAGAACATCATGTTATGTAATGATGATAATGACATGCATTTCATATTGTGTGGAATTTAGTCCATGCACCATAAACGGAAGATCACGTGTAAGGTCACAATTTACGTCACAATTTGTTATAAAATTTTGGCAAAAAGTAGATTCTCTCAAGTTCCTAACAAAAGATAAACCTAAAAATAGTCTTTCCATTGAGATTTTTACAAAATTATTGCATGGTGTCACACAAGAAACATAAACTCCACAATTCGTTACGGTCTACTTCTTTCGCATCCTTGCCGAAATCATTATCTTCTACCCCTGGTAGTAATTTAAGAAAAATTGATTCAATCAAAATTACTGGACCCTTGGAGAAGATAGCAAAACTAGCCATACCTCGTTGACTTTAAGGTTATTTTATCATGTTGATATAAATATGCATTAATATAACTTATGGACAAGACTTCTGAATTGGAATGCTTCCTATTACTAGAAGAAAAGAAGAAAAAAGAAACGCTTTGCAAAAATCACAAAATGTTTAGTGGCAACAGAAACAGATCAAGAAGCAGTGAAGACACGACCATGGAGCGACTGATGTATGGTTTTATGAACCTCCTGATGCTACAGCTATGGTGAGTAACATGATAAAGGAAACATTTTAATGCATTTATACAATATACTTTACTTCACACAATATCATACAAACGAATGGGCTGTCGGTATATGATGGCATAGGCTTTGGAAATAGTGGTACCAGTTTTGTATGTATGTAATTATATTTAATGTAATCATTATTTCTTGTACATGTATCAATAATCAAACTAAAGTAAAACATTCGGCGTGTACATAGCTGACAAGGCAATGAAGAAAAACAAAACAAAAATCAAACAAACAAATTAAAAAAAAATCACTACTCATAAAACTCAATTTTGTAACCCACAGGGTCAATAATGAAGCTTTTGGATAGAATTTGTTTGGAGGTATTCATTTTGACAACATTACATTTTTTTAGAGAAAATCTTAGCAATTAAGTGTTGAACATTGACTGATTATAACGACGGGAATCCGATTCGAACCCTAAAACATAGTGTCATCAGAGATGACAGACCTCACCTCGACAGCAACATTATCTATACCTACATTGCACAAAGTATTTCCAGATGCATCATCCACACAAGTTTGGTTGATAAAGAATTTAAAGAAGACAGGAAATGAAGATTCTAATTTTACGTTTCCTGGTCACTAAAGCATAAAATATAGGTCAGACGCAGCACCTGTACAGTGCATTGCAGTAAGCATCCATACAACCTTTTTTTTTAAATGCTCACTACAATGCATGGTACAGATGCTTCACCCAAACCATGCATTGTAGTAAGCATCCTCAGATGCATCATCCATGCAAGTTTGGTTGATGTAGGACTTATAGTAAGGCGGGAATGGACCTGTCCCGTTTTGCTTAACCTATATATTATCTATAGCGATGGCATAAGCCCTCCTCTACTTCGTCGAGGTGAGCTAAAAAGGAAGGACCCTAACGACCTCTTCTTTCTGAAAGTAATTGAAATCACTTTCTTTTTTTTAAAGATATTCACCTTTTCAATTTTGGTTACAAGAAATTAGTGTAATGAAGTTCTTTATTACTTCATTAATATTTACATGGTCGCTTAAATGTGAAGTTTATTATGTTTGAAAAAAAAAGAGCAAAGAAAAAGGTCAAACCTTTACGACTTTGTTTAATGTGCCGCAAAGTATGTGATACAAGATGAAACTGATACTAAAATACATACTTGATTCTTTCTATTTATTTTGCGTTCTGCTCCGCATACCTGACGTAGACATTACTTTAATATGTTCTTAAATTTCAACAAATTAAAGGCAGAATTAGCATCCACAAAGAGATATGTTGGTGATACGCGCTGTTATAATACGAAGGGTCATCCACACAACTTTAGGTCAAGGAAAATTGTGCAAAAAAGAACATCAAGAGCTACGGATGCCGACAGAGCCAACATCAGTAAGAATTTATGGTACAAAAACAGTGTAATCAGCTGAGGTAATGAATTATGAAAAGGTTGTCGAGATGTAAGTCAAAGTAAAATGACATCTAAAGAAATGCTTAAAGCAATTGCACTAAATGTCACTTTTATAGAATGACAAATATGGATAATGACCATATCCCTATATACAGCGCAAAATCCATAATTCAGAAAATAATAAACGGAAGGCATACAAAGGATAATAAGGATAAAACAGGAACCAAAGCAAACAAACAAAAACTTCCACCACATGAAAAGAAGCGAGTGAGAAGCTAGAGGTCCTATGCACATACAGAGATGAGGTAACGAACTATTGGAATAAGACCTCTATACACCATCCCCCAAATAAGTAACCGGTATATCTATGAAGCCATTGGGTGATATCGTAAAAGATTTAGTCATCTAGATCCATCTTAAGGTAGTCTTGGCTTTCTTGCGAAAGGTTATCATCTAGAAACCATACATTTCGACGCATAAACCAAACCATTCGACGCACAAACCCAAACATTTCGACACACAAACCAAGCATTTCGATAAAATCTGGCTTTCTAGCAAAAGGTTATCATCTGGAAACCAAACATTTCGACGCACACAAACCAAACTTTTCTTGCAAAGGTTATCATCTGGAAACCAAAATATTTCGACGCACAAATCAAACATTTCGACGCAAGGACTCAAATAACAGATAGACAAAACATACAAAGTATTGATAGGAACTCAAATGCGATACTATTAGTAGTATAGAAAAAATTGACCATTGCAAATAAGCGCAGCTGCCTTTTTTTTTTACTCAGGAACTTTTGGTATTTCATTTCTATATCGATTAATTGTGAAATACCTATATGTATATTTGTTACAATTTGTTTGTGGCATGTAGGTGTCAAGAATTTATTTCTTGAACCCTGTACCTTGTGTAGGTATTTTGCATACACTTAGCTTTGTTTCACCGGGTAAGGTTGTTTTATTTTTGAATCTAGATCATTCAACTGGAATAGTTGATATGTAATAGATAGGGTTTATATCATACACAGTGAAATCTGATCTCTTCACAACAAGTTGAAGTCACCCTTGTTAAGAAATTTTATAACATGATAACAATAAGACTACGAATAAATTACAAAAACAACAAAAAGAGGTCTGTTTAATGACATTTTGATCTTGTATTTATCACGGAATCTTATCTTTTCGTCCTCACAAATTAATGTTAAGATTTATGCTCAGTATCATTGTAACATCTCTAGACTATTATTTACAATACTTCAGCAGAGACTTGAGATTCAACAATATTTTGTCCTATTTCACTGAAAGTCATAAAAAAAGATAAACTGACTGGAGAAAACAAATAGATCATTTCCCGAAGAAATGAATGAATTAGTAGATACCCGTATTGAATGAGTTGAAAAATACCAAATGCAAACAATTTTTTGTATTAGATTATGAAAAAATATTCAATTTTTGCTGTTCGTTCAATAACAAAATCAAAAGGAATATTGAAATACGAAGATAGATCGATTGCTTTTTCTCTCATGATAGCCCTTTGGTTTATACATTCTAAATTAAATGTTGTCAATCATTTCCATTATTCACGATTAAAAAATCATTCCACGGAATGCATGTGTCGCCTGCAAAACATGGCGACACTCAGGAATCACTTTTATAGGGTATGACATCCAAGTGTGACAGACAAACGGACAGACAGACGGACAAAGTGATCCCTAAGTGTCGCTATGCTTCGCAGGCGACACAAAAACAAATTCACGAATTACTCATTGAACTGAAAGTTAAGGGAATACTGAGATTAATATTTCCTTATTGATCACATATATAGTATTACACATTGGTCCAAGCACAAATAGTAGACTGAACACTTCAGTCTATGTGTACGAAATAATTTTCTAAGGCTTCACCACAAGGACTTCCCATTCGCCACCAGTGACATCCTATTAATGATGGTCACTGGCATATTCACATCCTATTAGTAATGGTCACTGGCATATTCACATTCTAGTTGTGATGGTCACTGGCATATTTACATCCTATTAAAGATTGCCACTGGCATACTCACATCCTAATAGTGATTGTCACTGGCATATTCAAATCCTATTGGTGGTGGTCATTGGCATATTCACATCCTATTGGTGGTGGTCATTGACATATTCATATCCTATTGGTGATGGTCATTGGCATATTCACATTCAAATAGTGATGGTCACTGGCATACTCACATCCTATTAGTGATGGTCACTGGCATATTCACATCATATTAGTGATGGTCATTGGCATATTCACATCCTATTGGTGGTGGTCATTGGCATATTCACATCCTATAAGTGATGGTCACTGGCATATTCACATCCAATTGGTGGTGGTCATTGGCATACTCACATCCTATAAGTGATGGTCACTGGCATATTCACATCCTATAAGTGATGGTCACTGTCATATTCACATTCTTTTAGTGATGGTCACTGGCATATTCACATCATATTAGGGATGGTCACTGGCATATTCACATCATATTAGTGATGGTCATTGGCATATTCACATCCTATTGGTGGTGGTCATTGGCATATTCACATCCTATTGGTGGTGGTCATTGGCATATTCACATCATATTAGTGATTGTCATTGGCATATTAACATCCTATTGGTGGTGGTCATTGGATTATTCACATCCTATAAGTGATGGTCACTGGCATATCTACATCCCTTCAATGGAATATTCACATCCCGTAAACGCCGGTTACTGGCATATTCACATCCGGGTCACTGGCATATTCACATCCCATCAGTGCCTATCGTTGGTATATACACATCCAATCAGCACCGGTCACTGGCATATTCACCGGATATCGCACACGACACAATCACATCTCATTGATTAACGCTGTTCACATCCCATCAGCCCTGGATAATGGCTTTTTCACATCAGCACCGGACATCGCACATTGCACATTCACATCCCATTGGTCAACGCCGGTCGCTGGCAAATTCACTTCCCATCAGTGCCGGTCACTTGCATATTCACATCCTATTAGTGTCGGTTACTGGCATATTCACATCCCATCAGCGTCGGATACGGGCATATTAACTCTTTCGGAGCAGTATGCCGTTAGAAAGCAGGTGTTTACCCTTCCCTGTACATAATATGCGCCATATCATTTTTTTCGGGGATTGGGGGTCGTCTTTGTTCTTAATGTGGTTGATTAATCCTTTGTTTACTTTCTATAAAATGTATTTCTTTATTTATCTAAGTTTTAGTATACTCTTGACTTACGATTTACATGTACTTAGAACCGTTTTTGAATGTTGATTAATGTGTCAGGAGTACCTATATTCAGCTAGACTGGTAATGGAGAAGGAACAAGAATGCAGTTATTGTATTCTTTCTTCCGAGTGATTTCTAATAGAATTGCTTTAAGAAATGCATGCATTCAATACTAGTATCATGATTTACTCAGGGTGGAACTTCTTGCAAATTTAAAGATAAACAACTCTTATTTTATCCTACAGTTTGATACTTTCTCAGAGTTATCATTCTTTCAGTCTCTTAAAGCTGAAAATTGACAAAAACCCGATTTTGAAAATAATTATAGATATGAAAATTATGTGGTAAAGCATATGTGTTATGTTCAAGAAATTCCACAACAAGACCACTACTGCTGTATGTGCACATACTATAAAATGTATTCTTGGATAAGAAAAATAAATTGAGCATCTCTGTTCAAGAAGTATTATGAGAGTACTTAATGTATCTGATATTATAAAGTCTACGCAGATATTTTAATTGAAAATGCAGAATTTAATGTGCATACCGAGATTTTACAGGCATTTACGACAAAGTATTTCATTTCTTTAAAAAATAATCTGTACTAGAAGTGCACGGTTTGAACCTTTAATCTATATATAAGCCAAATTATTCTGTGCAAGGCACAAAAAATGATTTACTAGAGTCCTTAGCGCACGGCATCTCGGGGCTTTCAAAACTTATGTTGCATGTCATCCTGCATTCCTGTAGAAATGTTTATAATTTTGTAAGTCATAGTACCTACCGCAATCACTATATACAACATTGTCATTAAGTGCAGAATATGCAAGGTCCTCATTCTGAATTCTGACACTGACGTTTGAACGTCATGTATTTTTATGACCATAAAAGTTGAATTTCAAAGACCCTAAATCTCAGATATTCTACTTTATGTTAAGTTTGGATGCTGGAATGTGTATTTAGGTGTTTTTTCACTCCAGATGATAAATAATATTCTTTTTTTTTCTACATTTTTTGAATTCTTTTCTTTTCACGTCAATTCGATTTATGTAAAATATCCGTATCGAAGTTGTTCACATTGATAATTTGATAGTTAAAACAAGTTTGAAAGACTTGTGCTCCCTCGAGGACACAATTTAACATGTCAAAAGGGGACTTCGGTACGGCTTGCGACTCAAAAAGTTGCTTGTTGCATGTGCTAACACATTCATGGACAAAATCTCTTCTTGAGGGAAAACACGAGAAAGAAGGGCAGAGAATCTTCTAAGTAAGAATGTCGTTCATTAAAAAAAAACTGTTCTCTGGCAACGGAGTTAACACTTCGTCTTTCACTTATTTGTTGATGTTGACTGTCGATCTGGTGTCCATTATATTTTGTAATCTAGTCTTCGTGGAGATGCTTCTCAACTCGGGCGATTGATTTTGCCATTTTACGTTTCAATCCAAACAAAAAGCCTGTATATATCACATTGTACATCTACGTAAAAATCCTTCATTGAATAATTCCAACTCTGCGTTTATTGTGGTATCTTTAAATAATATCAATTGTTGGTTTTCCCCTTCATTATATAAGCTATAAAAGTATCAATAAATCTACAATTTTTACTCCGATCTGTAAATCGTATACCTTTAAATTTGGAACAATAACATAGAAAATGAGAATAAACAAAATTCAATAGTTTAAAAGATGACAGAGCTGACAAAAGGAAAGAGGTCACGGTCGTCAAATTACGTAATAAATAATTAAAATTCTCTGGATAAGCTGACAATATGTCTACAGTTTTGATACTATCACGCCAAGTCAGTCTGACTAAAGTAATGCTACCCATTCCTCATACTCTGACGGGATCAAGGACTTTCATCCATAACAATGCAGAGTGTGTACTTTTTCCATGTAATGACGTCACTAAGAAATATGAGAGTTCTAATTATCCTGAATGCGCTCCTTAAGATTGGCGTTGAGATTATGCACCCTGTATACCCGTAGTTAACATTATTTACAAAAAATGAATATGGTAATAGTGCACAACTTGATATGAGTGTGACATTCTCGTCAAATAATAAAATTTCAAGTTGGTCAGCTTTCACGGGAACACACCTTCTTGAAAAAAAAAAATGAAAGAATGTTTACGATGCAGGATTTACATGCTCCTAAAATATTTTGAAATGAAATTTGGGACACGTGCAATCTCGGAAGGCACCACATATAGTAAAGGTAGTTAAGGCATTGTACATGTTCAAAACTGCTGACAAAAATGCTACACCAATAAGAGATGAGTTGACGGAACACATAAACTTTGGCAAATGAATATCATTTTAGAAGGTCAAGGCAGAAACACTGTGAAAGTGGTCGAGCAATAACCTCGGAGACTAACAGTCAAACAGCAACGATATCAACAGCAACAATACATATAATGCTTTGGTTTCTGTTCAGATGAAGCTTTCTGTATTGCTTTGTTTTCTACAGAGAAGAAAGTATGTGTGAGAAAAAAAAAATTTCAGCTAGATCTAATTGTTACTTTCAATGATGAGACATTGTTTGTCGTAATGTCTGTGATACATGTTTAACGTCAATAAATGAAGTTTAAACACAAAACCCAGACTCACAATCAATAGGCATACACTTAAAAAAACTTACAATTAAATAAAACATAGACAAGGAGGTTATCTCCCAAATAGTGTAAACAGCGGAAAATACTCTCACAAGACGAGATAAAGTGGACAAACAGACGGACACAATATTATCACACCATAGAAACATTAAGGACAAAACCATCTTTAGGGAAAACCGCCATGGTGCCCAATAAAGAATCAATTTTTGAAAATGTAAAAAGCAACCTTTTTGACCTTTACAAGGTCTGTACACTCGAGTGGAAGCGTTAGTTTACCGTAATGGTACCTTTCTTTGATTTCCTCCCACTTTATCTAACAATTGCAATCAGTTCAGCTGGGTCATACATCAAAAACTGCAAGAAATATAAATTTTAACTGTATCATTTCCTCTTGTATTAAACTCAGTATGTTTATGACCTTAAGTAAAACTCCCACATATCTTACATATAATTTTACTTTCCCTTGCAAGTCATACTATTTCAAATACCTGAGAGAAGAACTGGGGTTACATTCAGCACCTGGAAATCCAACATACATACTTACAAATTTATCTGTATCTGAAACACTTGACAGCCACAAAACTGTTATTGAGTCCTTCGGTATTCATACTGATGACTTTGATCTTGAACTACCTTATACATGTATCTACTGGATTCCCAAAATGCACAAAATCCTTACAAACACATGCTCACTCTGGTTCACTCAGGTCCTCCACAAAACCTCTTTCTATTTTGCTTATAAAGATATTAACTCGCATCAAGCAAGGTCTTCAAACATACTGCGAGACAACATATTCCATAGATGGAATCAATTAGACGTGGATACTTAAGAATTCTAAGGAACATTTGGAAAATTCTAAAGCCACCTATTTCAATTATATTACCAGCATAGTCTTTTGTTTTCTCAAAGCTCTACACTACCATTCCACACCAAAAGCTCGGAAATAGACTGTCCAATATTACTCGCAACACCTTTCTTTCAAAAATACAAATACCTTGTCGTAGGGCGGGATGATACTTTTTTCGTTAAGAAACACTCTGATTCAAACAAAAAGTGTACCGAAGACGATATCATCCGGATGCTTGAGTTTTTGATTGACAACGTTTTTGTGGTGTTTGGAGGAACGGAACCGTATTCCAGCAAATGGTTGGCATCCCAATTGGTACCAATTGCGCCCCCCAATGCTTGCTGACTTATTTTCATATTCATACGAAGCTGACTTCATCAAGACCTTGCTCTTGACTTGGCGAAAGCACCTCACATCTCAGTTCAATTTTACCTTCAGATACATAGATAACGATAATCCGTTAATCATCAACATGAAATCTATCCTCATGAACTAGAGATCAAGGAAACAACCGAGAGCGACAGATGCGCCGTTTGAACACATCACTGTATGACAAACGTGATGATCTCGGCTTCCACATACTAGTAACTAACTTCCCTTTCATGAGTAGCAACATTCCGGATCTCCTGCTTATAGCGTATTTGATTCTCAGCTGATACGGTACGCCAGGACATGTTCCAAATATGAAGATTTCATCGTTAGAACCAGACGGCTTGCAAGTAAGCAAGTAAGCTACTTGTTCAGGGTTATATTACACAACGGCTGAAATGATCTTTGAGGAAGTTCTTCTGACGCTACGGAGATATAATGAAATGATATCAGATCCCCCTTTCCAGAATGATCAGTGACATTCTGGATTCCGAATGAATGGCTGTCATCATCATCAAACAAGAAATATTTACCTGATATGTACATCAATATGTATATCGAGACAATCGCCGAATTTGACAAGTTTTCATGGATCTGTTGCGACGGGTGTTGATTGCAATCAGGAGACACTGACTGACCCCGGGTCCTTGGTCTCACTCCGGAATGTTATTCATTCCGAGGTTCGCAACCGTACTAATGGAAACTCTAATGATTTTGCCTTGCCTTCTCGACTTTGAGACTAAATAACTGATAGATACTTTTTATGTTTATATAGTATAAAAGTAAATTCAGAAACGTATATCCACAGATGTGACTTCTTCTATGATTTTGTATTGTAACAAAGTTCAAACTGAACAACTATTGGTGAATCTGGAATTTTTTCGATGGGGAGTACAGCCTAGATCCTCCCTTCGCATCCCCTAGATCCTCCCACCGCCTTCTAGATTCTCCCTCCGCCTCCCCTAGATTCTCCCTCCGCCTTCCCTATATCCTCCTTCCGCCTCCCCAAGATTCTCCCACCGCCTTCTATATTCTCCCTCCGCCTCCCCTAGATCCTTCCCCCGCCTTCCCTAGATCCTCCCTCCGCCTCCCCTAGATTCTCCCACCACCTTCTATATTCTCCCTCCGCCTCCCCTAGATCCTCCCTCCGCCTCCCCTAGATTCTCCCACCGCCTCTCATAGATTCTGCCACCGCCTTCCCTCCCTCCCCCCCCTAGATCCTCCCTCCGCATCCGCTAGATCCTCCCTCCATCTTCCCTAGATTCTCCCTCCGAATCCCCTAGATTCTCGCTCAGCCTCCCTAGATCCTCCCTCCGCCTCCCCTAGATCCTCCCTCCGCTCTCTAGATTCTTCCTCCGAATCCCCTAGATCAACGCTTGTATATTGGTTTGACCATGGCACAATGTCGGTGTGATAGGGTACGATTACATGCTCACTTGGGTGCATAAGGGTTCCCCCGGGTACGGTTCTCAAATATCCTCCCACACCCGTATTGGATGACAAATAGTTCAGCTATCTGTTATACCTCTTGATTAATATCAAAATATAAATGAGTTAAAGAATAGAAGTATTAAGAAAACATTATTATGCATAGCATCAACGACAATAAATCAATTCGCTTAGATTTAAATGAACAAAATCATATAAAAAATTAACATCTAAAAGTGCAATATATACATGTAAATTCGTTTTTGAACGTTTGAGTGACTGATTTACCTTATTTTTGAAAAAAAAAAATCACTCCATGAGTGAGAGAAGTCAAACGGTTAACACACTCCCCCGATCAGAATCGGTGGACATAATGATAAAAACCATGAGAGTGCAATACCAAAGAAAATCAACATCATTCTGTTGAGGATAAAAAATGAATATTTAATGTCATCCTTCATGCTCTAATATTGTTTTTGTTGTTGTAATCGCTGTCCATGTACGTGTTCCCTTGGGTGGGATTTTATGCTACAGGACCAATTTTTCAGAAATTTCGAGAAAATTTTGTTAACAAGAAGTTTCGAATGCGTTTTGAAGCGCTCAACCGAAGTTGATTTATACCTAGCATTTTTCCACGAATGCACTGTTAAAGTGAGGATAGGCGGTGTCTGGCCCTAAAGCTTTAATCAGCTAAATCTGTATTTCTGATCTTAAAGAACCTCCCACACAAAAATACTCCATCGATTTTGAAGCCTTTTTTCAAATTGCATAGCTGTCTATAAGCTTTCGGAAACCGTTTTCACTGCACTTGACAGGACCCACCTCTGCTAATTTACGTAACTATTTATTGTCACTAAAGGACATCGGGATGTGGAACTCATATAGCAAAAGAATGTTAAATCAGATCAGTCCAGTGTCTCATGGACGCACTGAAAATGAGAACTTTGAAAAAAGAAATTACTCATTGTTATTTTAATTCTAAGGGGATTTGTTAAAAAGCAAAACAAGGGATAAACCAAGTTTTGAAATGTAAATTCTAATCAATGAAAGTCTTAGCATATATATCACTGCTTATTTCTGTGTTGTGTTTAATAAACGAATTTTGGACATATTTATATTTGTATGTTCAGTAGAAATGTTACGGTATATCTGGGAGATACTTAATTCTAATCTTGGAATATTGTCAATTCAATTATATTGTTTGCAAAAACGCCTTGATAAAAAAAAAATAACATTGCAACACACCATTATTACTAGAGTTTTTGGTGTTTAGTGGCTCACAGCTATACCATCAGATTGAATCTTATTTACTACAAAATGAATTTTATTTACCACTAGTATCTCTTCTTTTTCAGCCCACTTTGATACCTACATTATTAGCTATGAAGTGGGATTTGGTAAAGCAGGGGCTTCCACTGTCGCGAATGCAATGGCGATAGAGCTACGATTAGGTGATTCTGTTTAATCGTAGCGCATTTTTTCAATCGCGGGAATTCTTGTCTAATCGTATCACAATCGTGTCATATTCTCCTGCATTCTCCTCTGTTCGCGGCAACGACGCGAATGTTTCAAACGGTTTAAAACATTCACATCTGAACTTTTATTCGCCTCACTCTTTCGGCACATTGGCAGTGCATTCTCCCCCATTCGCAGTGCGTTCTCCTCACATTCGCGTGCATTTCATCCCAAGATGGAGGAGAATGAGCCACGATAGACACAAGTGTTATACGAATGTGCAAAGAATGCGACGCGAATAATAATAATAATAATAAAAAAAAAAAAACCCAACGCGAATCAGCCACGATCTTGACACGATGGTGGCACGATATTGCCACGTTAGTACTGCAATAACGCACGACAGTGACAAGAATAATTATCTCAGAGTTGAGTGTGCGGAACAATATTTCGAAAAGTTTGACAATGCTTCCAAAGAGAAAACGACCCGGAAAGAGGTCAAAATCAACTTAGGGTATTGATGCTCCTGGATATGTCAATTTAGACAAATTATTTTGGTTTTGTTTTTGTCACATTCTTGTCATGTTCGCAACGCATCGGGTTAAAGTCGTGTCTCAATCTCCTGCGTCGCAGCTCTATCGGCTTAAAGTCATGTCTCAATCTCCTGCATTCGACTCTCACTCGCCTCAGTGTATTTTTTTCATGGCACATTCTTCTCTATTCGTATCACACTCGTCGCAATATCGTAGCGGAATCGTAGCATATTCTTGTTGCTTTCGCGAAGCTATCGTGTGCTTATCGCGCCGAGAAAATCCTCATGAGAACAGACAAGAATGTGACACGATTCTTCATTCGCCTCTGATCGTAGCTCATTCTCCGCCACATTCGCGACAGTGAAAGCCCGGCTTGAATAAATGACTTCCACCATTTATGTGTTTTAAATACTCTGTTCTTAAATGATGCTCTGATTGTGAAGATATGTAACATATTTCATTTCGTTATTGTCAATTCTTGGAGAGTTTGTTTGTTTGTGTATGCACATGGTATCCACAGGAGCTCGATGTCACGGATCTACAATCGCATCCTGTACTGTAGAGATGGGGCGTATATAATTCAGGGTTGTCGGCGCCGAGCTCCTGTATTGGTACCCTGATGTATGACTATCTTTCTTTATAACGGTGAACTAGGGTTGTTGGCGCCGAGCTCCTGTGATGGTACCCTGATGTATGACTATCTTTCTTTATAACGGTGACCTAGGGTTGTTGACGCCGAGCTCCTGTGATTGTAACCTGATGTATGACTATCTTTCTTTATAACGATGAACTAGAGTTGTTGGCGCCGAGCTCCTATGATGGTACCCTGATGTATGACTATCTCTCTTTATAACGGTGACCTAGGGTTGTTGGCGACGAGCTCCTATGATGGTACCCTGATGTATGAATATCTTTCTTTATAACGGTGACCTAGGGTTGTTGGCGCCGAGCACCCGTGATGATGTATGACTATCTTTCTTTATAACGGTGACCTAGGGGTGTTGGCGCCGAGCTCCTATGATGGTACCCTGATGTATGACTATCTTTCTTTATAACGGTGACCTAGGGTTGTTGGCGCCGAGCACCCGTGATGATGTATGACTATCTTTCTTTATAACGGTGACCTAGGGTTGTTGACGCCGAGCTCCTGTGATGGTACCCTGATGTTTGACTATCTTTCTTTATAACGGTGACCTAGGGTTGTTGGCGCCGAGCACCCGTGATGATGTATGACTATCTTTCTTTATAACGGTGACCAAGGGTTGTTGGCGCCGAGCACCCGTGATGATGTATGACTATCTTTCTTTATAACGGTGACATAGGGTTGTTGGCGCCGAGCTCCTGTGATGGTACCCTGATGTATGACTATCTTTCTTTATAACGGTGAACTAGGGTTGTTGGCGCTGAGCTCCTGTGATGGTACCCTGATAATGACTATCTTTCTTTATAACGGTGACCTAGGGTTGTTGGCGCCGAGCACCCGTGATGATGTATGACTATCTTTCTTTATAACGGTGACCTAGGGTTGTTGGCGCCGAGCACCCGTGATGATGTATGACTATCTTTCTTTATAACGGTGACCTAGGGTTGTTGGTGCCGAGCACCCGTGATGATGTATGACTATCTTTCTTTATAACGGTGACCTAGGGTTGTTGGCGCCGAGCACCCGTGATGATGTATGACTATCTTTCTTTATAACGGTGACCTAGGGTTGTTGGCGCCGAGCACCCGTGATGATGTATGACTATCTTTCTTTATAACGGTGACCTAGGGTTAATGGCGCCGAGCACTCGTGATGATGTATGACTATCTTTCTTTATAACGGTGACCTAGGGTTGTTGGCGCCGAGCTCCTGTGATGGTACCCTGATGTATGACTATCTTTCTTTATAACGGTGAACTAGGGTTGTTGGCGCTGAGCTCCTGTGATGGTACCCTGATAATGACTATCTTTCTTTATAACGGTGACCTAGGGTTGTTGGCGCCGAGCACCCGTGATGATGTATGACTATCTTTCTTTATAACGGTGACCTAGGGTTGTTGGCGCCGAGCACCCGTGATGATGAATGACTATCTTTCTTTATAACGGTGACCTAGGGTTGTTGGCGCCGAGCACCCGTGATGATGTATGACTATCTTTCTTTATAACGGTGACCTAGGGTTGTTGGCGCCGAGCACCCGTGATGATGTATGACTATCTTTCTTTATAACGGTGACCTAGGGTTGTTGGCGCCGAGCACCCGTGATGATGTATGACTATCTTTCTTTATAACGGTGACCTAGGGTTAATGGCACCGAGCACTCGTGATGATGTATGACTATCTTTCTTTATAACGGTGACCTAGGGTTGTTGGCGCCGAGCACCCGTGATGATGTATGACTATCTTTCTTTATAACGGTGACCTAGGGTTAATGGCGCCGAGCACTCGTGATGATGTATGACTATCTTTCTTTATAAAGGTGACCTAGGGTTGTTGGCGCCGAGCTCCTGTGATGGTACCCTGATGTATGACTATCTTTCTTTATAACGGTGAACTAGGGTTGTTGGCGCTGAGCTCCTGTGATGGTACCCTGATAATGACTATCTTTCTTTATAACGGTGACCTAGGGTTGTTGGCGCCGAGCACCCGTGATGATGTATGACTATCTTTCTTTATAACGGTGACCTAGGGTTGTTGGCGCTGAGCACCCGTGATGATGTATGACTATCTTTCTTTATAACGGTGACCTAGGGTTGTTGGCGCCGAGCACCCGTGATGATGTATGACTATCTTTCTTTATAACGGTGACCTAGGGTTGTTGGCGCCGAGCACCCGTGATGATGTATGACTATCTTTCTTTATAACGGTGACCTAGGGTTGTAGGCGCCGAGCACCCGTGATGATGTATGACTATCTTTCTTTATAACGGTGACCTAGGGTTAATGGCACCGAGCACTCGTGATGATGTATGACTATCTTTCTTTATAACGGTGACCTAGGGTTGTTGGCGCCGAGCACCCGTGATGATGTATGACTATCTTTCTTTATAACGGTGACCTAGGGTTAATGGCGCCGAGCACTCGTGATGATGTATGACTATCTTTCTTTATAACGGTGACCTAGGGTTGTTGGCGCCGAGCACCCGTGATGATGTATGACTATCTTTCTTTATAACGGTGACCTAGGGTTGTTGGCGCCGAGCACCCGTGATGATGTATGACTATCTTTCTTTATAACGGTGACCTAGGGTTAATGGCACCGAGCACTCGTGATGATGTATGACTATCTTTCTTTATAACGGTGACCTAGGGTTGTTGGCGCCGAGCACCCGTGATGATGTATGACTATCTTTCTTTATAACGGTGACCTAGGGTTAATGGCGCCGAGCACTCGTGATGATGTATGACTATCTTTCTTTATAACGGTGACCTAGGGTTGTTGGCGCCGAGCTCCTGTGATGGTACCCTGATGTATGACTATCTTTCTTTATAACGGTGAACTAGGGTTGTTGGCGCTGAGCTCCTGTGATGGTACCCTGATAATGACTATCTTTCTTTATAACGGTGACCTAGGGTTGTTGGCGCCGAGCACCCGTGATGATGTATGACTATCTTTCTTTATAACGGTGACCTAGGGTTGTTGGCGCCGAGCACCCGTGATGATGTATGACTATCTTTCTTTATAACGGTGACCTAGGGTTGTTGGCGCCGAGCACCCGTGATGATGTATGACTATCTTTCTTTATAACGGTGACCTAGGGTTGTTGGCGCCGAGCACCCGTGATGATGTATGACTATCTTTCTTTATAACGGTGACCTAGGGTTGTTGGCGCCGAGCACCCGTGATGATGTATGACTATCTTTCTTTATAACGGTGACCTAGGGTTGTTGGCGCCGAGCACCCGTGATGATGTATGACTATCTTTCTTTATAACGGTGACCTAGGGTTAATGGCACCGAGCACTCGTGATGATGTATGACTATCTTTCTTTATAACGGTGACCTAGGGTTGTTGGCGCCGAGCACCCGTGATGATGTATGACTATCTTTCTTTATAACGGTGACCTAGAGTTAATGGCGCCGAGCACTCGTGATGATGTATGACTATCTTTCTTTATAACGGTGACCTAGGGTTGTTGGCGCCGAGCACCCGTGATGATGTATGACTATCTTTCTTTATAACGGTGACCTAGGGTTGTTGGCGCCAAGCACTCGTGATGATGTATGACTATCTTTCTTTATAACGGTGAACTAGATAATAAAGCACATTTTGTATACACAAAATTTCATATTTCTTGTATTCTTTTTGAATAGCGCTTTGGTATTTTTTCAGATCATTTTCCTCTTATTTATGATTTATGGAACAGAAAGTTGTTAGAAAATGTTTGCCTTTTCTAGGGGAAGCTTTAAGAGATCTGTCTTTCCATGCGTGTATTCCATATATTGTACTTTCCATGCGCGTGTTCCATATTTTACTCTTTCCATGCGTGTGTTTCATAGTTTACACTATTTTTTTTAATTACGTATCTCTATTCTTCATCTCTCTCACTGGATTTCTCTCATTTTGATCAGTGAATCACAAAGTAAATGCATATCATCAAACAACAGTACAACTCTTCAATCCATCATGGTTGTAATATCTTAACACTAAGATGGTTCTAAGCAGCAGTTGTTTATCTAAATCTATCATTGTCATAGAATTACACCGACTTATTTAAACAGCATAATTTTGCAAATTGAGTTCCAATCCTTTTTAAAAATGCTTTACGTAATAAACGGGTATAAAGTGCAGTATGTGGTAATAATTCAGATTATCTTTCAGCCAAAATTTAGCTGTTTTGAACACTAGAACTTTTCTTGAATGCATTTAGCTTTTTCTGAAACATTTTCGTTTCATCAAATCCAAAACGAAATGAATGACAACATTATACCCAACAGCAGCTTGTTTATTCACGACTACATACCGTCTTCAATAACGTAGTTCGACAGAATAAAACCCGTATTGCAAATGTTGTCATTTTGAACTTTGAATCAGTACAACATTTAAAGCTGCCCATGCTGTGTTGATATTGTTCTTTTAAGTATAGGGAAGTCTCCTCATTGCTGTATAAGAAAGAATTGTCCGATTGGGTAAACTTTACATAGAACGCGTCATGTTATGTGTTTCTGCCATTGGTTTGTGTTGCTTGGGTCTTATCGATCTTTGATTAACTTATCAAGAATTTATTCTGTACAAGTTTTACTGTCCATAGAGGGGAAATTAGTAATTCTGGAAAAAGTTGCAAATTTCACCAAACCAAGATTCACTACTCCTTATGGTTTCTAGACTTGAAATATATTTGGAAAATGAAATTCTCCGTTGTGATTAACGATTTTGTTTTCTAAAACTAAAAGGTATCTCCCTAATGGCATAGCTCTGTGTTTAGAAGGCTTTTTGGAAGAAATTTTAGGTCAACTTTAGAGTTTTGCTCTTCATTATTTCACATTATTTGGCCTCGACCATCACTGATGAGACATAACTTTTTTTTTAAATGGCCTCCATCCTCCCCTTTAGCTGATGAGACATAACTTGTTGAAATGTGCGTATGATCCACTACACTTTTAAATATTGACAATTGAAGTCCTTTCGGTGATGCTTAGGAACTGTGAATTTTAAGTCATTTATTTTGCCAATAATACGGAAGTGTTCCAACTCTATACCTTCTTGAATTTTTTTAAAACCAATTTCTATGCACTAGACCCGTGTTTCGAATATTAAATCCTCATCTGTGATGCTTTCAGCCAAAATGATTTTGAGGAGCCGCCAAAATTCATTTCAGTAGCGCCCTCTGGTTTTATTTTTTGAATTTAAGTTTGTGCATTTACTTTAAAGAGAGTGCGTGGCTAAAGATTTCCTGTAGGGTCGATTCAGTTGCATATCCAAATAAAATCTATGTTCAAAATAGCATTAGAGGGATGGTGCTAAGATGTTAACCTCCTTTAATTTCGATGCTATTTTTGGATGAAATGACAAGTTTCCGAAATATCAAAATATATATATGATGTCAAATTGATAAAGGGCTAAAAACAAAGCTTCTTTCAGGCGACAGAGCTGGAGAGAAATAATTAATACACTTCAAAACATTAAGTCATGGGGAACGATTTTAACTGCTCCCCACTGCAACAAAAAATAAGTGTTTATAATAATAATAAGGAAATTGATCATTTCGTCAACGCAATTTATAATTCCTGTTGTCAAAATTTCTTGAAATTTCTAAAACATGGGTCTTGTAGCATCATATTCCACCCATTCTGCTGCGTCTTTTGGTACATTTTTGGGCTTAATAACTTTCACACTCTTTGGCTATATCACATTGCTTAGATTGAGGATCACCGACAAGGGTTGAGTACCCGAAACGTGCATGTCTGGTCCATGCTGCAAAATTGATCTGTTCTTTAATGATGCAATTGAATTTGAAGACGTTTAACATTAGTACCACTTGACTTGGTGATTGTCACTGGTGGTGGACCAGGTGTCCACGAGGGCACATGTAGCCAAGTTCGATAAACTTAGGTTGATCATTTCTTCAACGCATTCGAAAATTCGTGTTATCAAAATTTATTGAAATTTCTAAAACGTGAGTCCTGTAGCATCATATCAAACCCATCCAACTACGTCTTTCGGTACATTTTTGGGCATAATAACTTTCACACTCTTTGGCTATATTACATTGTTTAGATTGAGGATCACCGACGAGGGTTAAGTACCCGAAACGTGCATGTCTGGTCCATACTGCAAATTTATCTTTGTTGTTATTTTCAATTTTTCATACTTGTTGTCGAGGTTATCGCTGTATGTTCATTGTCTGTTACTTTGTTGAAAAGTTGATAGTCACAGTCTTCAATGTTCACTGTGCCCAACATCTATTTTGAATTCTAATGCACTCCGTTTTAACGCGCATTCTGATTGGTTAGCGATTGAAAAATGGCAAGGGGATTCACGTTATGCACATTGCATTTTTTGCTATGACGTCATGCGTTCCTATGACGATGTCGTTACAAGCACGCGTTTTCTAGCTGATTACTGACGAAAGCATTAGAATGATAATTTGTATATTCTTTCTTCATTCTACAAATTAAAAAAAAAAAAGCCAAATAAACTAGATAATTAAATAGTGATTTAATTTAATTATAAGAAATGACTGTAATAATTTTTCTGTCTATCGATGTATAGACAAAAACCGATGCACAAACGATAGGCCTATAATCCGCAAAATCTTAAATGATGCTGCGCTTTCCTATAAAACCCATATACATAACACCTTGCTCAATAAACAAGGACACTAAGAGTAATGAAACCGAAAAGACACAAATACAGGATTTTATTCCAATACTGAAAAAAATGTCGCTGTCGCTCGCCATTTGTTGTATTTACAAATTAGAACTGACAATAATTAATCAAGTACTATGATATGAATTCAAGATTTCAAGCTTTTGGGTCGCTTTTGCTCGCCAAAAAAATTCGGACTTTAGGACCATCCCTGAAAAAAAAAATCCTGGATCCGCCCATGCCCTGATCCTCAATCAAAACATTGAAATATGGCCAAAGACTGTGAAAGATACCCAGCTTTGAAAAAAACTCTCGGAAGAGACACGTTAAATCGGCTATGACAAAGTTTTGGGTATGAAGTAGAGAATAGGAAGTAGAGGATACCAAGTGTCCTATGACATATTTGAATGTTTTAACATATAGAATATGTCATAGGACACAAGCTTTGACGAAGATCTAATGAGACTTACCAGTATTTTCTGGTTTTTGTGTGGTTCTTATATTTTGAATCGCAACAAACTCTTAACAGTTTGAATGGTCTGATAAATCGTCAAACTGACTTCAGTATTTGTACACTTGATACCCCCCCCCAAAAAAAACCCCAAATGATATTCGTTAAGCTTGATCGTTTGCTGCTTTTTGTGACAGAAAAAAATTCTGACATTGTGGCGAAATTTGAAGCATTTGAAATTAAGTTCAAATTTGACGTAATTAGATCTAAAAGATAAACAATTTAGATCGACTTTTACAAATGATAATGGAGAAGAAAATGAACTCCATGTAAAAGATGGTGACAAAACCGTGAAATTGTTTAACCTCCGCCCACATCATGCAAAGTGACATTGAGGAGAGAATAGAGTATTCACCATATAATTCGATCAGCATATAGAGGGTAGCATTCATAACAAACTTACAAAAACTCCTTAGATCCCACGCAAGTTATACTTTAAAAGTAAGTGTCAGGGTGAAAAACTAAATTACGGTAGGTGCATGGATGACAGTTGAAGGTGTATGCAGGTAATGGACACAGGTATATGCAGGTAATGGACACAGGTGTATGCAGGTGACTGTCAGCGTGAGATGTTGCCCGTGTATGGTGATGGCATGAGCGCTTCTTGGACAATAGAAGACTTCTTACGGTCTCTAGAAAGGTAAATAACATAAAAATGGGTTGGAAGCAAATTGAAACTAAAATCAAATCTAATTAAATTGATATTAGCAAACTGGAAGTCCGATCAGGATATATAAAATGTTTGCTAAATTCCACCAATTTCATACTTTTGACCAATAAAAGGAATCAGTCAAATCAAATCTTTAAAAAAACTGCGATAAAAAGATTTGGTTTCAGCTTGACCTTTAAAAATTCTGATTAAAACATTAAAAACAATATGACAAGAAAGTTAAAGAAAAGATAAATGTTGTGTAAGTCAGGAGGGCTTTAAAATAAAATTCATTCATGACTGAAAACAACAAAGATGAGACAACTTCTTGACATTAGCTCAATAAAAGAATTCAAAACTGATTAACAAAGTGTTAATTGTGATTGTCATTGTCGTGATGTTGACAGTTGTAGTCCCTCACGTTACAAAAGGCGTCAAATTTAAACAGAATACTTGGTTTTTGTAGATTTTGTTCGAATCAACACGCAAGGTACCATTCACCCTAATGGATAATGACAAAGTAGTATCCGAAAAACCCTCCCGTGTCCATCTCTTTTGGCTATAAGATACTGATACTTTCATAACAAAAAAGAAAGAAAAAAAAAAAAAAAAAAAAAAAAAAAAAAAAAAAAAAAGAATTATTAACTCCGCAATAATGAAAGAAACTCCATAGATTGTATGTTTTAACTTTACAGTTGAGAGCAGAGAAGTAAGAAAGGATGGGATCTCTAATAGGACTCTGAAAATTAGATTTCCCTATGATATACCATGCATGCGATATATATTTTTTCTATAGAAGTGGCTGCTTCAGTTTGAGTTAGACCGAGACACTCCAAATTGTCCTTTATATGATGCTCGTACATCAACGTTTCAGATTTGCTATAATTTGTAGAAACATTTCTCATTTTATTTTTATTTAAATTATATCCAACTTACTGGAATTTTTTTCGCGAATTTGATTCTTTGCGAAATTTCTCGTAGTAGGGATTTCGTCTATGTTTGGAAGTTTCAGTGAAATGTAATGAGAATTTAGGGTAGTGGAAACTTCAAACGGTAGAGCCAAAACGTATTTAATTGGAATAATGTACATGTATGCTACAAGTAATACTTTGTTCAAGGTTGAATTCTGATTTAATAAAATTGAGTGAAAAATGACTTAGAAAAATAAAACACGGTTTATTCGGATTTAATTTTTCAACAAATAATTTATCAACAAATTTTTTTTCTTGTTGAATTCGTAGACAACAGATTAATGAATAAAAAATGAATAAATAAATATAATAAAGAACTAAGCTAAGAAAAAATGAAATAAAAAGAAGTAAGAATAAAATAAAATTAGCATTAAATAAAATATGTTTCTACCCGGAAGTCTGCAAATTTAAGATTCTTCAACAAAACTGGAAAATTCAGCAACATACCCGTTTGCTCCTATGTTCATTTGCGTAACTCTAATTTGACAAGATAATGAAATAAAATAATACTAATTCCACAATTTTAAAAGAAGGATTTTCTAATTTTGCTGTCAGACATCAGTCTATAGCACAGAGATGACTAAATACAATATTCTAGACATGAACGAAAAGTTGTATTGATGTAAAAAAAAAACAACAACCCCCCCCTCCAAAAAAAAAAAAAACCATCATCCCCCCAAAAATATAAAAAAAAAAGAAATAAAAAAACAAACAAACAATATAAAAGAAAAAAAAAATCGAGAAAGAATAAGAATATTCATAAAATGTTCATTCTCTTAAATATTGGGTGTTGCTACCAAGCAATGGATGTTAACTCTTCCTGGGCACCTGTCACCTTTGCTTCGTTAGTTGTGTTTTGTCTGCATGGTATTGTATGACCATTACTTGTAATGTTTAAATTCTGATTAGGGATTCAGTGTTTGGCTTTCACTCACTCATACTAATTTTTTGCAGTTTGTATATCTTATTTTCTCTTATTATCAAAGAATAAAGTACGGCTTATGAAGTGTGATACGTGGCTTTGTTTTTAAGAAGAAATGAAAAATGTTGTGATTTGTGTGGCCATTATTCATTTTACGCCTTTTCTTCTTTTAATTAAGTACTGATTACAACTTCCGTATCCATGATGTATTTGTATATAAAGCCTCTCCTTTTCGCAGTAAATCTCATCATAAAATGATTGTCGTTTTAATAGAATAGCTTTATCTATTACTTATTATCAATTTTTAAAGCAGCGAATAAAATTCCCAAAGAATATACAATATTTTTTTCAAAGAAATATAGAGAAATGAGAGTATAATATAGGTTCTATGTAACATACTGCAAATGGAACGTATTCAAATTCATACATTTAGCATCATCTAAAAACAGATAAATTGCACCAAAACTTAAATTTTGATTGCTCATAAAAGAGTAAAAGGAAACAGGAGAAAACTTATATAAAACAGGAATATTCAGATTATGTTCGTCAACCTAAAATGTTGGAATCTGTCATTTTTAAATTAATGAACAAAGATGTTGTATTACCATTGAGTTGAAAGTCATTCGGTGATGCTAAAAATGTTGAATAATGGAAGTAAAGAACAACAAGCCCATCGGCTTCCTTGCTCATTTCCATAACACTATGTAATAAAATACATGTACATCAGTTTTGCTTATTGCTGATTTCAACAATGATTTGAAGTATTTTGTTCATACTTCCATATGGATAAACCTTTAAAATATTTTTTATTACAATTCGTACCTCATTAGTTTACATACTATTAAAATTGAAAAAGAACGTCATTGTGTTGAACGGAATTGTTCTGAAATATGCAGATGGTATTTTGGTATCCAAAATTATTCTTGCCTGAATCGAACATTGATAATGGTGCTTGATCTATCATAAAATGATTATAATACATGGGCACTATAACATCTCATTGTCCAAAGTGTTGTCAAACTTTTAAGGACAGAGTCATCCTTAACACCGAGGGTTGACTCATGCTGACCTTTTCTGCACGGCTAAGGCAACTGGTGTTGCTAACAATCAGGAGACGTTTACTCTTCCCTGGCACCCGACATTATCTCTTTTTAAGATGCACCTTTGAGGCTTTGCACTGTGTGTAATAAATCAATGTTATCCGGTTATTTGGGTTGGCATTTTTCGAGTTTTTATGCCATTGATGCATCTGATTTGATTAATTTTGAATTTGAAAATTTGAAAATATGTGTAAAGACAAACTGCATCGAAAATACCACAGGAAGAGACCGTTAACCAAAAGCATGGCAACTTTGCAACATAAAATATATCATTGTATAAATTGTATATATCATTGTGCTTTGCAACACAAAATATATCATCACAAAGTTCGATCAATTTCGGTTGATCGTCTGTCTATTCAACGCATTCGAAAATTTCTGTTATCAAAAAATCTTGAAATTTCTAAAAAGTGGGTCTTGTAGCATCATATCCCATCCATCCTGCTACATTTTCGGTACATTTTTAGACATAGTAATTTTCAGCACTCTTTGCCCATATTGCATTGTTTAGATTGAGGATCACTGACGAGGGTTTAAGTACCCGAAACGTGCATGTCTGGTCCATGCTACAAATTGATCTGTTCTTGAATGATGTTATCGAATTTGAAGACGTTTAACATTGATTAGACCAATGTGCAATTCAACTAGCGCAAATAGCAATATTACAGGAAGGGAAATGGTGTGTAATAATCCATTACTAGTCCAGACCCCTCCATATGATCAGTGAAACTCGGTGATGATCAGACATTGTGAGGCAAACCAACGCAAGGTCACAAATAGATGAATGTGTAAATAAGTATCTGAACAGTGATGACGTATGAAATTCAAATGACAGTTTAAAGTCTTTGAGAGGAATGTTCTATAATTATACTTTTCATTCATTATGTCGCAATCAAGATGACAATGTGTGCTAACTACGGAGAGACTGGTGTAGGTGTCTCTGAAGTGTAGGTGGTTTCTGAAACGAAAAGGCTAACCGCAAAATGACGCTTCATATCGCGTAGCCCAAGCGCGTTTTGGGAAGTAGCCAAAAAGATTTGATTTCATTACTGATTACTTTTAAGTACATCTCGAAAACTAAAAAAAAAAAAAAAGATATCATTATATATCTTTGATGGACTATGTTTATTCATTGGAGTTATTTCATTCATTGATTCACAAAAAAGATTTATAAACATAAAATGTAAGAAGGCCATCATCTTGTACCTCACTTTGTTCAGCAATTGAACTGTAGAATTGGATTTCTTGAAATATCTTTTCTTTTTCGAGTTCATAACCTTGGGATAACTTTTTAAAAGTACCTTTGATCACAAAACATCGAATACAAGCAGAGCACCGGTAACCATAAACAAAATTGTAAAAATGGATGCATTTCTGTGAGAAAATATTTTGAACATACTTTTAAGGATTCATGAGCGGCGAAATGCTTTGTGTGTATTGTTCTGCAGACTATACTGGGCGGATATGCTTCAATTTCGAATAAATGAATTCATTTTCTATTTTCGTATCTAAAACTTAATCTATCAATCTTCGTATTGAAGTCAAAGGAAAGCGAAAAGTATGTCAGCTATCACCGAGTATGATTGACAGGAAGTTACGTAAGTTCTGTACCCCCCAAAACTCAGTCTTTGTGTATTTTTAAAGGAGTAACTACCATGTTTGTCTGCGTTAGAAAATATGGAAAGCCATTATGTTGATTTATCGTGATATGAATGTATATCGATCTTCTGTTTGGCGGTATAATTGAATGTCCGCTGTTAGGGGTATATATTTGGATCAAATATCACAAAATCAAGATCAAAATATTAAAAAGAATACAGAAGGGTGTTCAGAGACAAACCATGGTAACAAAAAACATTTTCGAAAAATTTTGTGTGTTTTTAAACAAGCTTCTGTTGAAACATTTCTGGCAAAACGTTCCAAGAACATTTTTAAAACAATGTGCAGTTATATAGAATGCTTTTAAAACGTTTTAGCAACATTTTAAAGTGCTAAACAAAATGAAATATTTCCAAAAATGCTTTATTAATATTTCTGGAACCATACAAAATCACGTTTCTATAACAATTACTGAACTATTTTTGACATGGTTTTTAAACATGCTTGTGTTAACTGGGAAGGTTCCAGATCGTGTAATCCTTGATTTATATTTATATATTGAAATAGCGGGTATATGTTCTGACTGAATAATACAGTGCGTCCATATGCACATTTCAATTAAACAATTTATTATCAGTGATGCTCGAGGCCGACAGATAGGAAATGCAAATAGTGAATATGAGGAGTGAAATTGTAAACAGGAATGCAAATGTATGTCAAGAAGCTAATGACAGAGCTATGTGATAAGGGAGATCCTCCTTAGTTACAGAATGATTTATCAAAAGAATCAGAAAATTTACAAATATATTCAAGTCAGTGCAGAAGCATTGTATAACTAGGCGAATGATAACAGTCCTCCTGCAGAGATATCAATCTTATTATTGATAAAATCATATTGTAACATAAGCTCTATCGTAATAATTTAGTGCACCATATGTACATTCGACAAACAATGTATCATCAGTGATTTTCGAGACAAAATAGAAAGGAAATCCGAAATTCTAAACAGAACCTAAATTATATTCCAAAGAGCCAGTTAAGGACAGGGCTATGTAATTAGAGAGATACTCTTTAATTTCAGAATAACCTATCAAATTTAGTAAAAGAAAATAAATAAATATATTTCACGTCAGTGCAGTGCGCGAACAATATAATCGGGGACTAACAATCCACCAGAAAAGATACCAACCTATTATTGTATGGAAATATATGTTCTATCGTAAAAGTTTGGGATGTTACATTTTAGGGGAACTATGTGTATCCAGATTATCTGGAAGGTTGTATGTACATATTCCGGACCACACCCATTGCGATTAAATAGCAGTTGTCCGTTCAAAGTCGGTTCCATATTCACATTGATCGTCTATCTTTTTTTTTGGCAGAATTATAAGTAAATTGGTCCTCTTGGTGCAAGTATTTGAGATAACTGCTGGTGTGATTGCTTCCTGTGACATCTGTTATTTGTCTTGTTGTTTTTGTCGTTGTCTAGATAGAGACCCTTGCCTTGTCGCAGTTTGTGCGCTATACATGTAATAAGAAAACAAACAACGTTCTTGTCTTGAGTAAAGTTTTCCTCAAATAAGGCAATTTCTTTGTAATTTTCTGTTTTGCGTCCTCGTGCTGGTAGGTTTTGAGCCCAAAGTCATAAAACAAAACAAAATCAAAATGATAAAATCTTTTGCTAATTCAATGTGTTTTCTACAAACATTAAAAGAAATGGTTTATCTTTTTTATGTTTCATGTAAAAAATGTAAAAGTAATGCACAGATACAAGACATTGAATTATCTATCATTCTTTTGTTAAACACAATATGTTAATAATCAAATGAAACAAGTTTCTGTCATGTTTCATTTAATAACATAATATGAAATTGCAACTTTGTTTTATATGCTTGTTTGTTTTTCTCCCTGGCTGGCTGGTTGCTTTCTCAATTTCAAAAGGACGCAAAACAGAATAAAAACAAGAAATGGCCTTAACTTTGCACAAAAAAGAATGACAACCCATAAAAGGAGGGATACCACGGATGCACACGGAGCCGACATTAGACGTTCGTCTGTAATATGGCACATTGGTATGAGACATTTGTGTTCATACTAACATACAACAAAAAGCTGGGAATCACAATCTTCTTTAATTAGCTTGTATTTTTAAAAGTTACTCGCGTAGTTTTGTAATTGACTGAAAAAGTACAAGTATAGTGCAAGAAAGACGAAGGTCATATCTTTAGTAGGCCCACGAATGATAATCTATTGTAATGCATTTCAATGAGTCTACTGATGCAGCTTTTATAACTGAGTGATAAGTTTTTATTCACCTGTCAGCCACAGATACTGTTTCTAATTCAATTCAATTATTCAGACAACACCAGAGAACTGATACTGTTACGAAATGATGTGAACATTCTGAGCTTAATTTCCTTCGTCAAGTTTTCTACTTCAAAATTGTCTGTTTTCAAATGTTCTCTAATGTTACTAGCATTCCATCGTCCAACTGATAACTGGCAGTCATGACTGACAGTATACTGTAACCATTCGTAACCCATTTGCACGGATAGAATACCTTATGGCAATATAATTGTTGACAATTTTAAAAAATGCAAATATTCGTCCATCTAATTCAGAATCTGTACATAAGATTCTATCATCAAGTCGACTTAAGAATCTAGATGACCTGACTAATGAAAGCCATTCGTATCAATACATTTTCTTCTGAAAGATGCATCGAAAAGTCTTAACAACAATACGACCAACAACAATCGCAGATTCTCAGAAATTCCCGTCATTTGAATCGGAAATAAAAACGGAAAAGCCCGGAAATGTGCGATTGGTCTAATATTTTAATACGGAATGTCGTATACGGATCGTGTATTCTACAGTCTTGTACCAGCGCATCCTTAATACTTGCACGCTGACTGACTGTGACGACGGGACTCCATGACGGGCCCTGTCCAAACCTCTTTAGAGAAGACAGGGCCCCGACCACCTGTCCTCTCTGAATGTCAGTCGGACTCCTCGGGTGATAACATACATTAGCTCGCTACAGCCGGCAGAGCACAGGTCGTATTACGCATGCCCTCTTTTTATATCAATTTACATATTCATCTGTGTTGCTTGGGCCCCTACGTCTTGCGGTCTTGTTTGTGTGTGGTCATCTGACAGCGAGGAGGTTGTTTTACACCACAATTGTACGTTCTTCGAGACCTCTGGGTAATCGGAATAGTGGGAGGGTTGTGCGCACGTAATCCAGGATAACCACACCGTCTGCTACTGACGAGGCAGATGGCCGCCCTAAGTCGGCACCGTTTGCCCATTGGTCTCGTTGGTTTATGTGTAGTCATTTGTGTTTTATGTTTTTCTGTGATTTGACGTTCATTGTACTACTGCGTCTCTTTCTGTGCGTGTCATTTTTGTGTTTTACAGTGGGTGTTTTGGGAGGTTGCTGTTGATGCTGCAACTAGGTGTTGTTGGAGATCCCCTCCTTTCTTCAATTTTTTTTCTAGTACGGAAGGACAGTAGTGAATAAACATTCAATAAATATCTATTCATTGTTACTATTTTCAGTAAAGCTATTCATAAATGCTATCTTACTGTATACTATATTTGTTTTCAGCAATGATCTATGATCCCAGTGTTACGTTACATTGTCTCTTCCCGAAGGACAATAATGGCGAACTTAGCTTCACTTTAGTTTATTTTACACCTTGTACTGTGTATTGTGATATGGTCTTGTCCATATTTGTCATTCTATTGCATCGCTTAAGCATACTTGTAATAAAATGAGAATGCAAACTGCATGAAAATCATGATTCTTGCCTGAATCGAACATTGATAATGGTGCTTGATATATCATAAAATGAATATAATACATGCGCACTATAACATCTCATTGTCCAAAGTGTTGTCAAACATTTATAAGGACAGAGTATCCTAAACACCGAGGGTTGACTCATTCTTACCTTTTCTGCATGGCTAAACCAACTGATGTTTCTAACAATCAGGAGACGTTTACTCGTCCCTGGTACCAGATCTCATCTCCTTTAAGGTTTTTTCATATGCGGTTATGATGCTTTGCGCAGTGTGTAATAAAAACTGTTACCCTGTTGTCTGGCTTTACATTTTTTCCTGTTTTTTTTTATGGTTATTGATGAATATGATTTGATTAATTCTTAATTCTGAATTTGCAGTTTAGTGAGTAACTTTCATTCCCTAGTAATCATTTCAAATCCCTGAAATATGTTCAAAATACAATCTTCATTGGAAATTCTACAGGAAGAGACCATTAATCAAAAGCATGACAGCTTTTCAACATGACAATGTATCATTGATTAGACCAATGTGCAACTGCGCAACCAGCAATATTCCAGGAGGGGAAATGGTGTGTAATAATTCATTTACTAGGCCAGACCCCTCCATATGATCAGTGAAACTCGGTGATCAGACACTGTAAGGCAATCCAGCGTAAGGTCACGATTAGATGAATATGTAAATAAGTATCTGAAGAGTGATGACGTATGAAATTCAAATGACAGTTTAAAGTCTTTGAGAAGAAGGTTCTATAATTATGCTCTTCATTCATTCTGTTGCAATCAAGATGACAATGTGTGCTAACCACGGAGAGACTGGTGTAGGTGTCTCTGAAGTGTAGGTGTTTCTGAAACGAAAAGGCTAACCGCAAAATGACGCTTCTGATCGCGTAGCCCAAGGGCGTTTTGGGAAGTAGCCAAAAGATTGGATTTCATCACTGATTACCTTCAAGAACGTCTCAAAAACTGAAAATAAGTTTCATACCAGAGACTATTTTTAGTTTAGAGACATTATAGATTATTTTGATTCATTGGAGTTATTTCATTCATTGATGCGCATAGATGCAAGGACCTCATTTTTGCGACACTTTTTTTGCTACGATCAGTAACTAGAATACCCATTTGACCATCGTCTCCACCTTTCTTTGGTCAGCAATGGCTTATTAATTCTTTTTTACTGAAGAATTGGTTTTCTTGAGATATCTTTTTTTTCGAGTTCATTGCTTTGGGACAACTTTTTAAAAGTACCTTTGATCTCTAAACATTAGATACAACAGAGCACCGGTAACCATAAACAAAATTGTAAAAATGGATGCATTTCTGTGAGAAAATATTTTGAACATGCTTTTAAGGATTTCATGAGCGGCGAAATGTTTTGTGTGTATTGTTCTGCAGACTATACTGGGCGGATATGCTTCAATTTCGAATAAATGAATTCAATTTCTAATTTCGTATCTAATGGTTAATCTATCAACGTTCATTCTGAAGTAAATAGAAAGCGAAAAATATGTCAGCTATCACCGAGTATGATTGACAGAAAGTTACGTAAGTTCTGTACCCCCAAAAACTCGGTCTTTGTAAACTTTTAAAAGAGTAACTAGCATATGTTTGTGTACGGCAGACAATTTTGAATGCAACTATGATAATATATTGTGATATGAATGTATATCGGTGTGCCAGGAAGATTCTTCTATTTTGCAGAATAATTGAATGTCCACTGTCAGGGGTGTATTTGTATCAATATCACAAAATCAAGATCAAAATTTTAAAAAGGACACACAGAATGGTGTTTGGAGAAAACATGACAAAGGTTCCCCAATTAGTTTAATCCATGATTAAGATTATCATATTGAAATACGGGTATATGTTCTACTGTCCTGTTCACTAAATCCAGGGCACCCTGTTTTGGCGATTTATTATGTCGTTTGAAGAATTTTGCTATAAAATATTGTTTCCGAGAATTGACCTCCATTAGTCGTAACTGGAAATTGCATTGATGCAGTTTTCTGTCCAATTTTTCGGGTGATACCTGCATCAACAGAGAAAATATGAGATTCATTTCTTAATAGAAAATTCCCGTAGACTTTTTTATTTCCCGTCCTATTTCTAACTTAACAGACGCACAGCCAAAACAATGGTATTTTCTGTTACGACTAATTAAAGGAGTACTATAAAATTGATATCTTTTTGGAAGTTGACATTATCATATCTTAATATTTTAGAGAAAATCGGGAAAACAGGGTGCCCTGGAATTAGTGACAGGACAAGAAAGAAACTATCAAACCGCACCACTTAATCTTTATTCTATAAAATATATGATATAAAGTATAGGTATTCTATTCCTATACAGCATAAATCGTAAGTATACGAGTGACTAATTCTGTCAAACGCAAAGCGAATCCGACTTCATGATCAGACACAGCACAATGATAAAGACATTTGGTTCAAAACACAATGTCATAAAATGGCTTTCAGGAATTTCATTCACTTTTTAGAAATGATTATAACTGTAAAACCTCTTTTTTCCGAATAAGTATATTGCCCATCTAAAAGCTGTAAAACCTATCTAAATTGATGTATCAGGAATTGCAATTTGTTTTTTTTTATCATTATGAACAATTTTCCCTGAAAACAAATTCATTTAGTTGCTTCGAATGACGTCATCAATCAGAAAATCTAAATTTGATAAAACATCCCAAAGATAAACTTTTTTGAAAATAAATTTCGTGATTTGATATTTTTTTTCGCTCTTAAGCAAAATAATTATATCCTTTATTGTAAAATATACTTCACTATACGGAAATCTCCACTATGGCATTTTATTTTCAGATTAATTGGCATGTTTTGACTAGATTTGAATAGACAAACACGTTTTCATCTACATTTTACTAAAAAAAAAAAAAAAAAAAAAAAAAAAAATGCAGGAAGTGGTCAAACAACAAAATTTCAGAGGGATGCCAAATCTGCGGCCATGCAACAGGAGTTAGAAAACAGCACACTTAATTCAGCATTATCATTGTGATATGTTGCGAAAAAAAAAAAACGAAATGTGTTTTGTCATCGGTAATTCTAGTACTGGAAAAAGAAAACTATAATCAAATGTCTAACTAAATATCTATAATCAATTGAAAAAAAACCCACTATATATTATTGTGTGTTTATTTGTGGGGTATATTTCAAGTAAGGATAGGAGCACAGTAAAACTAGGTGAATGATATCCTCGGGAAATTAAATGTCCTTCGGCAGATATACCAATCTTATATTGGAAATTATCTTATATTGTTACATATGCTCTATCGTAATAATTTAGGGCAACATATGCACATTTCGACAAGCAATGTAGCATCAGTACAAAGAAAGGAATTTCTTTAATTTGCTTGTATTTTTGAAACTCTCTTGCATAGTTTTGTATATGACTAAAATGAACATGCATAGTGCAAGAAAAACGAAAGGTCATATCTTAAGTAGGCCCACGAATGATAATTGACTATAACATAGTTAAATGCTTCTTTCTCATCAGTTCTAATGTTACAAATGCAGCTTTAATAATTGAGTGATAAAGCAGTTTTATTCGCCTGTTGGCCAAAGATACTGTTTCTAATTCAATTCAATTATTCAGACAACACCCGAAAACTGATACTGTTACGAAATGATGTGAAAATTCTGAGATTATTTTCGTTGTCACTGTTTTTCTACTTCAAAATTGTCTTTTTTCATATGTTCTCTTTGCTTAACGCACTAGCATTTCTTCGTCCAATCAATATTATTATATGTATCGGAAATTGTACGTCCTATAAATTGAGGCGGTTTTCTTCTTACTGAAAAATGCTTCGTGTCCCTTTTAAAATACCTCAGTATCAGTCGCAACTGAATGAAGAAACAATTTAAATAATATATGATTGAAATCATCTAGTGATTATAACAAACATCAAAGAAGTACCCATCAGTTATTTAGTCTCAAAGCCTAGAAAGTAAGACAAAACTATTAGAATTTTAATGGGTATTCTGAAGTGAGATCAGTTGTTCGGGGAGAATCAGGGTCTCCTGTTTGCATGCAACACCCGTCGGAACAAGTCCGAAAATGTTTTCACTAAAATGCAAAAGATTTCAACGATTTTCTTGTTTGGGTCTGTATTTCGCAATTTATTACTCTCTGTTTTATTTGTGACAGCATGAAATGATTGATGAATTGCTATCTTTGGGGATATTTAATAATTCATTGAATTTGTTTTTATCTTTATTCTTTGTTTATTATAGCATCTTCACGAAGATCTAAAATCTCTTGATTTTAATAAGGTTGTCTGAATTTAAACTTGATCGACCTATATATCAGCAAAGCTATAGTAGAAAAAAGAGGTAGAAGTACACTAACTTCTATTCAACACATTAAAATTAAAAGACTTTGCAAAAACCTGTAATTTTCTGTCATGCAAAATCTGCAAAAACTCAAGAAATTTGACTACTTGAAATGTTTCAACGGCACCTCTAGGTATCTTGATGATATTTTGAATATTGATAACCCGCAATTTGACCATTACAGAAATCAAAACCAACCAGAGTAAACATTGAATAAAGCAAACACGGATGATAAAGCTACACCATTTTTGGATCTTAATATCAAAATCAATAACGGAGAAATTCAGACAAAGATATACGACAAAAGATAAGACTTTGGCTTCAACATAATTAATTTTCCTTGGCTTGATAGCGATGTTCCTAGACATCACAACATCTCAGAGGAGATGCTCACTCTACACGGGCACCTGATCTCACTCCACTTCTCTTCATACGGTAGATTTTTTTTATTTCTGTTCCTTTACCTTAGTTCTGGGTCCTTGGTTAGATGGTTTTTCGATTAACGATTTCGTATTTCTTGATAGGGATATGGCTTTTCCATAGATGTCATCGTCCGATATTTACATCTCTCAGCTCGTCAGATACGCTAGAGCTTGCTCCCATGTTTCGGACTTCCATGCTAGAAATAAACAAATTACAAATACATGTAACGCAAAATTATCGGTCAAGTATTTAGATATCATAAACTTGTAAATCTTTTTGGAAATTTCACAATAACTATTCAGAACTTCTTTCAAAATTTGGGAAAACTCTAATATCAGAGTATGTAGTTGTCAATATTGAAATATATGTTATATCGTACCATTTTTTTGAACTAGACACGTGTTTCGGATATTTTAATCCTCGTCGGTAGTACTTAATGTCAAACAGTTTTAATATAGCCAAAGTGAATTTTCCTGGCGCCATCTACAATACAGAGCTGAAATTTCCTCTTGCCAAAATGAGCGGCTCGAAAATTTGTATAGGGTTTATTCAGAAGCGTATTTAAGTGAAAAATATGGCCAAAAATCGTTGGAGGGTAGGCGCAAGGAGCTTAATAATAACCATGACCGAAAAAACAAAAATATGTCAAAACCCAGATAAGGACGGAGCTATGCAAAGAGGGAGATACCCCTTAGTTTAGAAATTTAGGTCTAAATTGATGACAGGAAATTTGGAATATATTTCAATGCAGTGCGTAAACACTAATATCATTGGGAATTTCATTTCCTTCATTTTACGGTGACCTAGTAAACAAAATTAGAGGGATTAACAACAACAACAGTAAGAAAATAGTCGGTTGCCTGCTTTAAACGTTGTACACTAGCCAGCCGTGACGACGGGACTCCATGATGGGCCTTGTTTAATCTCGTCAGAGAAGACTGGGTCTTGATTCCCTGTCCTATCTGAAAACTGGTCAGACTTCTCGAGTGATTGATCTTGAGCTCGCTTCAGCCAGCAGGGCACTGACTGCTATATGCATGCCATAGAATTTTTAGATCCATTTACATAGAATATATGTTACAAGAGGCCGCTGCGTTTAACTGTCTTGTTTGTGATGTCACCTTACAGTGAGAAGTTTTATGTTCATATAACTATTGTGCGTCTATGAATACCTCTATGTGCGCACGTAATCCGGATAATCACACCATTTGCTAATAGCAGATGGCTGTCCAACGTCGGCGCCGGTCGCCTGCCTTTAATGTTTGATGTTTCTGTACGTCTGTTTCGATTATCTTGTATGCTGTTCTAGTGAATATTGTCGTGTTTTTTGTGGTTTGTAGTTTTGTCTGTCATTTTCTTGCGGGTTTGTTTCGCTGGGTGAGTTCAGGGTGGTCATGCTGGAGATCATCCCCTTTTCTTAGGGGAACGGCTTAAGATGTCACTGAGGAAGTTCTTTGGTCGCTACTAAAGTCTAATTGCACATTCGGCATTTGCCTATCAATGGTGGTAAGGGACATTCTTATGTATGACCTTTCCAAATGACCGTCTTTTATCTATTTAGACATTACCGGATTTGACACATTTCTATTTGGCATTCGCGGTGGGTGTTGCATGCAGCCAGAGGACGCTTACACCTCCCGAGCACCTAACTATGCCTCCATTCTGGGTTCGCAATCGTTTTGTAAAATGAGACTTGCAAATATATGCCATGTTTCCCTGAGTCTTTGACTCATGAAGTACGATTGATACTCATTCTATGGTATGCTTTCTTCGAGGGACATTTGAATCTTATTCTTCTCTTTTGCAGATTACTAAAATATTACGTATCGGCGATAAATAACTGAACTGCGTTTGTAAATATATAAAGAAAAGTACATTTTCTTTTATATTGTTAGCAAGAGGGAGGTTTAGTAAAGTGCAAGACTGTGTATCCCCACAATAACTCCATGGCGATACCCCCTACCTACACTTTGTAAGCAATGTATATAAAAGCGACTACGACAAAACATGATACAATTGTAAACAAAGCTATGTATGCCAGATATGACAGAGATATAATACAAAGTTTAAAAATGCAAGAAATTTATATTCAATTTGATGCAGTAAGATGGGCGGAGAAGAAGCATTTTTGAATAGGTGGGTTTAAATTGCATTGCACTTATTCAAAAGTAAATCGAATCTTCTGTATTTACATGAGATTTGACAAATTATTAATTGCTTAGCTATCACAATAAATGACAGACGGAAAAGTTATGCAATTTCCTCATTGCTATGTAAAAAATGACAAGTCTTTACAAATTGAAGATAATAAGACGGAAGATATTTGAAGTATTAAAATTCAAAGTACATTTTCACGGAAAGTTGTTACCAAGTTTATCGAAATATTTCCAAACAAAGGGTCTTCTTTCAAATTACGCTTTGTAAATTGTAATAAAAGATAAAAACAATTGATGGATTGAAAGAGCAAGACCTTTTTGACAACGCGAACACCTCTTTCTCTCCATTCATGACAACAAATGGCGACGTCATGAAGTTTCTGTGCATTTAATAATTCAAGGTCAGATTTCAAGGTCGAAGATATTCAACAAAGCACACATATTATTTTTTTAATATGAAAGTCAAGATCAATAATTTGATAAGTCTAACAATCCTCAGTTTATGGTCGTTTAGTCGACACCTCGATATCTAAAGAAAGTTCTTATAAATACAAGAAATATGGTAAAGATGTTAACAACCGCTTCATCTCATACCATAACACAAATACAGTCTGGGAAAAATCTGAGAAATTGTCAATATTAAAATATAGGTTCTATAATAAAATTCCAGCATTTAAACAAGAGATGCCCGAGGCCGAAAAAGAGGAAAATCCAAATAATATGAATTTATGAAGAGGAAATGTCTTAATTTCACCTAAAAAGTCTGCAAATGAACCCGTTAAGGACAGAGTAATGTCATCAGGGAGTTTTAGAAAATGTTCTTAAAATTTTGTGACGGATTTTCACAAGTATACCGAAACACTGTGAAACTATTCGAACGATATCCTCGGGGACTTAATCTGGTTCAAGTATGAGAATCAAGACAAAGTTTTTATTTATTTTTTATTAATTTTCTATAAAAGAACGAATTTGAAATTTGAAAACTTTAACCTATTCGCTCTTGCTGATCTGCGATTAAGAGAGGGGCATCGAAAAGAAAAATGGGAAAGTTCTACACCGACAAATCTTACTCAGAACCGTAATCTGCCCAATTTTTACTTGCAAAACCGCCTCAACCAGTATTATTAAAAATCTGTCCTGTGCGTGAAATTATTTGATTTCAAGTATCTTTAATCAAATGTAATAGTTTTATTGACATAATTATGAGAAATAACCAACTTGATTAGAGAGATGAAGTACTTTGAAATTTCATCATTCTTGGACAGATTTTACGCCTTATCGTTACAGGTCCTTGGTAGGACTGAAAAAACAAACAAACTATTTTCTTGACAAATATAAAAGAGCACGATCATTTCACTGTCATCATATACCGTCCGTGTTTACATTAAACTATTTATTTAGACCTGTTAAGTATTTTTTCTTTCCTTGTTTCGCTCACTATATCTTATAAACTAAAAGCTTAACCCAAGTCATGAAGTGATCCCCGCTAACACTTCTTCTTGACACTTAGAACAGGCGAGAATCATTTAATTGGCATACTTTGATTACAAGGGTCTCTAGAATTATCTGTTTATTTGAATATTTGAGGAGAATGAAATATCCTAAAATCTTCCAAGCGTTGTTTGTGTGAAATGAAGAGGCAAGAAAACATAACGAGATAACACAATTTAGATTTTGAAAATCTCTTTATCATAAAATCAAGACATTGACCCGATGGAATACAATCTTGCCTTTCATTTTTCAACCAAAGCGTCAGAACCTTAGTTTCAAGTTGAAAATTCAAAACTATTATCATAAAGTAAATTAAAATATTTCTTCCAGAGGGAAGGAATGATACAAATAAAAACACAAAGTTAACACTCAAATACACAAATGTTCGGCCTCTTGGCCTTTATCCAGTGCAAAACGGCGTTTTGTGTATTTGAGTGTTTGTTTTTTATTTGAAATATTATATAACTAAATAAATCGGGTCAATAAACACAAATAGCATACAAAACAAGAAAAAACAAATCTACATGCAGCAACATATATATAGTGTTATAAAACAATAAAGTCAACCAAGACAGTTGAAGTTAGGTCAACTGTCCGGAGACGTTACTCGTGTACTGCTGGCTAGAATTTAACTCAAACTGTGAGATGTAGACTCCTTATGTGTCGAATATCAGTCTGGGCCACTATTCTGGACAACGAGGTTTCATATCATGTGAAATACACTCACGGTGAAGACCATTAGTAATATGTGCAAATTTCCATTTTCGCAAATAAGTATAGGTACATGTAGCTCACCAACGTAACCTGAGACGAGGAGCTTGTCGACAAGTTGCCCATATAATTAGCCCTCGCGGAGTGAAACATTTGTACGAATATTTTATGAAATCAAAAAGTCCATGATACATTGTTATGAAAATTGATCAAAACTTCACGGCAATATATCTTGCAATAGATGCTTTAGAAATGGGCGAATTTAGTTTATGACTTCTTAAAAGGAAAATTACATCACATTTAAAAATTATTGGATACATCAAAGCGACGTAAGAGGTAAAAGTTTCATAATGACTCATGCTTATTTTTTCATATGAGACAGCGATGAGCCTATTTTATTGCCAAACCTTTTTTTTGCGAATGAGAAGATTTACTAAAGAGGGCACAATACAGTTAGAAGAGATGTGTTAAGGCGGCAAAATTCTAATGACCTGGAAATGAAGAAACAAAAATTTTATATCCATTATCAAAGAATGGGGAATATTTACTAGTTGAGTTAGAAGGAGCCCAACACTGACTCAAATTCATTACCGTCCAAACAACATAGAGTTGTTGACTGTACACATGTCTACGACTATACTTCACCAATTCTACAGTCTATTACCAGCATCTTTTAAAGAATTGCATACTCAAAAACAACAAAACAATTATCTGAAAGCTGGTAGGATTTATCGGGTGACGGATCATGAGATCGCTTAAGCCAACAGGGTGCGGTCTGTTTTTGTATGCCCAATATCTTCCATATACATAAGAGGATAACGACAATGATTGACTATAAAAATTGAAGATAGTCGTCCAAACTCACCTCCAGGTGACATTGGCATTCTTCTGTTCATGTTTTGTTTTCCATGTCTCAATGGTGTCTTTGCAAGTTTTGTTTGTTGTTCTATAGTATGAATTTTCTCGGTTTCCATTTGTTTGTGAAGGGAAGGTTTATATCGGTGCCATTGTTTTTTTTTCAGTCTTGTGCGTGTGTGTTCCTGGCAGTGTTGTCTGGTCGGAGATATTCACCTTATTCTTTGAGTGTATATTGAACGACATTTTCTCTGAGTAAGCATATGTGTGTGTGCTATTGTGTGCTACTAGGGTAGTAGAGTTCATAGTATTGGGAAGGGTCTGTCTTGCCTTCCTCTCCATTTGGTACAAATGGGCGGAACGTTTGCCTCCTCTCTTGTTTTTTGAAAACCTTTCTTTTATGATATTAAAACCACCCAATATAACATAAATGAATAAGACGATTACGTAATGATGAGATTCCGACAAGAAAATCACAACCTTGTCGACCTTCAGATGAATGGTAGGGAGGTTTTGATGTCCTACCTCAACATCCGATCTCAATATGTCAGTCGCATGGGCATTTATACATGTTTCAGGTTACATACAACATTAAGGCTGATGCAGAAGAGTAGACAAAAATAGAGAAATTTCAATTTTAAAAGTCATAGGTGTAAACTAATATCGAAAAACAAGGATAGATTCAGTGACAACATAAAACTATACATACATCTTTACAGGTGATTTCATTAATCTTTCTACTTGGTTCCATTCAAAAGTGCAATCATTATTTTTTTTACATTGCCACTCATTTTCGTTTTTTTGCTATATTACTTTACACCTATGACTCTGATATGTCTATTTCTTCTCTGTTTCTCTGCCAGCTTTATACTTGTTTATGTAACCTGCGGTTTTCATGAACATCCATGTCACCGATTTATTGAGGTTGTGTGTTATACGGTACAGGGGCCTCGTTTTGTCTTAAAAAATATCCCTGACATTCATTTGAAGGTCTTCAAAACTGCAATTTCCATGTCGGAATCTAGAAATTACGTTATAGGCTTAGATCCCCTCCTTTCTTATCTATATATGTAGTCGATTTGACAGCCTTGTATAACATGTGGTCTAACCAAGAAATATCCTTTCCTATGAACTTTTTTATGATTCTTATCTATGGGATAGTACTGAACAATTCTAGCTTGGTTGCCAGTCGGGCAACCTTGGGCAACTTTTTTTATCGGCGGAAGTTCAAAATGGCCGCCAAATGCCTTCCAACAATAGGTTAAATTTGATTCTTTCTCTAAATATTAAGTGTGGCACATCTAATCAGTGGTTTTGATAGTCAACAAATTAATTTCCTATGTCATTTTGACATTTTGAGTTAATTCAGGGCTAAACATTCAAGATGGCCACCAAAGTTGAACCTCATTTTGGTAAAATGTGTATATTTCAATTGAAAGGTTCGTGTTACACATCTTATCTGTATAGTGATGAAAGTCCTAGAATATATCTATTGTGCTCTTTTAGTTGTTTCCAGTTTACACATGTTTGTAGGACAACCTTTTTTTCATGGGGGAAATTCAAAATGGCCACCAAATAGTCTCCTACTACTGAATAGAATGTAATAACTACTTAATATATCAAGTGTGGTACATCTATTCAGTGGTTTTGAGGGTCATAAAATACATAATTTGTGTCATTATGTTAAAATGAAAGAAAGGAGGAATCTCCAACAACACTCGGTTGCAGCATCCACAACAAAACTCCAAAACACCCAATGCAAAAACACCGAGCAGACACCCACAGAAAGAGACACAAAAGGGAAAGGAACACCGTAGAAACATGAAACACGAAAGACCACACATAAACCAACGAGTACCAATGGGCAACCGGTGCCGACTTAGGACGACCATCTGTCACGCAAGCAGAAGACGGTGTGGTTATCCGGATTACGTGCGCACAGCCCTCCCACTTTTCCGATTGCCCAGAGGTTTCGAAGAATGCACAATTGTGGTGTAAAATAACCTCCTCACTGTAAGATGGACATACAAAAAGCAGGGGCCCAAAAAACACAGATGGATATGTAAATGGATATAAACAGAAGGCATACGAAATAAAGTCCGCGGTCTGCCGGCTGTTGCGAGCTCATGCATGTGATCACCCGAGGAGTCCGACTGAGATTCAGACAGCACAGGTGGTCGGGGTCCTGTCTTTTCTAAATAGGTTTGGACAGGGCCCGTCATGGAGTCCTGTCGTCATAGTCAGTTAGAGTGCGCAGTCAGAGTGCAATTCTTAAGAATTGGTCAAGTACCAAGCCAAGTGTTCGTCTGGAGACAGAAGGATCATATCCACCCTATAAAAGGCATTTGATGATTCTTACACAATTTCGATGGTAATTCTGTCTACCTTTGATCCTTCTGATTTTGTTAATAATGTCACCATAAAATGCAGGTTGTGAAATACCTAAAGTAATATACACTGTTGCTTGTATAGATCCGAATTTCTAAAGAAGTTGACTATAATTTTTGTAAAATTTCCAGAAAGTCTTTACTAGTTTGTGAAAGCGAAAACTGTGACCTAAAAGTTTCAAGGTAATTTGTAAAATTCCTACTATGAAAATCTAAAATATCAGTACATGTTCTAGGATACCGGATGAGCTGCGAAATGTAGATACCGTATGAAGGTAATCTAGGGAAATCACCATCAAGCCAGGGGAAATTTACTATGTTGAATCCAAAATCATCTCTTTTGTCATACACACTTGTATGAATCTCTCCATTAACAATTTTGATATTTAGGTCCAATGAGTTCATTTAAGGCTGAAGTTCCAAATGATAGCCAAATTTCAGCTGCGATGCAAGAATATTTATTTTAATTTCATTTTTTGTAACAAAAAGTTACAAAAAAAAAAAAAACAAAAAAAAAAAACCCATCGTATTCGTTATTTAAGGGTAGTATTCTTGCTATGAAGAGAGCTTATTTAGTTTTATTTCAAGATTACAGTACCTCCGGGAAAAAACAACGTAAGATATTGATTTAAAAAAAGAAACATCACCAACTAGTATCCATCTAACCCATCCTGCTGCGTCTTTCCGTACATTTTGGACATAACTTTCACACTCTGGCCACATTACATTGCTCAGATTGAGGATCACTGATAAGGGTTAAGTACCCGAGACGTGAACGTCTGGTCCATGCTGCAAAGGTATCTGTTCTGTTCTTAAGTGATGCTATTGAATTTGAAGACGTTTAACATTTGTACCACTTGGTGAGTGTCACTGCTGGTGGACCAAGAGTCCTCGCGGGCACATGTAGCCAAGTTCGATCAACTTCGGTTGATTATTTCTTCAACGCATTCTGTTATAAAAATTTCTGGCAATTTCTAAAACATGGGTCCTGCAGCATCATATCCCACCCATCCTGTTACGTCTTTTGGTACATTTTGGACAAAACTTTCACACTCTTTGGCCCTATTACATTGTTTAGATTGAGAATCACTGACGAGGGTTAAGTACCCGAAACGTGCATGTCTGGTCCATGCTGCAAAGGTATCTGTTCTTAAATGATGCTATTGAATTTGAAGACGTTTAACATTTGTACCACTTGGTGAGTGTCACTGCTGGTGGACCAAGAGTCCTCGCGGGCACATGTAGCCAAGTTCGATCAACTTCGGTTGATCGTTTCATCAACGCATTTGAAAATTTCTGTTATTAAGATTTCTTGCAATTTCTAAAACATGGTTCCTGTAGCATCATATCCCATCCATCCTGTTACGTCTTTCGGTACATTTTGGACATAACTTTCACATTGTTTAGATTGAGGATCAATGACGAGGGTTAAGTACCCGAAACGTGCATGTCTGGTCCATGTTGTAAATTTATCTGTTTTTAAACGATGCTATTGAATTTGAAGACGTTTAACGTTTTACAAGACTTACATATGTATACACTGAAAAATGAATAAAAGTGACAGGTAAGACTGAATATTTTCAACTTTTACAGACTATGAATCGTCAAAATATAATGCAAAAATAAACATGCCATCTTGTTGATTAAAAACTTAAATAAAGTTTCCTCATTGACATAAGGCCAGTTTGTTTGACGCAGTGAATTCTAGAGTAAGGAAGTAAACTCGAGGTAAATTGGTTAAGAACTCTGTTCTGAGGGTTCCTTTGACCATTATTACCACCATATTTCTGTATTTGGCCTGAATAGCTTTTTTCCCAATCGGCAAGAATGCAATACAAAATGTTGATGTTTTCTTTACAACAGTCCCTCGAAGTAATTTCTTTTTAGTTGAGCTATCTACTAATATTAAGGTATAACGTTGATGGCGACATGTAACATTTTAAAATAAAATTTTGAACCTTGCATCTTTATCCTATTTATACTTAAAATGGAACTTTGTCAAAGTAAAAGCGTCTTCAAGTGGGGGAAAACAAAATTAATTATCTATGCTTCTTTGAATCATTTTGGCTACAAGCACCACTAATGAACATTCATTGTCGGAATCATGCAGGTTTGGTACATTAGAATTTGTTTTGCCTCGGACTAGTTTGACCCAATGGGAATGCTTGAATTTGGTCATGTGACTGCCCGACAAATTCTTGTGGAAAGTCAGTTTCAAAAATTTGTAAGGCAATGGCCGACAATTAGCAAAACTGGGTAAAACTTTACAGCACTATTGCTTGGTAAAGCAGGAGGACAGTAGGAATCACCATGTCTGTCTGTCTGTCATACCTAAAATGGTCCTCGACAAAACAAATCAGTTATTAGGTTTGTTACTGACCTTACACGGAAATCTGTCGGGTTGATAAAGCCCATAGAAGGCTCGGCGCAAGCGCCTCGCCTTCTATGGGCTTTATCAACCCGACAGATTTCCGTGTAAGGTCAGTAACAAACCTAATAACTAATAATACCTTTCTAAACCTGCTCAATAACAACGAGGTTAGCACACTCCTTTTTCTTAAAAAAGTTTGTAAATGGACAGGTCTTTCAAAATTGCATCTGCTATGATTAACATCAAAGCATAAGTGTTACTTCTGGTTGGAGATCCACCCGTTCTTCTGTACAATAGTCGCCAAAGTGAAATAATGCATCTCATGCAAAATTGAGTCTGAGGAGACTTCATCTGTGGGAATTTGGAATGGTACTAAATATATATGTTTTGCGGCATGCAAACTCCAATGGGAGGAAATTGATATCAGTGTTTCGTATAGTTTGAAGTATCATACATCAAACAGGTTGTCATTTCAAATGTTTTCTTACTATACAATGAGTCATATGATTGGGTACAAAATCAAGAGACAAGTCAGTGTGACCAGCTTGAAATGAATCTAGAGCAGAAGTCAAAAGAACAGTTTTACTTAATTTAAACCTACACAGCCAATTGTCCCTCATATGAAATTCATGTGAAATTTACATGAATTTTACATGAAAGTTCACATGAAATGTATGTGAAACGAGCACGAACATGAAATTTACATGAAATTTTTCACATGAAATTTATGTGAAGATTTTTACATGGATTTCATGTGAATTCAGTTTCCTGTGGAGGTCACTTAGAAAAATTCATGTGAAATTCATGTGAAATATTTTTCACATAAATCTTATGTGAAATTTATATGAATTTTACATGAATTTTTATGTGAAATTTACATGATGCTCATTTCATATGAATTTCATGTAAGGCACAATTGGCTGTGTACAGTGAAAATGATCTATGTCAAAAGAATATAAATCATGTAGCAATCCTGGAATAACTTTGCTCCTTTGAATTCCTTTTACAGACTTTCAAACAGGACAATCGCTTGCATTAATTGACAATACATTGTCCTATTATGTAGAGTTTTGCTTCAGGTAGACTCTTATTCCCCTTTTTAAAAACACACAATATTTGAAATTTAATTTTATCTTTATAATTAAAAAAAATAAGAATCTTAACTTTTACGGTTTGAGAAATTGCAATCTATGTAAAACGAACATGTGTGAGCTCATATCGACAAAAGGAAAATACTATTACTGCCTTTGGTGTCACAAATAAGATGCATCACATTTATTCGTAACGAAATGTACACACTGAAGTGAGAAGTCATTTGTGTTTATTAACCTTTAATGGACTCAGATAAGCAAAATGACACCAGATATTGGGTTTTGGCTCTTAAACTCCTTGATTAGATGTGCCACACTTGATATATTAAGTAATTATTACATTTCACATAGTAGTAGTAGGAGACTATTTGGCAGCTATTTTGTTCTTCCCTTGATGAAAACAGTTGTCCTATAAGCATGTGTAAACCGGAAACAACCAAAACAGCAAACTAATTGTATTCTATGACCAATAAATACTACAAATGAGATGTGTAACACGAACTGTTTATTGAAATATACACATTGCACCAAAATGAGGTTCAAATTTGGTGACCATCTTGAATTTTTAGAATCAAATGAACTCCAATTGTAATTAGTTGACCTCCCAAACCCCTGACTAGATGTGCCACACTTAATATTTAAAGATTTGACGTACCCAATAATATATTTATATGGAGTAATTTTACTGTCTAGAATAAAAAGTTACTATTGAATTGCTGAAAACATTTGGACGAAGGCCTCCGGTGTTTAAAGCTACCTTATATAAAAATACAGAATCACAAGATGTTTTATTTTTATTTCAAAATCTTAATAGACATCTATCCTACTAGTGAAATTTGTGTCTACCACAACTTTTGATCTTGTCAATGTGACATCGACCTTAACTTTTTAAGATATTTTCAAACCTCTCTAAGTTTAAGATATTTTGTGACAAACGCCCTAAGAAAAGGGAACCACAATTCTGTGAATTTAGCTTAATATCGATTGAACCTATATGATTTTCCTTATAAAGTACACGGTATGTATCATGAAACCAATAAAGATAAGGAAAAGTTTAAGGAAATGATCCATCGACTGAGCATCGTGTAAATAGTAAGCAGCTTCACGCACGATTATTATAAATACCGATAAGTTTGAAAATGTTTAAAGGCCGAGCTTGACCTAGTTGAAATTCCGGTGGGGAAGCAATTAAGCGCATATGGTGTTTGGGGCGGTGCTTATATCATACAATGTGTATGCTGGTGATAAAAATAACAAACCGCGTGGTACGATAATATAGCGATCTATGCACGTGTACATAGCTTCCTTTAAAAGTCTTTGTACGTTCATTTGATCTATATAATTATACTGCTAAAATTAATCGAATTTCAAATAATTTTAAGCTGTCATTTGTATGAGATTATATCTAACATGTCCAAGAAGACAGAGATTAACATATGTACAAAATTGTACGACCTACATGTTTAATGGAAGCTGAATTTTAGGAATGTGAAGTAGAGGCGACAAAGGGTCGATCATTTCGTCATAAAATCTTAACTCTGTCAAAATGATGGGGGTTTTTTTTCTTTTGTTTTGGTGCGCTTTCCAATTGTATCTTTGTTTTCTTTTGAAAAAAAAACTTGCAAAGAATAATATAATAAATATGTTTGTCCCTTAGTAAGCCTCGTGGTTTTGGCGGGTACTTTTTAGCGGGTCTGCATAAATTAATTCAGTGTAGACAATGGCGCTGTACAGCATGTTTCCTCGAGAGAAGATTCTGCAAATCTGGTTTAATTAAGTAAACTAGCTTGTAAATCGTGATTACTGTGTAGTGGCGTTATTGAGCATCAACGGGATCTACCGAAAATATCAACTTTAGGAGTAAAAAGTGGGGACTTCAATCATCATGATCATATTAATGATTGTACTATTAATTGTGATAAAGGCAGAGGGATGAATTTACTCGGAAAGTATGTTTTCTGTAAATCAGAATTTACGAAATAATTTGTCACACAAACATGACAAATGAAATTCGGATATGCTTCAGTTAATTGTTCCAAAAACTCATAACATACATGTACATCATGGATGAGTTTTTGGATTCAATATTTTCATCAAACGGAAAAAATAGGAAGAAAATAAGGTAGGAATTGTTTAAGTGTGTTAAACTGTGTTTACAAGCATGCTGCATGAGAATATGAAAATTACACGCGATGTCTGTATGACTCAGCATCCGGTATAAACAACAACAGAGTTAGAAACGCCTACCGCATGTCACTCTTCTGAATTTGAATTGAAAATTTGTCCTGCTTCGGGATTTTAGAGTCAAAATACTCATTTAAATCTATATTTTATTTCTTCATATCACATACACAAACAACTGAATACAGAGTTTAGATGCATAACAAATTTTATGAACTAATTCTTTCTTTTTCACGGGATAATTCAAAATTTTCCTCTGCAACATGAACGTGTCTAGAAATTTCATATTCACCACCATTTTCCTGGTTGGCTGCTATTTATACCCCAAGTTCGGCCTTTAACCTCACGCAGATTAGTCTTTGTGGGGTGTTCTGTGTAACAATCTCAATTTTTACTGTAATTAATTTATTGGATCTGTTCCTTTGGGGGGGGGGTGCATTTAAGAATACTGTGTTTTTGAAGTCGGTTGATATTGATATGACGTCCGAAACATCATGAGAACCGAAATATTCAGAACTTGTAGTTATGGTCATTAACAAGTCCGTGCACTGCTTCTTTCTTGTTTCGCTTTGGTTTCTGGAATATCGTTTGAAATGAAGAGATTAATCATCTGAAAAAATGGAGAAGCGCATTTTTTATAGGGATTTAAATCCTTAAAATTACAGTTATTAAGAAAATAGTCGCCGATTTATGCATTACTGTGCACTTTGATTTATGCATTACTGTGCACTTTGATGTTCTTATAGAGTAATAATGTTATCTTGTACTCTAGTATCTCACCCAATCATCCAGAATTGCATTTTGATGTCAAGTAAAGACCGTGTGAATAATATGCTATTAACAAAACCAATACATGTGTACAAAATCTGTGTACGAGGAGTTTTTCTGTAATGTATTATGGTTGCCCATTGAAGCAAGACAGACATGCCTTTCAATTCAATTCACCGTTCAAATCCCAGTCGTAAAAATTCCGTAGTTGTACGCTTGGCGGAGTCCTCGTTACTGATCAGAAATCGAACAAATTGTCCAGAGTCCTAAATATCTAATTTTGTTATTTCCAATATAAGAATTATTCATGAAAATGTCCAATGTTGACAATATAATTCCATCCAAGTAGTAGCACGTCACGGCGTTCTGTTTATTGTACTTGAATTTCACGGCACAGGTAGCACGCTTTAAATGATCGGTGAACAATGAAATAGCTGAGTGGTTTCCTTGGGCCTTCAGACCTTATATCCAATAGGAAAGACTCGATTCATCTATAGTTGAAACAGGTTCTGTGTGGCAATACTATCTAAAACAGGGAACCCGTTAGACGAGTTTTTCATGGTCTGGAAATAGAATGAGTGTAGATCAAAGTTCGTCGACTAAAGACGGGGTTGACAACACACGGTAAGTTACAACCTTTGGGATTATTTTACATTCTATTAGTTTATATCGATACTTGGACTTTGCGGACTGATCGATTTTGGAATATGTAGCCATGTATTCCGTGATGGGACGATTCTACATGGAGTTTTAGACCTCGGTGGAAGTTTTGGTTTTAAATAGAGCGCGATCAGCTGTTAGTTTGGTGTCACGTGTTTTTATGCTGTGGTTATCATGGATACATATATACTATCATAAAAACGGACACCGGATTTATCATTACGTAATATAAAATCAAAGTGAAATCCGGAAAGGTTCGTCAAAGTAGTTTTATGTCTTTTTCATTTTTTCAGATCGCACTACAATGTGGTCAGTGACATGGACACGGTTTTTGCTTTTGTTGTCTTTTTTTAATCTTTAATCCATACATCAAACTCTTACAGACTGAGAGTACATGTAAAACAAGGACATTAATTATATTGGGTTTTGTCGTAAATGCTCTAGTTATCTATCTGCCATCTATGTAACATTTATTGGAGATTCCATTATATGAAGGTACCATTTATTGATTGAATCATCTAGGATCGTGGTACATTTAATTGATTTGATCATATCTAATTGATTGCATTAACAGTTAATTTTCGGGATCGGGGCGTATGTACGTATTTAATTCAACCTCAATAACGTCAATGCATCTTGCATGCATGACAGGTAAAACTCCTGTTTTCTGTTCATTTCGATAAATAAACAAATAAAATTAACTAAAACAAAAATGAAAGTCTGAACAAAAGAATTCAAAATAACATTACATATAATGAGCCTTTGGCGATATAAAGTAATTCGGTTTGAATCCTTTCACCGTCTTACACCACCAACTTGTCTTTATCAATCACTTGGCCATGAATAATAAATCCAATCAGATCGTGTATAACAAAAGAACTAACTAAATCAAACCTGCACGTCATCAATAAAGGTGTTAGAAAGATACAATTATGGGATAAAATTTTCACATTTACGAATAAGGGATACAGGTCATTGTCGCGAAAGTAAAATTTTCATTTATTTTCCCACGTATAAAATCTTAATTTGGAATTTTAATCAGGTTTTAAGAAGACTGCATAATTATGCACTGTTTTACGGCGGTTAATTCTAATTATTCATCCTACTTGGAAATGTTTCACCTGTGATAAATCATCAGACGATCAACGTAAAACGTAAATGACAGAAAGTAACGGTATCACACGTAGTTTATTGTAAAACGCTCTGTCCAGACACTCTGGTACAGGATGTGACGTCATCAACGTTTACCCCCCTCATTCTATCGTCCCCATACCGCCGATTCGTAATCTGAGATCAATCCGATAATTTCAGTTTGCAGTATTTGAGGTAATCCCTTCCCATGCCCAATAAAAAGACCATTCTACCAGTAAATACTCTCCCAATTCTCTATCTCTAATTTCCGCAAGTCAGTTTGAAGTCTTTGATGTTACCATCTTCAATTTCTGTGACCCCCATAAGTTAAGTTTGTTTGTCATTGACATACATGCTCTGGTAACCCTCCCCATCCTCTATAACTTTCATACCTGTCAGTTTGTATGTGTTTTATGATGCATTCCCTATTCTCGACGTCTATTACAATTTCATACTTTCATTTTGCTAGTCTTTATGTTACCCGTGTTATTCATTCAATCTGTAACCCCATATAGTCAGTCTGTATGAGTACATGTCTTCAACGTTACCCTAACCATTTTCTGTGACTACATCAAGCAGTCAGGTTGTATTTTTTACGTTACTTTTATCTTGATCATTCGCTGTAAAAATCCCATATTTTCAGTTTGTATGTCTTTGACGTTACCCTCCCTGTTCTCTAATGTGGTCAGTTTGTATCTCTTGAACGTTGTCCACCCCGCTCCTTGTAAACCATATTAGGTCAGTTTGTATGTCTTTGACGTTACACTCCCTGTTCTCTTATGTGGTCAGTTTGTATCTCTTGAACGTTGTTCACCCCGTTCCTTGTAAACCATATTAAGTCAGTTTGTATGTCTTTGACGTTACCCTCCCTGTTCTCTTATGTGGTCTGTTTGTATGTCTTGAACGTTGTCCACCCAGTTCCTTGTAAACCATATTAGGTCAGTTTTTATGTCTTTGACGTTACCTTCCCTGTTCTCTTATGTGGTCAGTTTGTATCTCTTGAACGTTGTTCACCCCGTTCCTTGTAAACCCTATTAGGTCAGTTTGTATGTCTTTGGCGTTACCCTCCCTGTTCTCTTATGTGGTCAATTTGTATCTCTTGAACGTTGTTCATCCCGTTCCTTGTAAACCCTATTAGGTCAGTTTGTATGTTTTTGGCGTTACCCTCCCTGTTCTCTTATGCGGTCAGTTTGTATGTCTTTGATGCAGTTTATTATACTTGACGTTATCATCTAAAACGTTTTTCACACTATATCGACATTTTGACATCTCACCGTGTTCTTTGTTTCTGTGGAGCATATTGTCATGGTAGCCTCATAACATTAAGGAAATGGTCGATAATTGATTACATTCATCAACGAAAGATTTAATTTATAAAAGAATCGGATATTGACAAGTTTTTAAAACGTTTTCTCTTTCTTATGTCATATATTGAATGTTTAAGAGATACAAGGACTATTATTTGTACTTACTTGTAGTCTGTCTTAATATCGAACTTGAACCCCCCCCCCCCCCCCAAATGATAGTAATGATAATGTATTGGTATAACTTGATAACATTTTCATATTAAGAGGATTCAATTTTAACCCTGTAAGTGAAAGTATTCGAAGATTTGTTTATGGTTAGGCCAAACGCCATGTTCAATTTGTTGGCAAAAGCTGACATCTTATTGCTTGTATTAGGTAATATGATCATTACAATACATGTTATTTTATTCATTTTTGGATAGACAAGCGAATCTAACCATGACCAATTTTGTGTGCAACGCCAAGATAAAATTAAGTAGGAAAAGCTTCATTGTTTAAGAATGAGGGTATTTTGTGAGGACGCCAGGGTTTATGATAAGGCTAAGCTTATAGCCAGCGGCTCTGTATTGTGTGCTAAAAATACTAACATCACTTACCACTTTACCCGAGAAAACACCTCAATATAAGTAAAACAGATAGTACATATGTACGTATTTATGAAAATACATGTACATGAATAATAAATGCATTCGTCATAAATGAAATGAAAATTTACATTACTGATTAGCGGCAAGTATTATGGACAGATTTTGTCTCGTCAAATATTTCTTCAACACGAAGTAGTCATCGAAAATATAAAATGGATGAACGGGTGATTCTACACTTAATTCTTGTCATATTTTCTTTTCCATGCACAAATACATATTGACAACAATTTTTGGACTGTCGTTATGTCTCTACTTTTTGATTTGATACTGTTATATGGGATACAGATCACAGGGTTATGGGATTTGGATATGATTATTGAGTGACAATAAAGTAGAGGATCCCAAGTCCTTGTGATACAGACATGTTCCAGTAGGTTTGTAAAGGCCATGACATATAGATAGTTTCGTATTTTGTAATTTTTGACAAGCAAAAACATTCAAAAAGGACGTTTACGACGATCACGCTGTAAATATGTTTATATCTCCAAGGAGATCTCGTTCTGTAAAAGTTAATGTCCTTGTGAGATTACGCTGCACAGGGTGTATACATATAGTCACTTTGTCATATAATAGCCTAAAAATCTCAATTTTAATATCCACATTCTGATAACCATCTAGTGATGACATAAATTTTATGTTTTATCATAAGATACAGCAAAGGTTAGTGTTTCCAAAAGCGCTGTGCTCATACCGTGATGTAATGTATTGAAACCATAAAAAGCATCGATCATGTCTGCCAATGACAAGATTCTTCCTTTTTTCCATATTTTCATCTTTTTCAGTGTTATATGTAAACCATGCACCTGATTCTAGAAAGTTCCCTTTTTCATTCCTATAACTTGAAATTCGATAGAAAAATTTTGTTTAAATATTTATACATGGAAGGAATATATTGACAGCAAACAGAAATAGAAATTCTATGGTTTCACTTGTTTGCTTTCCGAGGGTATTGCAAAATGAAAAGCAGAAGAAAGGAAAGCTGCCTTGAGAAATAATGAAAGCATTTTTGCGGATATCTTTGATCGTAATAAAACATTTAATTGAAAGAAAATAGAGCAAATTTGATCGTACTGAGATAAAATGTATTCAGTTTCTTATTTTTAGGGGTCTGTCTGGAAAATGGAGACTAAAGATTTGTAATCTACTGGGCTGTATGAAAACATTTGTGATTCAAAATATAAGATCAACTTCAATTGTTGTTATATATGGGTAACTTTTGTTTGAGTTGTACTTTTTGACGACTGTGTCCTTTATCTTTGCATGCCTATTGTTCATTCAGAAACTTTTAAATGGGGGTTTGACACGTAATTTGAAAACGAATATATGCAATTTTACAATTAGAGAAATGTAACATGCGAGGTAGGTTGTTCTACCTATTATATCAGATTTACTACAGGAAAGGAGCCCGGGTTTATATCCCAGCTTAACCTATAAAGACCGCTTATGATTCACTCTCCTTTTTAGTTAAATAATTTAACAAAAATAAAACGCACCCATACTACTAGTTAAGCCATCAGAGTGAGCGGGTATTATCTGAGCGAAGATCGATGTTACTGGTCAGTATGATCGGACCTTAATTGGACATCAGTAAGACCATTGTGGGGCTACTTTTCCCTGTGGGTCGTACAGGGTACTTAGCTGCGGCACTTTGTTCTGTCACACTAGGACGGCGACCCTTGGTGTCCGTGATGGCGATAAGGTACCGGCACTTCACACGTCCATACAACGCTTGTCAGAGCATGAAATTGACAACCTTGACCTTAGTAAAGATAGATGTATACCTACATATGTAATATAATGTATAATACTAGTCTAAGGTAACATGGCTTTGACCTGTATGACATCTGAAATTTTCACAAATCGTTCGAGTCAGGAGCAAAATAACCGAAAGTTGGTTCCTCGACGCCAATAAAAAAAAAAATCAAGTCGTCGTGTATCTTCGTTCATACCAGTTTCAAAATTTAGGCATCTTTTTTGTATATAACTCATTTTAAGTCTATTTCTAATACAATGTGTTCCACTTTTATATCAGGGTACTACTATATAAACGTAAGAAAGCCATAGCAACCATCTTGTATAAGGAATATTCTCTAATTCGAGGGTTAAACATACCTTGAAGCCCAGAGCAAATGTAACCCTTGTTCAGTGCCAAAACTTGACATGTTGGTACATCATTATGGACAGAAAACTCAATAGGAACCTTTTAAGTGAGCAAATATTAGCTCGGCATGCATTTGGGGTCAGTCTGAGGTAATCTTTGGTTAGGAGGGTCACTGTTAGTTACATTATTTCCAAACCGTGTTTTCAATAGAAATTTCTTTTTCTTTTCTTCGTGGGAAAAATTCAAATTTAAATACCTAATTGACAGGTTTTATAGACATCGCCAATTTAATCGGATATAATTTCAGTATCGATAACGTTTTATGGACACAAGTGTTTGATAAGTATGGGAGAAAAAGGAAAAGACTCCAAAAAGCACGAAAAACAAGGGACACCCGAAAGAAAAGTACAGCAGAGTTAATACGCCATTTACAAATGAAATAAAAAGCCTCAATATTTTAGATATTCTCCAGAGTATAAAATGGAAGATAAAAAAGAAATGAAAAAATGTATACATAGATGTATATATTGATGTACATGCATTCCTTTGTGAAATTTCATTTTCTCAACAAAAGAATTGTTCTCTGACAAATGTCTCCACATTTTTATGCCCACTTTGGGTGATGGATAAATGAACCTTTTTTTGCAAATTTGTGGATGGAAGTTAATTCTTTTGACACTCTTTGTATCTGAATTCAGTACATACAATGAAAATCCATCAAATACTCATTTCGATGGTGAAAAAAGGATAAACAAGTTAATCATTACTTATTGATCATTGCTGTTCCAAATTTGTCTTCTGTCACTTCCGGTTTACTTGTCATGTTCATTTGGAACTGATGTTGCCATGACGCCATCAAATATTTCCCAAAAGTTTTGTCATCAGACGACAAATGCTAAGGTCTTTCTAGGAACACCAATACAAAATAAGAAACTGCACCTAACCTTACTAGAAAACTCAGCTAGATTTAGATGTACTTTAGACGGAATCCCCAAAAGGTAAAGAAATATGCTATTGAGCCTATCCCGGGATTTGAGGGGTTTTATTTTAGTGAGGACTTCCCTGTAGGAACTTTGCGGTTGACGAGACTGTATAACGTGGTTTGTTGCTTCCAGAATTTTTACCTGTCGGTGAATTCATGATCGATGTAGCAGAGGAAATTAGGACTAAGAAATCGATATTTGGTTCAGTATGAGTGATCTGGCATGTCCCTAAGACATTTATGTTGTTAACAACTCAAAGAAAAAAAAATATGTATAATGCACACCTGAGGCGGACATTATTGGTGTTTTCATTTATAGCGCACCATTTTTTTTCCACAAATGAAATTATCGTTGTTACGACTACAAATTTAAATCAGTGTTGATTGTAACTTTTAAAACAGAATGAAAACATTACATACTATAAGTGATAAAGCAAAATGAAGAGATCAAAACCTTGTCCATTAATAAAGTTTATGAACATACAAATCGATGATCTGAGAGCCTGAGATACATCAGGGTGTTTCCCGTCTGTTCACTCTTGCATGTATTGATGTGTTCCAAGATTAAATAAACAAAAGAATCATTACAGCGTACAGCAATGATCCTCTGAATGAAGTAAAATAGATCTAGTAAAATTCAACATTAGTTGATTCCTTTTGGAAGGGAGCTCTCGACCGGGGATTTTCGTAAAATTCAGTCGAAACATCGACAATCAAGTTCTTTGTGAGAAAGAGCAAAGCAAGTTGAATTATTTGAAGCCCCCCCCCCCCCCAAAAAAAACCCTCTCGCATAAAACTGTGACCTTAACTAGAAACTGAAACCATAGTGTTTATTGTATATATTGTCATGCCATATCATAATTAGTAAGGTTATGTCAGACGGATACGTCTGAACTGTTTGACATTCAGGGATATAGCTTTGAATTGTAAAGATATCATTTTCAAAACAATATACTATTACTCTTTGTAGAAAATAAAGCAAAGATCAAGGTCAACTATTTATCAAGACATTTGAATATCAAGAAACATTCAAGAACGCGACAAAGAAAAAAAAACACCCCATATTTTTTAAGGATTTGTCAAAGCTATTCGCCTACAGCGCATGTTATCTCGCCTTCCCGGATCTGTCTGTGGATACTTTAAAAAAGTAGTGGTTCCAAACGAAACCGAAATGTTCGATGGCGTCACACTACGTATGGTTTCGTTGCAGGTTTGTGATAATCTGTTGCTTAACGTCAACTGAGAGAACGTGTGCTTTTGCTTCAGTTAAAACAACAGTGAGTTTAATCATGTCTGTAAAAAAAATAAAAGTACAAAATAATGTAAAATTTTGTATCCAAATGTTTAACCCAATTTTTTCATTGGTGTACCAGAATGAGGCATGAAAGAGGTCCAAGAATGGATAGGGTTGGACGTTTCAGCTTCATTAAAGATTCAGAGAGGGAAAACTTTCAGAAGTTACTATTAACATTTTTGTTGTAATGTTAATGATGTCAACATCTATATAATTATTTATCATAATTCTTAGGGCAGATATTATGATAATAATTTCGTCGAAAGACCTTGACGGTCGGGAACAATGGAACCACTCTGCTGTAGAACATTACAACAAGAATTGTTTGGCTTGATAGGATAAGATAGTAGAGATGAATGTCTTTGCGATGGTTTATGTTCTAACATCAAACATGATGTAGGATACGATAGAAATAAAACTAATAAAGTGAGACCCTTGGTAAACGAGGCGCGCACTGTATAATCAGTGGTTACCAAACGTGCAACGAATATTTAAATTTTAATGGGTTATGAAAATGCTTTTTGAAAATCGCCAAGTGCAACCTGTAGAGATGGCTTTTTGTTGAATGACATAAGACGGAACCTGTGTGGGTGAGGATCAGTCAAATGTGGAATCGCCCCAGTCTATTAACACGATGAAGACGGGGAATGCGGGGATCGTATCGGCCGTGCGTGCCGTCAGATATTGACAAATATAATGAGAGACGCTACTTATACAAGTTAAATATAAAAGTTTTTTTTAATATATCAAAACTGTCTTGACATATTAGAAGGATAGTATCTCCGATTCGAATGAAGTCCAAATAAATGAACTTAATGAGACTAGAGGACTTTCTCTGCATCTCTAACTGGTAATAAACGTTATGTGTCAAATAGCGTTAATAATATTATTACGGATTGCGTATTATAAATGATTTATTTCATACGTGATCAATATTACATATGGAAATAAATTAGGACATCGTTCAATCTATCATTATAAAGAACATTGCGTTATGTATGGATTCCGGTGAGATTTGTCATCATTTATATCACGTCTTCATTTTAATTTCAGGGAAGAAATAAAAAGCGAAGAAGATGCAGATGACGACGCTAACAGCGGAAGCCCAAAGTCACGTGGTATCAACGACGGACCTCCGGATGACATCCGAGCATTTTTCGGACATCCGCTCACGGCGGCGGCTACGGCGATTAACGGCGAGGATACGAACGCTTCGGCGGCGGCGCTACTCCACGAGTATATCAACCTGCCGTCACTGGATAAAAGTGGCATGAAAATAGGCGACACCCTCTCCTCTATATATGACATTCTCAGGTATATAATATAACATTATAAGTCTATGTATGACATTCTCAGGTAGCTGTTTGTTGTATAATTCTAATCAGATGATATTTTGGAGTAAATGAGGCTCTTGCAGAGCATACAACCCAAAAATACATGTTCTTAAGATGACTGAGCTGAGTTTTATAAGTCGGTTCTTGATTGAATAAAGGGTCCAAAGAAGAAAATATTACCAGTAAAAAGGGGATATTGTGTGGATGACTAATTTATTAGTAGATGACCTATTTTATGGAGAACCGCTTGTTGATTTCGTTGATGACCCTTATTGGTTTTGTGGATGACCACCATTGAGATCAGAGTTCAAGGTTGAAGAAAAAATTGCGTGTAAGGGAATAGATTTGTAAAACGGTTTATCCTGCAATTTAGTATACTGCATATGTGATGTTTATTTCTTGTTTCTGTTGATAAACACGGCATTCCAGTAGTAAACAAATATGATGTCGATGAAAAGAAGTCCATGTAGAAAAAAGCTCTCCATTTGGAATATTTTTGGTTGAAACATGATGCACGATGAGCGGTATTATTGTACATTGAAATACGGCAATACAAAGACCCTTGTCAATGAATATGTCGGCTTTACCTTGTAAGTACAAAGACCTTGAAAGGGGATACTTTACCATCTTTTTCAGATGCGATTGTAAAACTTTTAATAGTAAGGAAATTATGTAACTCTGCAAAATATAGAATTTGGAAAATATAGCAAAACATGAAAAAGACTGTACTCAATCTTGTTTTTAATATCAGCTTAACTTTATATCGGTGTATTTTATGGCATGTCAAAAGTTTTCCATTTTTAATGCACATGCATGTAATCGTAAATTTGTTTGCTTGCATTCTGATGTGAAATTACATAAATTAGAACATATATCTGTATTATGCAAATTGTGCATCTAAATTATGAGCTATTTATGACATGCATGTCTACTTTTCCCTCTTTTCAAAAAGTGAAATGCATATTTTAAATGCATTATATGAATGTTCTTTCTGTGCCCTTTCTCGAAGCCTCTTATCAGCCATCATATAATATAATAGGATATACTGGTAAATGATTCCTGCCGATTGTCCCATAGATAATAGCCTTTCTTCATCACTGACACATAGGGAGAAATATCACCACTGGTTACGTCAATTCTAGTAATTATTCACTGTCGGATAATAAGATATGATCGGAATGAATATTTTTGGAATACTACCCTAATGTTCTTCATTTATTATAATAAAGAATATTTGAGACGAAATTTTGGTAAGGGATCCAATGACAACCCTTACTTTAGAAACCCAATTCTGTATCCTTATGATTGAAATGAAATGGATTGTAGATACTGTTACAAAAAGAGCAAGTTTTATCGGCCGTATTTTCGTCCCCTTTGCATAAGTGGATTTTTTATTCAAATATGCACCTTTGACGGTGACTTACCCGATTGTAGTTCTTCCCTTCTTGTAAACTAGAGACTTGTTTCAAATTGTAGAAATGCAATATGGATTTTTTTTTAAACACACATAAATGCAGTGTATATCCGTTTGTTCGCCACAGTTCCGGTTCCAAAATGACAACTCAAACTCCCTTGCACATACGAATGAAAACCTATCAAGATGGGGAATATCTTTTGCTTTCTGGGTCAACAATGACTTAATATGTCATAAGCTAAAGTCTATGAGAAATAAACTTCGGTTTCCTTGTAGACAACTAGTAACGTTCATCTATAGACTTTTTGGGGATATTGGGTCAAAGGTCAGGACAGATCACATTTTTGTTTTATAATTTATGGACAGTGATCTTTGAATAACTCTTTTGTTGTGTTGTTTTAGAGGCTTAATAAAATAAAACTCCTCATTAGACGAAGTGAAATGTCTGTGTGTCTCTCAAATGTTGCTCTTATTGATATGGTCGGTCTATTTGTTCCATGTCCACTCAGGTTTTTTATTTATTTTGGGGAAGGTGCCGGTGTGTGTCCCATTTGGGAACATTTGCGACATTTCGCTGAAATTAGGAGAATTTTCATACAAATTTTCACTGAAGTCTAACCCTAAAGTATCATTTAACTAAACAAGGGATTAAAAAAAAAAAAAAAAAAACTTTTAAAGTGCACTTAGAAATAGGACATTTTGTGCTGACTTCCAGGTTTTGAATCTTATTTTCTCATGTGATTTTTTCATAAATCGTATTTGGGAATTTAAGAGTGATTTTTTTTGGAAGAATAGAGGAAATTTGGCATTGGGAAGGGGTCGAAATTCGACCCCAAAACAAGGGGAAAAAACACTGTCCGCGGATGTTTTAGTTTATGAACCTACCTTTACGTCAGAGATCACATTTGATTTAGAAATTGAGGATTTGTTCGTCACGCCATCTAGCGTTGATTGATATCGTTTTACACACATTTGTTACTTGTTTTTGAAAACTTCATACTTGGCCACTCACAGACAAGCACCACGCTACTGAATGTCTTTGACCACACACGTACACACATACAGTAGTATAGTAAAATATTTCATGATTATACATCATTACGTGTAACGATTACTACACAGTTCATCGACCTTTGCTTTTCGACAATTTAATGACCAGCGTTGACAGTTAACCATATTTAACGTCTGTATTATTATAACCTTGCAATCAAATACCTCTTGGTTTTATATTTCTTCCCTTTTCTTACGGCCTACTGAACAAGAATCTAATTCAGGAATTTGAAATACAGTATAGATGTTCCCTTAAACATATAAAACTTTTATTTTGGAATGCATGTTTACTGTTCAATGAATTTAGGCTAAAACCTTTAAAAATGTGTGCACAAACATTATTGTACCATTTAGTGCTTTGTACCCTAAAATGTGTGTAGAGGACGGAAAATTGAGGAAACAATCGGTTCGATGTAAATATAACATGCATTTAGAATTCTCCATTTTCGTCAAATTTGGAAGGACTTGAAAGTTATTCAAGGTATGTTTTCATCACGTTCGTTTTAGTCGAGTTTTCTTTTTTGTTCACGAGCAGCATGCCTCTAAGGTGAAAATCCCTCTTGATTTAAATCGTTTTGAATTTAAAACAAAAATGAATCATATTTTGGCATTTAGGCGAACATTTAACGTACACCGCACATCAACTTATTCATAAAACGTAATTTTATATTGATGCATTACTTCATTTACGTCAAAGTTTTGTCGAAATTTTGAAGGGAAACATCTTACAATGGTTTCATTGAATATTACGACAAAGCTATCAAATCAAGGCATCCTATGTACATATTGTAACTCAACAGAGTCAAACTTATTACCCTGTAGAGTTTTTGTGGCTGTATGTGGCTGTATGTAGGTGATAGGAGAGGGGTGATATCTAGTTGTTACAGAATTAATAATATTGATATGGTATCATCAATGTTTCTGTATACATATGTTGTACTGGCCAAAAATAGAAATGATACATCAAAAATGACAATTTCATTTTGAAATATTTCAGGACCGACGAGAAAGGGGAGAGGACGGAGGGATCCCCGACTAACCTTACCCCTGTCGCTAATGGTAACGAATACATGACTCTCCTCCAAGCCCATGTAGACAAATTCTTCCATCAAAGCTCACAAGTCGCTACGTCACAGGAACAACTACAGGCGCATGCGCAGTTGCATGCTCAGCTTCAAAGTGTTATTGCCGCCAATAATACAGAAGCAATGGCGGAAGAAAAGGTATATACATGTCATGATGAAATATTTAATCATAAATGACGGATATGACTGCCCCCCCCCCCCCCCTTATTATTTACTTCAAATCTAGCATTCAGATAGTTTTCCAAAGAGGTTTCCAGCTTGCATTTCCCAATCTTTTTAAGGTAATATACATTTGCAACTCTACCTTATTGTTAAACTCCAGTCCAGTGTTTCAGTTACAAATCCACCCTCCCTCAACCTGATGCATCAAATTCTATCTTTCCTAATTATACGACCTAAAGAGAAAAGGCTGAACACATTGTAAATGCAAATTACTGTTTTATTTTCGTAAAATTGTCTTAAAAATTACCAAACAGTGCAATTCAAATCGCCATTACACGATGACGTTGTGCGATATGGTTTGTACTAGTATCGTTACCAGATCTTAGTCGCTGTGCGATATGAGTACAGTATCGTTACCAGATCTTAGTCGCTGTGCGATATGAGTACAGTATCGTTACCAGATCTTAGTCGCTGTGCGATATGAGTACAGTATCGTTACCAGATCTTAGTCGCTGTATGTTTCACCTCGTACAAATCGCCGTATTATCACGAACATTGTCAAATAATTAGCAAGCTGTATGTGAAAGTACGAAGATGTCGCCGTAGGTCATGGATGGGGCATTGAAGCTAATCATCAAAACTATCTATACATACACTTTATGAATAAGACGTTAATTTACTGAAAGTTTTTTGTCCCGGGGTCATATGGGCTGTAAACAGCGAGATATCAAGGTGCGATATTTAATGTAGTCTATTAAAAATTTCAATTTTGGTAATAATTGCATGCCGCCCAGAGCATAGAAACTATTTAACGGAAAATCTACCTTAACGGTTACTGACACTGGAAATATGACTTTTGTTTACTAAAACAAACAAGGCATAAGAAATAGCAGGGACAGAGAAAAAAAAATAAAAATAAAGATTGAAAACATAGTTGCAAAGCTTGGGCGAATTAAAAAAAATTCCATATTTGTACATGATATGAAACATACATACATCCTTCTCTAAAACTTTGCTTGAAAGTCAGATGCAAAGGCCAAAGTAATTAGTATTGTGTCAAATGCAAAGACCAAGGTCGTAATGTATGGTCCTTGAAGAAAAATGCTCATAATATTAAATATGAAAGTTCTATTATGTGCTGTTCAAGAGTACTTCCTGACGTAAAAGTTTTAATTAAAGTAGGTGAAACGCCAAAATTAAGTTTTAGAATCACAAGAGAAATGATCGTCTGCAACACAAGGATGATGTATAGGGGTCACTTTGTCAGGCGTCTGTCTGTCCTTCTGTCCTTCTGTCTGCTGGTCACACTGTCTATGAATTATTAATATATATTGCAAGAATGCTCAAGCACGATGAGAAAACAACTATGACGTTGAAGATCACCTTCAAGTTTAGATCAAACATGCAACCATGTACCTGAACAGTCTCGTGTATTTCGAGTTTACTATTCAGATACATTTGTATATGAATATATTTATAATTTTATATCAATTACCTCAGTTAAAAGATGTGACTCTAATGGGTTTTAATTCATTCATGTAGTCTCTCATAATTTCTGTTATTCATTATTTATTTGTATGAATTATGTGTTATGTATACAAAACTATTGAAAAGATGTATTTGTAAGAATGGTCTTTGATTCGGATAAATGTTAAGAATTTAGGATAGAAACAGTATTTGGCAAAATTTACGCTTTGTCAAAGAAGATCAAAGAATTAAAATCGATTAAAGAATTAAAAAATAAAATAAGCAAGCAAATTAAATCTTACTTAATTTTCTTTTAATATTCAATAAAAAATATTTCAAATTTATTTCGATAAATGTTTACAGGGAAAAAATTTTAGAATCAAATTGATCGGAAAAATTAAAAAAAAAATCCGTCGGTCACAATATTGACAACATATTTAATTATGCTAATTATTACATTTAATATTTTACAAATGAAATAATCATCACTTTATTTTTTATCACAGAAAACATCACCAAAGGCAATAAAGAAATTAAAATCCGTTACGCCGAAAGAACGTGAACCAATCGTTAGCGGCGTAGAGACACAGGTTATGGTCACGTGTTCAGAATTAGCGGGAAGCGTAACGGTACCCGTCGCTGTAATTAGTGATAATAATCTATCTGGAACCCAATTAGAGAATGACCAATATGGTTCCAATAAGGCACCATCCCCTTTAGGCAATGAAAATGCATTATTTAAAGAAACTCAAACAGCAGTATCACACATTCCTAATTCTGTGGATACAAGAAACACTCCTGTAGTTCAGAATACAGAGTATAACTTGAGAGACGATATTGACAGCAAGACTGAAGAACAAAAAGAATTAACAAAGAAAATATTCAAATCTTTAGCGGAGAAAATTCTCAGAAAGAAAGTGCAAAAACTTCAAACGACTGCCGATACAGTGACAACAAGTGCTAATTCCGATGTACCAGTGCAGACAAACAGCGGAATGATTCAAAGTTGGACTGAACTAGACGGAAAGTTGTCAATAGACCTGTCGGCGGTAACGTCGACCATACCGAGCGTTGACCCTCTTCAGACAACATCCACAACCACAATGTCTCAGTGTTTACAATCTGGCTTGCCTGTCTCTTCCGTGCCAGTGATTCCAGATAATTTGAACTTCAATTCCATGAATATGTCCGTACAGACTTCGCAAGAACAGTGTTTTACCGGTTTTCCGGACATCCGTCCTGTCGACTTCCGGCAGACGATTCCCGCCATTAACCTCAATCAAAACGCTCAACAGATTCCGAATACTCAGCAGTCGATGCCCGCGGTACATCAGCAGCACACACCAGCAAGACAGAACTCACTACCCGTCACATCATGTAACTACTCTACTACAAACAGTTACTGGAATACCTCCGTTACACCTCCCCAGAACGGTCACATGACTCCTCAGAACGGTCACATGACCCCAGAGGAAGGCTCTGTGATGCTGGAGAGGTACATACAACAGCAACAGTTCTACCAGGAACAACAACAGCAGCAGACGATGTACCCGTATCCGCTTTCCATGAAGGAAAATTATGCCATGAAGTCGCCAGACAGTGGTTTCCATGAACCTTGTTTATCTCCTCCTGACGCCAACCAAATGGTTAGTATTTCTTGTTTTGTTCTCATAGTTGATAAGTTATTGATTAAGAACCATTTAAAATTGATGGTCAAAGGTCAAACATCCAAAGGTCATTCAAATTCATATTAAGAGAAAACTACAGAACAATTGAAAGCGAATGATATTTCGTAGTCATTTGTTATTGAAAGTAAAAGAATTGCGTTCGAAAGTAATTGATAAAAATATTTTTTTTTTACTTTTCTCCTTTCGGTGATCTGCGGCAATATGCAAAATTAAGGCATTTCCGGAAACCATATATCATTCTTAATAGACAAAAGATAACGTATTGTTAATTGTGTAGGTGTGTAAATGGAAGGTGATGAAGACATATAGCCCAATACGATACACATTTTGATAGAGGACCCTTACTTTATGAATTATATTTACGATTAAGATTAATGCAGGTGTACAGAGGGAGAAATAAGTCTAACAGATTTGCAACTTCGACGAAAATTGAAATTTAAGCCCCAGGGTCGAAACGGTTTAGTGTGTTAACCTTTTAAAAATGCTAGTAAAATGTGCACACAGAGGCAACATCGTCTTGTTTTAGGGCTTTTTTAACATAGAAATATGTAGATTTTAAATATAGAATTGATATCTGATATTCCTCCACTACAAAAATGTATATTATCTGATACTTTTGGCAATAAAATCGGTGCTCGTCTTACAGGGTTACAAGGATGCCCAGGCAAACGGCTTCCCTGACGGACAGACAAACGGCTGCCAGAAAGTCGCTAAAAGGAGGAAGTCGGCTCCGGCCATGTATGCCAAAAACTACTGGCAGGCACACGAGAAACTCAACGGATTTAGTTCCGTAGTACCCAAACTGTAAGTGTTGTGTTTTTCATATCAGTTTTTTTACAGCACGAGTGTAGTGTTTGGTGAATTACCCGTTCGTCAAGCGTGTCGTAGCTTATTACAGGGTGTATAGCTTTATTACATGATCTCAGTAGGACCGGGGCTTGTCATTTTCATGTAAACACATTTGACTGAGTTGAGTCATTACTTGTTTTTGTTTCCAAAGTCTGCGCACCTGTGAAGAAATGTTCTCAAAAAGCAGCTTCTAAATTATCTTTTAGAAGACCTGATCGTTGTCTGTTCTTGCTACGATCCAAATCGTTAAATATTTTACAAAATATGTATTTTTTTTTTTCGATTTGACGTCGCAGAAATGTTCATTCTAACATTGAAGATCAAAATTCCACGCCATTTTCCCCAACAAGGGTTGTCAAGGACATTTTCATCATATGAGTGCGAACTGCAGCGCCGATAAAGCTTTATAACCTAATTCTGTAGTTTTCTGTAATAGGATAAGTTCTGTTCATTGATAGTGTAGTTGTTAAGGTACAGAAGGCCAAATCTTCTGTTGCATGCACCACATTCATGCATGTCTATTCAGAAAGCCCTCAGACGTAATTAAATCTATTTATCCCTGTCACAAATGACACATTGAGAAGTGCAGATTCTTTTCAAGCGAGGTTTAGACAGAGCATGACCCGAAGATTTTACCAATGTGAAAAAAAAATACATATTGCAGTTATCTGGTATTGTTTAGACATACAGTGTAATTCAAATTAAAATCCTCTGCACTAATTCAACCCTTATATATGATCTTCAACATTAATTATTTAACTGATATCTTTATGCATGAATTAATTATTCTGTGAATTTAATTAAGAAGCATCAAAGAAACACAGAAGATTTCTGTAGACAATCTGGCCTCATTAATTGGTTTGTACTTTACAGGGAGGTGAATACTACGGGATTCAACTATTTCTTAGAAGCACCAATATCTACTGCCTGTAGAATAGAGGAAGACAAAGTCACATATCTTAACAAAGGTAAACATCGTCATCCATTCTGTGTCGTATAATGAACATAGTTGTTTTTTTCATTACTTCTATATATTTGTTCACAATATTCTCTACTGATGTGATCAGAAGTGACCTACATTTAATTATGTTTTATCTTTTCTTTGTAGGTCAGTATTACGGACTGACATTGGAATACAAAGGCAATAAAATCCCTCATGGACAGATGGTCAAGGTGTGTTTTAATGCATTCTATCTTTTTTAAAATCAAATTGCATATAAACAAGTTGAAATTCTTGTTCTTAAATTCAAAAAGAGTCAGCATAATTCCATTTTTGGAGTGTTTTAGTGTGAGCTTTGTTCCTTTAAAGTGAATATTGTGAATGTAAAGTGAATGTTTGTTCCTATATCACAGAGTGTGATCATGGTGGTGTTTAGAGAAGATAAATCATTGGATGATGAAAGAAAAGCATGGGAATTCTGGCACAGTAGGCAGCATAGTCACAAACAAAGGGTCATAGATATAGGTAAATATATATTGTATAGAGGCAAATACATGTGATATAGGTAAATATATATTATATACTAGTAGGCAAATACATGTGATATAGGTAAATATATATTACATATAGGCAAATACATGTGATATAGGTAAATATATGTAATAAAACATATAATAATGCTTATTATGCATTGTCCTGATTTTGTAAAGATATTAGTGTGTCATTATTGAAATATATGTTCTATAGTACCAATTTTATAGAGATATTAGTATACTGGTTTTCAAAAGTTGTTAAAATTGTTTTATAAACTTCTGAAACTGCAACCCATGTCATAATTTGGGATAAAACAAGTATGATGTTGTTTGTGAGTTGACTATATTTAGAGGTAATACTTTATATTTGTAGACACAAAGGACAGCCAGGGAGTACAGCCCAGTAATATTACAGAAATCGCCTATAATGCCGTGTCAGTACGGTGGGACCCCAGGGAATCCCCCATCAAGGTGAGGCATTATGTTCAAATCGAGGAATACAGGGACAGAATAGCTTTCAACTTTAACCAACACTTCTGAAACCTTCACCAACGAAATATAATAATCAAAGATAAAGACAGTCCTGTCGCCTGACTGCAAACGCCTATAATTAGATGATACGTCAATGCCAAGTTTGAGAGATATTTGGATAAAAGGAAAATGTTTGCTTTAAGATTTCGTGAATGTTGACATTGGATAGAAAGACAAGGCTGTATTATATCATGTTTATTTTCATATTTATAATAGACTGATGATTATATTTTACTTTCTATAGGTGAATTTAGCTGTGCATTGTTTGAGCACTGACTTCAGTAACCAAAAAGGCGTGAAGGTAATTACATGTTCATGAATATTTGTATTCGTTACCAATTTGTTCTTGATGATCACGTACAAGGAGAGTACTACAGTCAGTATAGTCACACGTACAAGGAGAGTACTACAGTCAGTATAGTCACACGTACAAGGAGAGTACTACAGTCAGTACAGTCAAACACTCTCTGAATGTAATCTTCGTCGAAAAAAAGCTAGAAGTACATGATTACTATTTGTATGAAATGGGTATAGTTTGAACGGCAGGGATCTGAATCACTTGTATTTCTTAATCACATTAATCCGAGAGTTTAAGCTTTCCAAGGTGCGTGGGTAGTTTTAAAAATCTTTAATACCACACCCTAGTTACGTCAATATTAACTAAAAAACTTACATGACACCAAAAACGATTTCACGTAATTGAAAGCCATTTTAAATATTGATATAACTCAACAGGGTATTTAATAATCAAGGTCAAGAGAAAGTTCTTAAAACCCCCGTGCTTTGTTCAATACCTTCTATAGTAAGGTCAACAATGGTGTTTATCCCTGGAACACGGATCGTGTGTGACATAGCCCACGGACAAGTGATATTTCAGTCGAATCGTTCCTCTATACAGGAACGATAGATCATATATAATCTGATTTACTTACGTAATATGATATTTTAAAAGTAATCACCCGACGCCCTTGAAAGAAAGAAAAAAATGCCCTACATATTTTGGGAAATGGGGCACTGACTGGTACTTACGACGAGACTACACCGGCTCTCCTAAAATAGAAAAAAAGAGAAAAAAAAACATGAACTATAGATCATGCGACATCGTATGTAATATGAGATGAAGTAAGTAACACGACGCCTTGGAGAAAAAAGAAACTTTTGAAATGCTGACTTTGTTTTATATACACGACCCACTGTACGTGCCCCATGACCATACTAAACTACCTACACCCGATACACATTAGTTGTAATTCTTGTACTTTATTAGATTTTTTGTAACCATAGATACGTTTTATGACCCAGTTCTTGTTGTTTTTGTAGGGTTTACCACTCCATGTTCAGATAGACACGTACGAGAATGCCAGGGACTCCCACCCCGTACATCGTGGATATAGTCAAATCAAAGTGTTCTGTGACAAGGTATTTAAAACATCAGTTTGTAATTTATGACAAGTCCTTTTCCCTAAATAATCGTTATTTATGAACATTTTCTATTGTTTGATTGAAATTAAAAAAAATGTATCTTAAAACTTCCAGGGAGCCGAAAGAAAAACCCGTGACGAAGAGAGACGGAGACAGTCCAGAATAAAAACTGAGGGTCAAACTGGTAAGACAAGTATGTATATGATATAACTCTAATCCACTAACCAGTATTATATAATTCTGTATATTATATATATGGTATATCATAGTAACATTTTTAAAATACGTGTATAATACTATTATATCAGTGTATGTTCCAATTTAACATAATCGGTGTGTACCTCTTTGATAATAGAACGTTGACGTAGAATTATAATAGGCCTGGTGATAGCTGAATGATTTTTGATGAAATTACATTTTTTCTACCTTTGAGTTATATGATACGGATCGTATATCATACAAGGTGAAGTACCGAGGTTGCCCTGTAGATAATACTGTCAATCTTTATTGAAATTCATAGTGATTTTATCTCTTAGTGTTGAAATATTAAATAAAAAAAGTTTTTTGGATAAAAATTGAAAAGTTAGTAAAGCACAACAAACTAGAGGATGAGTTTATACTAATTTAGCAACTTTTATTTTTTTTCAGATAAACGTCGCCATGACGAGGAGATTTTTCACTCGCCATGTGAACGTACCGAGTTCTACTCCATGGTGGATATTAGAACACTCCCTGTTTTATACTCACCCAACCATGACGATGATATTAATACTAAAGTAAATGTAAGTACCAAAAACAGAAAATATCATTTTTATGATTAACTAGCTGGTTAACGTAAAAATAATATAAGATGAAAAAAAATATCTTTTACTTTTGCGTTTTATATATTATCGAATAGGACTTTGAGACTAATATTGCTTTTTGTTTACTTTCAGACTAGTCCTGTCCATTTGGGCATCAACGGTGATGACGATGGCAACTCAAGGTCAGTTTTTTTTAAACATTTGTCTGATTTGGTAAAAGTATATATTTCCTTGTTGTAAATGCAGAAACCTCTTGCTTTTGAAGACAGATCACGCTCCATGATCGTATAATGAATATTTTTGTTATTGTTTTTCAGTCTGAACAGTTCAGGTGACTGTTTTGACTGATCCTTCCATATATCCTCCTGCCAAACGTCAGAGAACAGACTTCATTCCATAATTATATGGAGTATCCTAAGGGTAAGTATCTAACAAATATTATTATGATTTTTATACATGATTTCCTAAAAATAATATGGCAGGACCTGTAAAACACTTTCTAGATACGCGTGTGTATATTTATTGTCATAAACATGCGTTCTTATAATATTTGAATATTTTTCTTTTCAGTGCTATTGTACGTCCGAGAACAGCAGGAGACGGTATTTACTGCACTGATGATCCGGATACCTACACTGTACGGTCTCTTACAAGCTGTAAGTAATGTATATAACACATCATTAAGAATCATTATACACATGTGGTTTGAGAAATTTGTACTTGCAGTTTGAATAATTTCTATAAAACTTGTAAATTCAAATTGTATTATTTTTTTTTCAGATTGAAGAGAAGTATCAGATTCCATCATCCAAAGTGAAGAGTACTTATAAAAGATCAAAGAAGGGGTAGGTGCTGTTTAATTTACCAAAACTGTCAACTTATGAAAACATTTTACCTACAGCTTTATAGGCACATGTTTTGTAGGTTTTTAGACGTCTGGGTTTGAAATTGAACACTATCTGACACCTTGAATGAAATGCTCTGTTAACCATATACTATAGACAATTTCAATTCCTTGATCAAAAGTTGGCGCGACGTTGTTTTTATGTGACATTTTATTCATACGCACTGATTCAGCAAATGAAATTTGCCTTACTCATTTTACCTCAATATCGTAAACTTCTTACTTAGTGATGCTGAAATAAACAACATGCACATTAAATTCTAATATGGAAAAGTTTTTATCAGATTGCATAACTGCCCCTGTTTTATCAAACTCGTAAATATCATTTTATAAAAATCTAGCTCCCTGTCCATCAAAGATCGTTTTGATAATCTGACTATTACTGAGTGAAATATATATAAATTTAACAAACTGCATGAATGCACTTGAGGTAAAATTATTAAAGATAGAAGAATTTTTGTTAAAATGATGAGACCCCCCCCCCCCGCCTTTCCATCTTGATCCCCACATGTCTATTTTTACCCATTGCTCCTGTTGTTTTTCTTCCTATATTTATAGTAGTCCTTATTTCTTGACATACATTGGTTCTTTATTTTATTTTCAGTATTTTAGTGCGGATGGATGACAACATTGTACGCCATTACTCACACGAGTCAACGTTTATCATTGAGATGACCCAGCTAGGGGAGGAGAAGGACTACGAGATCATTCTCACAGAAATCGACGTCAACTAGACTCAAAATCGTCTCAAAATGCACACCTAGTGCTACTAAAGCTACAGATGTTTTACTGTTACTGTAGTTTACTGTTACCTTTTACTGTTACCATAGTTTTCCTGTTACTAACGTAGTGTTTTTCTATTGATCTCTGGTCCGTATGGATATAACATATCATAGAGGGAAGGACAACATGGCGGTGCTGTGGAGGAATGTTCACCATGTACAATCTGCATAATATATGTGCAAAAAGGAACTAGTCTAATAAACAATCTTAAGGATTGCTGTTTATCATTGCATAATATACTATATTTGTGACGAATATATGCTCATTCTATATGTAAAGAGAATTGATGACCGCTTGCAATACTCTATACAAGTATTTATAGTTTGCATTATATAAATTGACGAATTTTGCAAAATTTTTACTATGGTTTTTAGGAGCAGAGGTATATTTGTTATTATACAATTGTACAAATGATGTTGTACAGAGTGTTTTGTACAGTGTTTCTATGGCAGGGGTCATCTTTGTGACCTTGACCTTGTTATCCTATTTGACATATCAGTATATACATGGCATTATTTTACATTGGCAATAATTAGATTTTTATATATCACATGACAGCATGTTGATAAAATAAAACAAAGAAATCAAAAATGGTCTTCGTCATAGATGAATTAAAGAAAATTTTGTATTAGAAACTAAGAAAGGCATCGTTAAAATGGTGTGCAGTTATTGCATTTGAACGCTGATGGAGGTTGCATGTGTATCATGCATCAAGATTTTTTTAAATTTTCTTATTTGTGATGCGGTAAACAGACATAATCTTGCGGTCATTGACACCAGGTGCCACAGGTACTCTGATGGTCATTGTCGCAAACCGACATGTAGCAGAAAAAATGAATAATAAAAAAAAAAATAATAATAAAAACACCTTGGAACTGAACACAAGTCACGATTCAGAATAAGAAAGTGTTTTTGCATATATTTAGAGCATGGCAAATGAAAGAAAAATCCCAAAACATACCCAGAAGATGATGTGAATGTATTTTTAATCAACGGCACTTACAATAACAAAATGGTTGAAACGTTTCGATCTGGTAATTGTAAACTACATCATATCGACTGACATCATTTCATACCCACAAGCAACACCTTATACCAATTCTATAATGTTGAAAGTGCTTCATTGTTGTTGACGAAGAGACTTCAGGTAAAATTTCGTTTCTTGAAACTACGACGTACAGCAACAAATAATTCCATCCAAACAGGTGTTAGTATCTATATCAAACATTTTGAAAGAGGTAAAGTAAGAGCAACCCAAGTTTTGTTAGGTGTAAAGAAATAGCAACCCAAGTTTTGTTAGGCGTAAAGAAAGAGCAACATAAAAAGAAAGAACAGAAGTTTTCTAAGACGCGTAAAAAAAGCAGCACAAGTTTTCTAAGACGTATATAGAAAGAGCAACACAAGTTTTCTAAGACGTATAAAGAAAGAGCAACACAAGTTTTCTAAAACGTATAAAGAAAGAGCAACACAAGTTTTCTAAAACGTATAAAGAAAGAGCAACCCAAGTTTTCTAAGAATTATAAAGAAAGAGCAACCCAATTTAACTAAGACATAAAGAAAGAACACAAGTTATCTATAAGACGCATAAAGAAAGCGCAACACAAGTTTTCTAAGACGTATAAAGAAAGAACACAAGTATACTAGGACATATAAACAAAGAGCATCACAAGTTTTCAAAGACGTATAAAGAAAGAGCAACACAAGTTTTCTAAGACGTATAAAGAAAGAGCAACACATGTTTTCTAAAACGTATAAAAAAAGAGCAACTCAAGTTTTCTAAGACGTATAAAGAAAGAGGAACCCAAGTTTACTAAGACTTATATAAAGAAAGAAGTTTTCTAAGACTCGTAAAGAAAGAGCAACACAAATTTTCCAAGACGTATAAAGAAAGAGCAACACAAGTTTAAAAGATGTATAAAGAAAGAGCAGCACAAGTTTTCTGAGACGCATAAAGAAAGAGCAACACAAATTTTCCAAGACGTATAAAGAAAGAGCAACACAAGTTTTAAAGATGTATAAAAAAGAGCAACACAAGTTTTCCAAGACGTATAAAGGAAGAGCAACACAAGTTTTCTAAGACGTATAAAGAAAGAGCAACACAAATTTTCCAAGACGTATAAAGAAAGAGCAACACAAGTTTTAAAGATGTATAAAAAAGAGCAACACAAGTTTTCCAAGACGTATAAAGGAAGAGCAACACAAGTTTTCTAAGAAGCATAAAGAAAGAGCAACACAAGTTTACTAAGACGCATAAAGAAAGAGCAACACAAGTTTACTAAGACGTATAAAGAAAGAGCAACACAAGTTTACTAAGACGTATAAAGAAAGAGCAACACAAGTTTACTAAGACGCATAAAGAAAGAGCAACACAAGTTTACTAAGAAGCATAAAGAAAGAGCAACACAACTTTACTAAGACGTATAAAGAAAGAGCAACACAAGTTTACTAAGACGTATAAAGAAAGAGCAACACAAGTTTACTAAGACGCATAAAGAAAGAGCAACACAAGTTTACTAAGAAGCATAAAGAAAGAGCAACACAAGTTTACAAAGACGTATAAAGAAAGAGCAACACAAGTTTACTAAGACGTATAAAGAAAGAGCAACAAAAGTTTACTAAGACGTATAAAGAAAGAGCAACACAAGTTTACTAAGACGTATAAAGAAAGATCAACACAAGTTTACTAAGAAGCATAAAGAAAGAGCAACACAAGTTTACAAAGACGTATAAAGAAAGAGCAACACAAGTTTACTAAGACGTATAAAGAAAGAGCAACAAAAGTTTACTAAGACGTATAAAGAAAGAGCAACACAAGTTTACTAAGACGTATAAAGAAAGAGCAACACAAGTTTACTAAGACGTATAAAGAAAGAGCAACACAAGTTTACTAAGACGCATAAAGAAAGAGCAACACAAGTTTACTAAGACGCATAAAGAAAGAGCAACAAAAGTTTACTAAGACGCATAAAGAAAGAGCAACAAAAGTTTACTAAGACGCATAAAGAAAGAGCAACACAAGTTTACTAAGACGTATAAAGAAAGAGCAACACAAGTTTTCTAAGACGTATAAAGAAAGAGCAACACAAGTTTTCTAAGATGTATAAAAAAGAGCAAAACAAGTTTTCCAAGACGTATAAAGGAAGAGCAACACAAGTTTTCTAAGAAGCATAAAGAAAGAGCAACACAAGTTTACTAAGAAGCATAAAGAAAGAGCAACACAAGTTTACTAAGACGTATAAAGAAAGAGCAACACAAGTTTACTAAGACGTATAAAGAAAGAGCAACACAAGTTTACTAAGACGCATAAAGAAAGAGCAACACAAGTTTACTAAGAAGCATAAAGAAAGAGCAACACAACTTTACTAAGACGTATAAAGAAAGAGCAACACAAGTTTACTAAGACGTATAAAGAAAGAGCAACACAAGTTTACTAAGACGCATAAAGAAAGAGCAACACAAGTTTACTAAGAAGCATAAAGAAAGAGCAACACAAGTTTACTAAGACGTATAAAGAAAGAGCAACACAAGTTTACTAAGACGTATAAAGAAAGAGCAACAAAAGTTTACTAAGACGTATAAAGAAAGAGCAACACAATTTTACTAAGACGTATAAAGAAAGAGCAACAAAAGTTTACTAAGACGTATAAAGAAAGAGCAACACAAGTTTACTAAGACGTATAAAGAAAGAGCAACACAAGTTTACTAAGACGCATAAAGAAAGAGCAACACAAGTTTACTAAGAAGCATAAAGAAAGAGCAACGCAAGTTTACTAAGACGTATAAAGAAAGAGCAACACAAGTTTACTAAGACTGACCCTGTCTAAATCTTTTCAGAGGACACAGGACATTTGACACCTCTCTGAATCTCGTGTGCACTTCAAGCAAAAGAACATAGATTGTTTTCCTCTGCCTAAATACGTTTGATATCCATATTAACAGAATTGTTTAGTGGACTAGGGCCATGTATAATGTATAGGATAAAGACCGAGTTGAAGTCTGTCTGAAGGTTAGATGCCCAAGGAGAGTTTAAAGACCGAAGCCGAAGGCCGAGGTCCTTAGACACCACCCTGTTCTCTCCGAGGACATCTTACTATCCGACTTACAAACCACAGATTTTCTACAATTTTCAGAAAAATAAAATCCCAAATATTTAATACACCCCTGCTTTTCAAAATGAAATTGACCATGCGAATTATCGGATGGAAATATGCAACGGTAACGATTATTAGGCCATAGTAGTAAGATAGTTTGTTATACATCCCGATAATTTTCTGAAAGGTACCCTGTATTCGATCATAGAAAATAACAGTTAAACTACTAATTCCATTAAAGTTTTGTCCATCAAGTTCCTCATTTTGATTTGAAATGCATTTTGAGCTTTTCCGGACAGAAGAATTCATTCTTCTTCTCTGACATTTCTCATAAAAGGATGTCTTTAACGGACTTGAAACAATATTTTTTATACTATGACAGAATACTTATTATAATCAAAACAATTCACTCTTCCACAAAACTCCGTCAAATACTCCGTCAAGTTGCGTTATTTCATTGTTTAATTATCATGTAACAATGGCGAGGTATTGAGAGTTAACACTGTTTTGGAGCAAGAAGGAATTGTGGAAGGGTGAATTCACACCCGCGACTGAAATAATTTTCTTTTCTCCGCCCTCATTGTTTTTATTGTCCTCTCATAAAACCTCGTCCGCGGTCTTTATGAAATAAAATGACCGATGAACATGTGAAGGTTTGTAAATATTGTTTCTTATGTCACACTGTACCAACCTGCATCCACAGGCGCCAGATTCCTAGAAAAAAATTAAAGCCACATCTTAAACTCCCGTTTCTCTTCTCTTTACTCTTTCCTTAAGGCATGACAGCTTCCATATTTAAACACCATCCCCCCTCTTTACCCCCTCAATATCTGAAGTTTCAAAAGGATTTCAGCATTAAGCTATATATCATTATTTTCTACAGATATTTTTCTTCACGATCGTACCCTACTTGTTATTGATTATACTTGCAGTTAGCCGCAATTAATCCAAAAACATGAAATGGAGTCGAAACCTACACTTTACCAGGTTGGGGAAAGGTACCGATCGAGCTAATATACCTCGATCAAGCTAATGTACCTCGATCGGGCTAATAAATCTGACTTTTTTATTCAGAAAAAAGTACTTTTTTCCTCCAAATCATATTGGGGTGCAAAATCGCACCAGCTTTTATATCAAGAAATAATATTTAAAAAGCAACTATGCCTGAAAACTTTTTAGATTTCGAGAAATCTCACCCAATATATTCAGAAAAATGGAGGTGTATTTTCTCAGTAACTATTCACTTTTCAGGTATGTTTCTTTTGTAAACATAACTTCTTTTATAAAGAACTGATGCGATTTTGCTCAAAAGAATAATTTTGAGAATGTTTAAATTTTTTACTACTGAAAATATTCAGATTGATTAGCCCAATCGAGGTATATTAGCCCAATCGAGGTATATTAGCTCGATCGGTACCTTTCCCCAACCTGTTTACGCTATTCTTAGCATGCACAGTATGTTAGTTGGAGTTGTCATCCTTGCCGCTAACGGTAAAGTGTAGGTTTCGACTCGATTTAAAACATGGGAGCTGTCATGCCTTGTAAAAGGATAAGGAGAAGAGAAAGGGCGTTTTAGATGGGTTATAGTTTTCTCTCTAGGAATCTGGTGCCTGTGTCTGCATCTGCTAAAATAAAACACCATGTATCAAACGAAACACTGGACGCTTCTGACTTTGAATTTTTCGCTGGAATCGCTGGAAAACTGGACGTTTCTGACTTTGAATTTTTACAGTTTGTATATACAATGAGATTTGAGAAATTATACTGATTGATTCTGTTGAGATTTGCATTTTAGATATCATCCTCGGAGGCCCACGCTTAGTTGTCAACTGAGCCTTGGACGATGTTTAAAAATATGAATTATGACTATGATTTCACAGGATAATATTATGTCGACAAGAGTCGCAGAGAAAGTGTAACGGAGTCTGTATCCTTGTCCAGATCCGAATGACAGATATGGATGATGATTTCACATGACATGCAAGATAACAGAAAGGAGGGGATCTCCAACAATACTCAATTGCAGCATCCGCAGCAAAACCCCAAAACACCCAATGCAAAACACATAACAGACACCCACAGAAAGAGACACAGTACAAGGAACGCTAAATCACACAGAAACATAAAACACAAATGACTACAAATAAACCAACGAGACCAATAGGCAATCGGTGACGACCATTAGCCACGCCAGTAGCAGACGGCGTAGTTATCCGGATTACGTGCGCTCAACCCTCCCACTTTTCCGATTACCCAGAGGTCTTGAAGAACGCACATAAATTTGTGGTATGAAGTAAGCACTACGGAAAAGAAATATACATTTTGTAAAAAAAAATATAAACTCAATATTAGAGCTGATCTTGCGTCTTTGACTGTAGCATTGGCCCTCGTTTGTACGCCTCTGACCAATATTTCAGGAATACCTTTATTTGTATCAACCAAGATAGATGAGCTCATTTTGAGAGAGAGAGAGAGAGAGAGAAGCCCATCTGTATGGTGGCATACTTCTGCCTCCTACATGCGAGATATTATCTATAGATTATGTCGTCATGCGACTTATCTCGCATGTAGGAGGCAGAAGTATGCCACCATACATCTGTTTTCAAAATTTCACGACATCTAAATTCCAACATTATTGTTTGTTCTAATTCAGTGGCGCCATCTGCCTTTTTTCTTGAATTTTCTTTCGTTCAATCGTTGTTGTTTTTTACATTGTGTCCTTAGGCTAGTTTACTGCAGTTTTGTGCGCATGTTTTACATGTGTAATACATGTAGTCATCACAACTGCAGAAGCTCGACATACCCTCAATTATATCTAATTTTACCGAGGCGGGTATCTTGAAGATATTTAGTAGACTAAACAACAATGCGTGTAAAGAGAGGTAACTCGATCTAGTCTGTGTGGCATGATCTACATGTCGTTTGTTTAAACCTTTAGATCTTAGAAAATTCATATATATATTCCTCGATGATAATCTTAAAATGCTTCTTTTTATCCAAGTACTATCATGAACCATGTGTCCGTTCTATGGTAAACTTTGAATCAAATTGAGATGTAATTAACATTAGATCTATATAAATTATTCATTTCAAGTATTATGTTAGACTAATTTGTATGACAAATATGGATAATGACCATATCCCTGTATACAGCACAAAATCGATAATTCAGAAAATCAGAAACCGAAGGCATACAAAATCAGGATAAAACAGGAACCAAAGCAAACAAACAAAAACCTCCACCATATGAAAAGAAGCGAACTCCCGATATGGGAGTGAGACCAGGTGCCCAGGAAGAGTAAGCATCTCCTGCTTGCATGCAACACCCGCCGCTTCAATTCGGTAGAACTGTCACATCCAGTAACTTCCATGTCGGAAGACATAGAGTACAATCTTTGGTTGGATGGTACAAATGGTCTATGACAGAATATTATCCACCATTCTGGAGAGTGGGACATCATAGTGTATGACGAGTTCCCCATATCGACCGTAGAACTTCCTCAGTGACGATGTTAGTCGGTCACAAACATATCCCTGACTGAGAAGCCTATTTGAAAGACGCCTAGCTCTCAGAACAAAATCCGTATATTTCGTACTTGCTCTGGCATAGCGTATCAACTGAGATATGAACACGCCATAAGCAGGCGATGAAGGGATGTTGCTACTCAGAAAAGGAAAGTTTGTGATGCTGAAATTGAAGTCGTCACGTTTGTCATAGAGTGAGGTGTTCATGTGACCATCAGTGTCGTAGGACAACATTATGTCCAAATAGGATGCTGAATTATTTGTCTCTGTAGTTTCTTTGACTTCAAGCTCTGAAGGATAGATACTGCTCAGATAATCCATGAATTTTAGATTATTGATGGACAACACATCGTCTATGTATCTGTAAGTGAAGTTGAAGTCAGAAGCTAAGTATCTTTTCCCTTCAGAGACCAGAGATTGAATGAATTCAGCATCGTACGAGTAAAGGAAAATGTCGGCAAGGAGTGGGGCACAATTGGTCTCCATTGGAATTCCGACAATTTGCTGGAAGACCTTTCCTCCAAACACCACAAAAATGTTGTCGATCAGAAAGTTTAACATCTGAATAATATCAGTTTCAGTGTATTTCTTTTCAGAATCGGACTTTTCTGTTACAAAGTAGGTTTTGTCATGGTTAACAACAATAAATTTGTATTTGCGATTACCGTTCTTACTTGTAAACGCATTACTTATAATTTTTGCGAGTCTTTCTTTCAATTTAGAATGTGGAATTGTAGTGTAAAGTGTCGAAAAATCAAAGGCTTTGATCGAATGGACTCTACTAAAATAGGCGGATTTCAGATGTTCTAAAATTTCCTTCGAATTCTTTAAAATCCATATCTGGTTGATACCACTGCGAGAATATACTGTCGAACAATATTTTTGAAGCCCAGATTCGATTTCAGATAAAACTTTGGTGAGTAAGATCTAATGTATCTAAGGTTTAAGAAACAGCAACTAGCTAGCCATGGTTTGTTGTCCAGTAATTCCTCGAGTCGCATGAACCAATTAAATCATCCATAATTTTATTGGTTCATGCGACGAGGCACGTGAATGGACCGCAGCTTAGCGAACTGGAAGTTTCAGTGTTGATTTTACACCAGGCGAGTTCTATAGTACATATAGGGAGAAAATATCAAGTCATGTTAGCATAATATTTTATACATCGTCCTTCAGACGTACATGTATACATGACGCTGTCCGTCTGGTTGTCCGTCCTTCTACATGGCCACAAGGCCTTTGACAGGATTGATGGATTTGATTCTAAAGGTTTTTTTTTAAATTAAAAACGAGCCCCTGGTAACACGAAGAAAATCCTGTAAAAGTAATCATTTTACATACAATGATTTTATGTGCTCTTTGTATTAACTTGGCTATATGTATGTATTGGATATACGCCGAAAACAATTCATTCTTAAAGATATAGGACAGTTTGAGGCCCGCAGGGCCGAAAACTGTCCAATATCTTTAAGAATGAAATTCGTACATATACGAGGGTTGTTCGATAAATTCGTAAACAAGTTTAATAACACTTTTATCGCAATCGAGAAACATTTTATTCATACACCAATTTATTCAATAAGATTGTATGTTCTTCTTGTGCAAACTTTGAAGCAATTGGTCGGTAATGAAAGAAATACGGTGTATTTCATTAGGAGTTTCTTTGGAAAGCGGCGCATTAAATGACGTCCAATACGACGTCATGCAAATTTAGGAGAACTTATACCTTTTCTTATCTTTCTTCTGTCGTTAAGTTGCTATGCATATTTTGTAAAAGTCTTTATTTTATATGTCAATCGATATAAAACTAAATCATACACATTTAATTAGGCAATCATGTGCTCGAGATATTTCCTGGTCCTATTAAATCTGTTCACAGAAACTGCATCTAGAATTTCATTTCAGAACGATTGGATCGGCCAATTTTCTTCTCTAAGGTTGTCCGAAACTTTCTCCATGAATGATTTTTCATAAAATCATCTCCTTTCGTTGTTGTAGGTATATTTGCGTTCGCTCGAAACATTTTCTAGCATTCCAAAAACAATGTTTATAATCTGAAAGGTGTTTTGTAGAGTTTTCATTAGATTGAATTAAAGTTCAATGCTTCCACGTAGTTTAAAAATTGCAGAGAGACGTCATTTTTACCTCGCATATCTTTTGATGGGGCTTCTTATAACAGGGATATCTAAATACCAATGAGTCGTTACAAGTTCAAATTTCTGTATGATAACTTTCAAATATTATTAAATATTAACTATATATACATTGACAATTTCTGCGTTCGAATTTAGAAATAATAGAGAAATTATGGACATGTACACAATTTTGATATCTCAATTTTCGTATTGCTCCGCAACACGTCATGACACATAATTAAAGACAATGTTATACTAGTAAATGACTTACTTTTTAAATTACCTTCGTATTGTATGGATTGATTTCAATAAACCTCGTGAATCTATGGTAAGAAAATTGTACACTTAAGCATTTCTGAAGTATTGCGGTTGTCTACGAACTTTTCGAACAACCCTCGTATATGTACAATGTATCCTCCTCCTTTCTACGACGATCATAGGAGAGCCAAATTTTCATTTTCAGTGGCAGTGCTTAATTCTGCAAAAGTGTATTCTATTTTGATATGGTACACTTTTTTTTAAATTTCAGATATATTATAATAAGTACTGTGAAACAACAAAATACATTACATGTACATGTTTTATTTTATTTTACTGAAAAAAACCCAATCTGATGATTCTGCAAACAATACAGGGAATGCCCGGTGATTGTTCGGATGAAATTGTAGGAAATATGAACTCAAACTAATGGACTAGAACTCAAAGTTACCATGAGATTAGAATTCTTTATATGCAATGCAAAATTTTCTGTTCACAGCTTCTCATGTAATTTCGGTTATAATATAACCCTAAAAAAAAATCAATCAAAAAAAAAGAATAGTGTAGAAAAAGGTTTCGGCGAGGCTCGAACTCGCGACCTTCTGCGTGTGAAGCAGACGTGATAACCACTACACCACGAAACCGCCATACAACTGGTATGCTAAAAATAAATTAAACTTCTTAGAGGGAGCTGTTGGTCTAAAAATAAAATTCGGGCCTTTCCGTAGCACACTCGGAAAATCATACGGAAAGGCACGAGAATGTGCGATTGTAATTTGAAGATATATATAGGAGAATAGAGAGTTATTGAAAATAGGAGAATAGAGAGTCTGAAGTGGATTTCAGGGGTTGAGGGGTTTCTATTGGGTACTGGTAACTAACTAAGTACAACTTATATTTCATGGAGACGAGATTACAATTAATTGTCTCTTCCTTTTATAATCACCCTGCATGCCATCAATATTTTGCATATGTCGACACTGACATGGATATCTAGCATATTGAGATATATAGAATCAATGGGAGGGGGAAATACCCTCCCATACCCTCCCCTACTCGGCCCTTCGGGCCTCGCCAGTCATACATCCCCCCCCCAAAATGTATGAGCGCTTAAAGGCCTTATAGGTATCAGACCCCAATTATTTTTTCCTATATATTCCTTTGTAAAACGTACTAATATGACGATTAAATACTCGAATCGCACCACCATTTTTTGCTTGAAACTTTTATATCTGCTAGATAGCATCAAAATAAGCTCAGAAATGGATTCATGCAAAAATCTGTCGCTTAGTAGACTTTTAATATCTTTTTAAACCCGAAAGGGGGTATCTGTGGCTCTAATGTTCTACAATCTATCAATTCTAGAGCCTCATAACACATCTGTCATTCCGCGATTAGAATGATGCAGTATCATTCAACATGCTAGAATATTTTTTTCAACTCATCTGCGACTCATTGACGTAAAAAACGAATCATCTAGTGTAAAAAGAGTCGTAGAAATTAAATGTAAGAAGACGAGGGATTGAAATAATCAGGAACTATTTGCGTGGTCAACGAACATTTAAAATTAATTGTGATCTGTAATCTATAGTCCCCCTGTCTAGACTGATTTGAGAACACATTTCTACTTTAGCTACGCGCCTGAATACAACTGCTATGGGTTCACACCCTAATCCTTTTCGAAATCTAAGCTTGTACATGTACATGTACTACAATGCCACCATGACCCATTCTGGAAAAAAGTTTTAACATAATAAGAAACATGACAAGCACAAATATTTGCAAAATAGAATTATTTCGAGAAATTCGATGTTCAAGCGAGACTGTTTGATTTCATTCAAACATGGATAGTGAATGTCCTTTACATACATGTATAAGGAATGTAGGGGCGGATATTCTTGTGAATCGTTGGCATCGTGCTCCTGTGTGTCGAAAGTAAAAATTGGGCAGATTAATTATCTCCTTACTATCAGTATGATGTAATAGTCATCATTTGGCGAAGTTCCTGGTTGCCCAAATTAAGTGTTAAAGTTCCCTCCTCTCGGCTAATTAATTTTTCATCAAGTGTTTGCATCATAGGTTAAAAAATATCAAAAGCTAGATAAAAGATAGCTCCTCCTTTTCAGTAAGCAGTCTTAGGAAAATCATTGGAAGAAAAGAAAGAAATTTTATGATTGGTCCATGTCATTTCCAAATTTACAAAATGTCGGGTACATGTGCAGATTCCATTTTCTGAAACGCCTTTGTCAGAGTTCACGTAGTTCCACATGCTCCATGTTGAATACAGAGAATCTATGTTGAATACCTCGTATATATTTAAATTACAATCATTCAATGCCCAGTTCAATAACAATAAAGTTATTTTATCTACCTAATTAACTCAACCATGGTACGTTTATTAAATCTAATTATCTATCTGCAACTTCCATGGGGACAATGTGCGTTTTAAAAGAATATAAATGTCAAGTTTCAAAGCAGAGGCCATATTAAAGGGAAGCTACAGTGTGAAATAGAGATATGTAAGCAAAAAGTACAAAAAGGAACTAAAACAAAACGAAAAACAACACAAAAGGCAGAAATGTACTTTTTCGTTTTAATCATTTTCGGAAAATTTGCCATGAGGAAAAACATAATAGACAATTAACCTCTCTGGCTGCCTCCGGTGATCAAACTCTGATTAACAAAAAAGTTCCTACTAATTAGCATGATTAATGAGAATGAAGAATTAAATAACAGAATGTAAAGAGTGTATAAACTCCTAGTGGACAATCATCGAGGTTTGAGGAATTTTTCTGATCGATGTAGGATTGTCAAAGGAGCGAAAACAATGTAAAGTTATTCAAAAACAAGATTAGTGAATTAAAATGCAAGAGGTAAGAAATATAACCAATCAAAGAAGAGAGTTTTCTGTGTCATACTAACAGTCTAATATTCAGAATAATGATATCAACAAAATGTGACCGTAAAGATAGAAATTAATACGTTTTCAGATCAAAGTACATTCTTACGAATAAGAGAGCGGTATATTGATTATAGATATGATACCTGTGCTAAGCATGTCAAAAAGACAGTTAGGGTGCCAAAATTACAGAAGGTAAATCATAAAGACAGTTAGGGTGCCAAAATTACAGAAAGCATATCATAAAGACAGTTAGGATGCCAAAATTACAGAAAGCATATCATAGAGACAGTTAGGGTGCCAAAATTACAGAAAGCATGTCATAAAGACAGTTAGGGTGCCAAAATTACAGAAAGCATATCATAAAGACAGTTAGGGTGCCAAAATTACAGAAATCATATCATATAGACAGTTAGGGTGCCAAAATTACAGAAAGCATGTCATAAAGACAGTTAGGGTGCCAAAATTACAGAAAGCATATCATAAAGACAGTTAGGGTGCCAAAGTTACAGAAAGCATATCATAAAGACAGTTAGGGTGCCAAAGTTACAGAAAGCAAGTCATAAAGACAGTTAGGGTGCCAAAATTACAGAAAGCATGTCAAAATTACACTAGGCAAAATTACAGTTAGCATGTCAACCATACAGTCAACATTTCAAGAGGATAGTCAGTCTGCCATCAGAAGTGCTGTCAAGTTGTCATAGTATGTGTACATCAAAAACGTCAATAAAAAGTCAATATGCCATAATAAAGTAATCATGTTAAAGATACAGTATGTGGTCATAAGCATGTAAGCATTAGTCACCATTCAATAGGCAAAGCTATATATTTAGTAACAAAAGTACAGTACATTGTAGACTTACCAAAAGCAACAGTCTGTAAAAGGTAGTACAGTTTGGATGCAACAAAAGTACAGTAATCAGACAAAATGTACTGAAAGCATGTCTCAAAAGTACAGTCAGCATGACACAATGTACAGTAAGCATGTGAAAAGTACAGTCAACATGACACAATGTACAGAAAGCATGTCTCAAAAGTACAGTCAGCATGGAACAATGTACAGTAAGCATGTGAAAAGTACAGTCAGCATAGCACAATGTACAGTAAGCATGTGAAAAGTACAGTCAGCATGACACAATGTACAGAAAGGATGTCTCAAAAGTACAGTCAGCATGACACAATGTACAGTAAGCATGTGAAAAGTACCGTCAGCATGGCACAATGTACAGTAAGCATGTGAAAAGTACAGTCAGCATAACACAATGTACAGTAAACATGTGAAAAGTACAGTCAGCATGACACAATGTACAGTAAACAGTCAGCATGACACTATGTACAGTAGGCATGTGAGAAGTACTGTCAGCATGACACTATGTACAGTAGGCATGTCAAAAGTACAGTCAGCATGACATTATGTACATTAGGCATGTGAGAAGTACAGTCAGCATGACACAATGAACAGTAAGCACATCAAAAGAATAGTCAACATGACACAATGTACAGTAAGCATGTGAAAAGTACCGTCAGCATGGCACAATGTACAGTTAGCATGTGAAAAGTACAGTCAGCATGACACAATGTACAGTAAACAGTCAGCATGACACTATGTACAGTAGGCATGTCAAAAGTACAGTCAGCATGGCACTATGTACAGTAGGCATGTGAAAAGTACAGTCAGCATGACACTATGTACAGTAGGCATGTGAAAAGTACAGTCAGCATGGCACTATGTACAGTAGGCATGTGAAAAGTACAGTCAGCATGACACTATGTACAGTAGGCATGTGAAAAGTACAGTCAGCATGACACTATGTTCAGTAGGCATGTGAAAAGTACAGTCAGCATGACACAATGTACAGTAAACAGTCAGCATGACACTATGTACAATAAGCATGTGAGAAGTACAGTCAGCATGACACAATGAACAGTAAACATGTCAAAAGCACAGTCAACATGACACAATGAACAGTAAACATGTCAAAAGTACAGTCAGCATGACACAATGTACAGTAAACAGTCAGCATGACACTATGTACAATAAGCATGTGAGAAGTACAGTCAGCATGACACAATGAACAGTAAACATGTCAAAAGCACAGTCAACATGACACAATGAACAGTAAACATGTCAAAAGTACAGTCAGCATGACACAATGTACAGTAAGCACATCAAAAGTACAGTCAGCATGACACAATGTACAGTGAGCACATCAAAAGAACAGTCAACATGGCACAATGTACAGTAAGCATGTCAAAAGTACAGTCAGTTTAGCAAATGTAGTTAGCATGTTAATGCTAAGTTTAAAGAGAATGAATCAAAAGAACATTTACTGTTCGCATGTCAAAATAAGTATTTCAAATTGCAGTCAGTTGTCCAAGAGTACAGACAGCATGGCAAAAGCAAATATGCCAAAAGCATTGACAGCAAGTCAAACTACAGTTAACATGTCAATTAATAGTACCACAGAAGTACAGTCATCTTGTCAAAAGTGTTGTCGACGTGTCAAAATTACGCTCAATGTTCATGCCAAAGATGACAAAAGCGTGTGAAAAATACAGTCGAAAATTGTCAGTATTTCATTCTGTATATGGGAAGGAAGCAATAACAAAATACGATCAGCATGCCAAAATTGCAGTCAGTTTAGCTATCTTTTACAAGCAATAAATCGACATGATGATATTGTTATATTATCATTAGATTCTCATTCTTTTGATCTCAAAACTAAAACAAAAATCCCTTTCTTGAGTAGTAATTTTCCATCGTCCCCTGCCTATGGTGTATTCATATCTCAATACACTCATGCTCTGACGGCAATGTGATTTATCAAGAAACTATTCAACCAGTGTATTTGTGATCGAGCGACTGTCTTTGTCTCTGCAGACATTTTTGGACGAGACAATGCAAATTTATATAAAAGTTAACACTGTAAACGTCTATTTGTCGGTTGTAATGTTAATTGACTATTATTTTAGGTTACAATAATAAAAAACACAGAACTTGATACAGTGCACCAGACAGACTTAATTCTCATAATTAATTCTCATCAGTTGAGCCAAAATGGGTCAGAGTTAAAAACATAGTTTAATGTGGCACCCTCTAAGATAAACAAAGAAAAAATTGAGACTATTTTTCGCATTCTCGATTAACAAATATGAGGTAATTACATTTACTTAATGTTATTTACCTCGTAAAACTAGAATGTATATTGTTCTTATTTAGGAGGATTTATAGATAAAATCAGAAACAATCATCATACTACATGTATAACTAAAACCTATGGCGTGCATGGAATTGCTCATCCATCCGGAAATAAGTCATTCCATAATCCGTATGAAGTGACCGTGTATTAAGGTACTTAGGAATTAACTACTGAATCTGCGTGTATTGGTAAATGTTTGTTTCTTAAGATCCCAAGTTAAGCTTCTTTATAATTACTCAACTACAGACTGCATTAAACCAAAAGACTGTAACAAGCTATGTTAAATATAACAATAAATAAATATTGTGGTACATATTTGATTCGCAAACATTGTGGAACAGAAATTAAAAATCAAATCATTATACGGGATTCAGCAACAGTATAATGTGATTTTAAAGTGGTAACAGTAGGCAAATGAACATTCATGCAGTATAAAGTAAATTAAGATTGTGTAGTGAGCAAGTCAACATGAGCGCGGCCAAGGCGGAGTATTTAGGATCGTCGAATTTTCCCACCACACAACCCTTTAAGGTTTGTAAATTACACTAAACGTTTCTTGAAATTAAGGGATTTCTATGAATTTATTTCTGGTATCACAGGGTTCTTTTAAGACTAACTTTTTTTTTCGATTTTTAAAGAAAATATTTTTTGAAATTCTTATCTTTATATTTACAGGTAACGCTACAGTTAGAAAGTATTTTGTTTTACATGTACGTCCCCTGGCGGCTACCTTTTCCAACAATTGTTCAGAACCTCCACCCCTCAACATCCATTTTGCAATTTCACCCCCCCCCCCCCCCTCTTTAAAAGAGAAAAATATCTTTAAGACCAGAAATGTCTAAATCCACCGAAGTTTTACACATTACTTGCGAGAAATTGTTTACGTGATCCAGCTCACACGGATTCCTGGATTTTAGTTTCCATTTTTTCTCATTTTCAATCCCTCATTATAATTTCCCAATGATAATCCAATGATAATCCCAAAAAGTGCTCATCAGCCGTATTATTGCACATCTATGATTAAAAAAGTCCTCATCAGCCGTATTATTGCACATCTATGACATAAAGTCATCATCAGCCGTGTTATTAACATCTATAGCAAAAAGTCCTCATCAGGCGTGTTATTACATTTCTATGACAAAAAGTCCTCATCGGCCGTATTATTGCACATTTATGACAAAAAGGTCTCATCAACCGTATTATTACATATCTATGACAAAAAGTCCTCATCAGCCGTATCATTACATATCTACGACAAAAAGCCCTCATCAGACGTGTCATTACATATATATATATGACAAAAAGTATGCCCCTTTCATCCGTGTTATTACATATATATGACAAAAAGTATGCCCCTTTCATCCGTGTTATTGCATATATATGACAAAAAGGATGGATTCCTGGATTTTAGTTTCCATTTTTTCTCATTTTCAATCCCTCATTATAATTTCCCAATGATAATCCAATGATAATACCAAAAAGTGCTCATCAGCCGTATTATTGCACATCTATGATTAAAAAAGTCCTCATCAGCCGTATTATTGCACATCTATGACATAAAGTCATCATCAGCCGTGTTATTACCATCTATGACAAAAAGTCCTCATCAGCCGTGTTATTACATATCTATGACAAAAAGTATGCCCCTTTCATCCGTGTTATTGCATATATATGACAAAAAGTCCTCATCAGCTGTATTATTACATATCTATGGCAAAAAGTCCTCATCAGCTGTAAAATTGCACATCTATGATAACAAGTCCTCATGAGCCGTGCTATTACGTATATATGACAAAAAGTATGCCCCTTCATCCGTGTTATTACATATATATGACAACAAGTCCTCATCGGCCGTATTATTACATATCTATGACAAAAAGGATGCCCCCTTCATCCGTGTTATTACATATATATATGACAAAAAGTCCTCATCAGCTGTATTATTACATATCTATGACAAAAAGGATGCCCCCTTCATCCGTGTTATTACATATATATGACAAAAAGTCCTCATCAGCTGTATTATTACATATCTATGACAAAAAGGATGCTCCCCTTCATCCGTGTTATTACATATATATGACAAAAAGTCCTCATCAGCAATGTATGGCTTATCATTTTTACATCTGTTTATGATGGCTTGTCATATTGCTGCTTTAAAAGTCGAATTATCATGTTCTTATTGTCCATTTGCCTTACAATACGACTTCAGAAAGAGATTTTATCATCACCGAGCATTCGGCCTAAACGTACCAAAAATACGAATGACAGATATTGAATTTATTTTTATTAATATCTGCATGATTCATAACAAGATGTACAGGAACATAAAGTCCTTTGTGAATTCAATATCCTATAAATTATATAAAAACTTAAAAGTTATAGAATAATGATAGAAATGAAATATAGGATTGAGAAAATTCCAAAATCATATTAACTTTTCTGTATAAAGCACAAAGGTCTACTTATCATGGTGCAATGTCAAAACTATGCCTATTCACAACCCACCGGAAGCACGTACGAGTACACAAATTAAACCCTCCTCTATTTGTCCAAGAACACATAAGAAAGTGAGAGGGTAAAAAGTGATAAAAATTAAACAAATACTTCAATCTAAATTTCATTTTGTTACGACTCTGTATGAGATCGTGTAACATGGATAAGTATCTATTGACATGATCAAGAGTTTGTTTATATCGGTATTTGTATACATGTATTACTCCTATTGGAGAAGTTCTGTCTAGAACGAAAATTCAATCTATTGAGATTTATAGGGATCTAAATCTCCCCTTTTTATTTACACGGACATGGATATAAAAGTTTAATACGATGTATGATTGCGATAGAAAACAAAAATACAGTATTGTCCCTATATAGCTTCCGTTATTCACACGCTATGTCTGATCTTACATTTCATAGAAATATATCAGAACTGACCAATGGCTCATCTTGTTACTTGTACAGGACACAGGTATGATTAATTAAACGTCGATGTATTAGACATTTAGTAGATTAGTCTCTCTCGCTTATTGTAGGAAGCAAAACATTAACGAATAACCTATAAACTGAACATCTAGTTACATTGACTTACAACCTTGGATATTTTTACAGGGACGAATACGTGAATCACTTTCATTGGATGGTACGTCAACGGCGACCTTGACCTCATCTCCAATACCCTCTATATCTATCCAAAAGGCACCTGTAGAGGACGACCAGGAAACTGTCCTGGATATATCAGGTATGTATACAGCCCTCTCCCATCAGGATAATTTTCTATACAAATAGGAACCTGTGGAGAACGACCAGGAATTCGTTCTGGATATATCTAGCGTGTATACTATCCTCTCCAACAGGATTAATTATCGATGTAAAATATACCTGTAGAGGACGACCAGTAATAATCTTTAAAAGACATCCGTAGAGGACGACCAAGGAAACTATCCAAATATGAGGTGTGCACACTATCTTCTCTCATCGGAATAATTATCTATGCAAAAGGCATCTGTGGAGGGCGACCAGAAGAAATGTCCTGCATATATCAGGTGCATATACAGTCTCCTCCCATCAGGGTGATTTTCTATCCAAAAGGCACCTGTAGATGACGACGAGGAAACTGTCCAAGATTTATCAGATAAGTATACATTCTGCTCCTATCAATTATCTGTACAAAAGGCACCTGTATAAGAGGACCAGAAAACTGTCCTGGATATATCAGGTGTGTATATATAAATGATCCTCTCCCATCAGGGTAATTATCTATACAAATAGTAACCTGTGGAGAACGACCAGGAAATCATCCTAGATATATCTAGCTTGTATATTATCCTCTCCAATAGAATTAATCATCTTTTTAAAATGCATCTTTAGAGGACGACCAGTAATAATATATAAAAACACCCGTAGAGGACGACCAGGAAACTATCCTATATGAGGTGTGTATACCATCTTCTCTCACCGGAATATTTATCTATGCAGAAGGCACCTTTGAAGGGCGACCAAGAAACTGTCTAAGATATATCAGGTGCATATTCAGTCCTATCCCATCAGGGTAATTATCAAAACAAATAGGAACCTGTATAGGACGACCAGAAAACTGTCCTGGATATATGAGGTGTGTATACTATCTTCTCTCATTGGAATAAATATCTATGCAAAAGGCACCTGCAGAGGGCGACCAAGAAACTGTCAAATACATATCAGGTATGTATACAGTCCTCTCCCATGAGGGTAATTATCTATACAAAAGGCACCCGTGGAGGGCGACCAGGAAACTGTCCTAGATATATCAGGTATGTATGCGATCCTCTTCCATTAGAGTAATTATCTATACAAAAAGGACCGGGTGTAGAAAATAAAATTGCTGGTGTGTACCAAGTTTTCATATGCAGCACTATGATATTTTAGGGAGCTATATTTTCTATGGTACCTTTTCCTTTTCAGTCCCAATTATAAATTATGACGACACTGGACAGAAGACGTACGAACGGGCGTGTAAGAAGTATGGTACTGTACCTTCCTCCAAACTCCTGACCAAGCTGGGAGAGGAGAAGGAAATCGATATCAAGTATTACGGACTGGGGCCTATAGGAACCAGGGCCATATGTGTGGCGTTAGTCGTGAGTTATGTTCATAAAGACACCTGCATTGTGATTTTATGGTATTCCCACGATTAAAAATATTCGAGAAGACACCGTTAGAATACTTGAATAAGTCTTATGTTTTTGAGATATGGGCATAAGGCTTCTTTAAAAAAATATATAAACATCTTTGCAAAGCAAAAATCAGTAAGATGAGATAAGACAATTTAGATAAAGTCCTCAAAATATTTATCATTTATTGGTTATGCATCTGATGATTATCTACAAACGACAAAATATCATTTCGTTCTTTCTAATTACAATATCCGAATGAATATTTCATAAAATCCCTTACTTAATCTTGGTTTAGTAACCTCCATTTCATGAAGAGATATTTAAAATGTTTTACTCACTTTCTCTTTTCTTTTTCATATCCAGATTAATAACAACATAACCAAAGTGAACATACGAGGGAATAACATAGATAAACAAGGGATCCTCTATATACAGAAAATGATGTCAGAAAATATGTCCATTACAGAACTAGTATGTCACCATATCCATCTTTCCTTGTTTTACCTGAAACTTTTGTAATATTTCTTATTTCTTATTTGTTGCATTATGATTGAGGAAGGGTATGTATGAATTAAAACAATTATACTCTTGTAAAGATAAAATGTACAATATTTCCCTCTTCCGCTTTTGAGATTTTTGAACTAAAGAGCTGCAATTTGCAGGATACATACGAGTAAACGCTATGTTTGATGAATTGATAATTTCATGGGAGTAATATACTAGAGGACAAATATTGAAATAAACCATATCCCTATCAAGATGTACAAAGTCATTAATCGAAAAATCATCTATAAGCAAGGGCGCACAAAACCAGATCTAAGGCAAAGGAACAGAACAATATCTACCATGTGAAGAAATGTGAACTCCTTGCGAAGGAGTGAGATCAGGTGCCCAGGAAAAGTGAGCATCTCCTGCTTGCATGCAACACCCGCCACTTCAATTCGGTAGAAAGGTCACAATCGGTAACTCCAACAAAGGAAGACAAACGTATAAATTGGTATGTCATGGTACAAAAGGTCTACGTCAGAATATCATTTATGACTTTGCACAAGGAGATGTCATAGAGAGCAACCATTTCCCCATATCGACATTAGAACTTCCTCAGTGACGATGTTATTCAGCCACAAATGCATCCTTGACTGAGAAGCTTAATTGAAAGTAGTCTAGCTCTTAGAACAGAATCTGAGTACATGGAGCATAACGTATTAAAACGCCATATGCTGGTGACGACGGGATGTTGCAAATCAGAAAAGGAAAATTGTGATATTGAAATTGAAGTCGTCACGTTTGTCATAGAGTGAGGTGTTCATATAACCATGGCCGTCAAAAGACAACATGATATCCAAATAGGACGCTGTATTAACGGTCTCTGTCGTTTTTTAACTTCAATTTCAACGGGATAAATTGTACCAATATAATTTGCAAATTTTGAATTATTGATGGACAGTAGATCATCAATGTATCTATACGTGAAATTGTAGTTAAGAGCTGTCTTTTGCCCTCAGGATTGAATAAGTTCAGCTTCGTATAAGTATAAAAATATGTCAGTAAGGAGCGGAACACAATTGAGTATGAGCCAAAATGAGATTGAAATTTTTCCCTGACATGGTCGCCATAGCACTTTCCGTCGATGCTCAATTGTGTGCTCTATTGTGAGTGCTGTTCAGATTATCATCAGGATCTTCTTTGGTTATTGAAGCGATTGATACCCTTTCCGAATAGATAAGATAAATCAGTTTGCTGCTGAAGTCAAATAGACTTTTTCTAAGACCCTGATGTTATCGGATAAATTTCCTTTCTTCAAAAGCATCATGTCATTGTTCAGGCGATAAAGCTGCAAATATATACAAATTTTAATGAATATTACTATGCCTTTGAGACAGTCAGTTTTATTGTACCATGAGCGTGAAAAGAAAATGCTGTGCCTTCTTCACTTCTCCGTTGTCACTATCACTAGCAGAGTGGCATCCGGCCCTCTCCAATTTTTGGCTTAGTCACCAGTAGATTAAACTACTGTCCGCACAGCTCAAGTCAGAAATCGGAAAATTGAAATTTTCTCTACTTTGTCGGCATATTTAACGTTTAAAATTTATCTTATGGGATAGATCTGTCATAGATCTATGTAAAGTAAATGTACAAATCTAAGTTAAAAAAAATAAGAGGGCGCCATTGAAATGAATTTTGGTGGCTCCGCTGGAAGCATCACTGATGAGAATTTAAATATTCAAAACACGTGTCTGGTGCATGAAATTTGGTTTGAATTTTTTTCAAGAGGTATAGAGTTGGAACACTTCGACATTATTTCTATCGTCCCCTGCCAATGGTGTATTGATACCGCAATCAAAGCAAGCTCAAACTAAAACGACTTCATTCTTAGGGCTAGCTGATTAACCGAGATACTACTCAGTCAGGGATAAATGTGTGAGCTACTGAAGTATTTCGGACAATACAATTATGATATAGAACGCTATAACACACATCTCGTTATCCTTTGTGTTGAAATATAAGGTCAGAACCTTCTTAAAGTACATTTATTGGTTATGCCTTTTTTCTGCACATCTAAAAAGTGACGAGAGTTGCTTCAAGCAGGAATTCTTTTGTATTTTGATTTAGCGTTCCCATTGATAATGAGTATGGAATCTGAAGTTTTGGTTTTTTAACTCACACCTTATTCGTACTTTTTAACTGTCAGAAACAAAACAGGAAATGGTTTGTTTATATATTTCAGGATATATCAGAAAATAAGCTAGGCAGCTATGGTGCTAAATGTGTAGGTTGGATGCTCCAAGATAATAAATATATCAAAAGGATATCACTCTCAGGTAGGCGCTGACGGAAACACTTACATTGAAACTAATATGCAAATGGTCATTTATTATACACGTGAGTCGAATGCACGTGTGTCCAATAAACGAAATTGAATTGAAATTCGAATGGTTATTCATGAATAAAGTTCAAATTGAATGTTTAAATATTTACATGTTGTAAAAACAGTCAGCTGTGTACTACGTCTTTTTCATTTCATTTTCAGCAAATGAATTTACAGATCTGGACGCTCACTTCTTCCTGAAACAAATAGAGGTGAGCCATAGCCAATAGATATTTATAAGTTGCAATTTATGATTTAAAGTACACATGTAAGTTTGAAAATTTGTCATGCAGAGATGGTGGCTTCAAATTCAAACCTATTATTATACCTTCCATCTTTTCTTAATAGAATGACTTAATTTTTGTTTATCTTTGATTGGTTTCACTACGTCAAATGCTAAAGTCAAATCAAGCTTTAAAGTAAAATTCTAATAGGGTCAGGGTATACAAATTTGTCTCAAAACTTTTTTGATATTATAAGTCAGACATCAAAGATGAAGGTCACTGCAATCAAAGATGAAGGTCACTGCGAATTGCTGTCTTGGAGAACCTTATGGATGGAAAGTAAACTGAATTGAAAGTCATAGATCTCCATGCCACATAGAATATCCATGAAACTTTGTGGATGGAAAGAAGATTGATCTTTGAGTCACAGATATTCATACCATAAATACTATCAATGAAAGAATAAGAATCCTTCTTGTTCATGGTTCTATGGAGCTCCGTCATTGTCTCCGTCTGTTTGTCCAATTTTTCTTTTCACGTGAGAAATTCCTGTTTTGTATTTATTCCAGAATTCGTAAGCCTTTTGTGTGTGTTTTTTTTAAAATCTGGTTTCGGCTTTTGAGTTTAAATTTCATTCACTGAATTATCTTATTGATATTTAATATTAGAGGTGAGAGTTAAAGGTCACAGCTGATTGCATACATAACGTATTGTGGACAGAATGAAGACTGGATCTTTCACTCTTTGACCTTCACAATCACTATGAGTAGTCGTTATGAAGAAACAAAGTGCTTTGATTTTGACGGTCTTAGATTAAACCTGGTATAAAAACGGTTCCTTTTGTACTGTCTTTTAAGTATTCTAGTATTATAGTAATTTTCTTATTATTTTCATTAATCAGGAGCATCCGACTTTAGAGTATGTGGATCTGAGCAGAAACTTCTTTGGGGACATTGCAGCGCCTCAGTTTGAATCCATGATATGTAAGTGTCATTGCTCCGAAATTCAGAGTTTTTTTTATTAAATGTGTTCTCTTGTTACTTTTGATTCATACCAATATGACATCCTTGCCCTACTTCAAACTTTTGAATTGCAGTTCCTTAGCGTTAATTGTAGCTCCTTTCTCTTACAGCTGAAAACCAACAAATTTTAGACTTAGATTTGAGCTGGAACGAGTTCCGTGTACCTGGTGCTAAACATCTTGCCGACGGTCTAAAAGTAAGACTGATGTTCTCTTCCATTCTGTCTGTTAACATTAGCTAAATGAAAACTCATTGTACTGTGCCAATGAGCGAAACTCCCTCTTATTTTCAGATAATACTAATGCGTAAAGATAAACGTAAATAAACGTTTGGCGTCATTGTTGGTCCTCCTTATTTGGATACTATAACTTCCATCATACATGTGATATTTTAATATGTTTGAACTTTACTAATAAGCACATAACCACCTACAATGCATTCCGTCCTTACATTGGACTATAGAGATTGTCGGGTTATACAAAGGTTGATGCTTGTGATACATATTTTCCCATGTAACCCGATACCTCCTCCGTTAGAGAGATATTGGCATTCAAAGTTTCAGCTTTTTAAGCCATTGCTACATATAAATGAGCAGGGAAGCTCCAAGGAACCCCGTGATTTGAGAAATGTACCGATCTAGTATGTTATTTCCATAATAATTCTTAACAAGGAGAGGTAAAATAGACATCGTATGTTTCTTTCACAGAGCATTTTTAAAATTGTAACAATCTGAGCAGCACCCCTCCAATGCTATTATGGTCATCAATTTTATTTAACTTTGTTACTGAATATACCCTTCAGGAAATTTAGAGCCGCGCAGTATCTGCATTGAAATTGCATGAATTTAAATTGAAAAAAATAAAAACCAGAGGGCGCTGCTGAAATGAATTTTGACTGTACCTGAAAATCACTTTGGCTGGAAGCATCACTGATGAGGATTTTACTATCTGAAACACGTGTCTGGTGCATTAAAATTGGTTTGACATTTCCTCAAGAAGGTAAAGAGTTGGAACACTTCCGCACTAATGTAAAGCACATGCTATTCACAGAAATTCAATGATAAGATTTCTCATTTTAGGCAAGAAATACGACTTTTTATAGCCAATATTTGTTGAAAAACATGGATAAACTCTTGCAATATCTGATTGAAGTAGTGTGAAATAACCAATTTTAGGTACAAGCCATATTGCATGTATTTATATCAAATAAATATCAAAACCAATAAAGTATATGAATTTAAAAATGTTGAAGTAAATTAAAAGTGTTTTGAAACAGTTTATCAATCAATGCTTATCAATGTTTGTCTCTTGTTTATAGCCCCGTGTTTCTTCTCTCTTCTTCTTCATTCCAAAACTGGATTGTTAAGATATTCATGAAAACTTCATTTTTGAAGGAAAATATGAAATTAAAACGATTCAATGTATCATGGAACGGTTTGGATGACGGAGGAGCCAAGGCGTTTGGGGACTGTATAGCCCATAATGCAGTACTGAAGGAACTTGACGTGACGTGTACCAGGATCGGAGCGGTGGGCTTTGTTTCTATCATAAATGGGTTGTGCAAAAACGAAGATCTTGATGTTATTAGAGTAAGTTGGAAGATTTCTACTCTTATTTGATAACCTTCATTCTAAAGTAAAATTCATTGAGATATGAAGTTTACATCTTTCCGTGCAAAGGCATAATTTTTCTATATAACAGATTGGCAAGAACAACTTACTTGAGGAGTACGTGAAGGCAGCTTTCTTACCACTTATGGAACTACAGTCACTCAAGCTTACTCTCCTAGATCTATCGGTATGTCATATACCTTCTCAATTTTGAAACATAAGCTTAAAATGCGTCAAAGATGCAAGACTTGAATGTAGGTATGAATATTAAGAGAGAAAATCACTTACCATCGAGCATTCCCTATGAAAATCATGGAAAGTGCAAAAATTTACATTTCAAATTTTCTTATTTCATCGAAAGAAAATGTAGGATTCTTAAACAAAACGATACATGATATTGATATTTAGTCAATTTTTCATAGTTTTTATGGCATTTAAAGTTGTTACCATGGATACCGCTTTTTTGTACATATCAAAATGTCTAAAACAGCAAAATGTATACTATGTTTTCTTTAGTTTAAATGAAAGATGTCGTAATTTCTGAAATGCTATATCATAGTTTGAGGTTTGGTCTTTAAGAATGATTATAAAAAAATCCTTTGCATATATTGAATATGTTGCTATGGTAACCGGAAGTTGACCTAGTTTTCATAAAAGGCCTCAACTAAATTTCATCATTTTTTAGGGTCAGCTAGTTCAAATCTGCAACCATGTACAAACAAAAATAAACTTATTTAGTATAGTACTAAAGTTTATAGAGTTATTTGAAAAATAAAATTGGGAAGCCTCTTAACGGTTGCTATGGAAACGAAGCTTAAACTTTCTTAATTTTGAGAAAAAACAAAACGACAAAAATGATATCTTACTCTTTTTCATCTGTATTGACTGGATTCATTCGTCATTTTGCCGTAAAATCAATTTATTAATGTTGCATTGGTGATGAATGAAATAATTGAACCCTTTTATGTATTTTCTGTTTCCATAGCAACCATTTACTCCATAGCAACTCCTCAAAATAAGAGTTTAACAGAGATTTAGAGACCAAAAATTTAGATTGTGTTTTAGTTTTATGCCTTTTACAGTGAAACAGTGACATACAACCTACACACTGCATAGCAACCATTCATTGCATCCATAGCAACCATGAATATCCCATAGCAACCGTTGATGCTTCTTTAGTTAAATGTGATGTAACCATATTCCTAACAATCTTAAATCTCTATTAGCCAAATTATAACATAAATGTTTTAAAAGACTTCAAGAAAGATGCAAATTAACCCCATGCCCTCCTGATCAGTATTTATATGTCCTTAGCAACGGATTAGAGTGTAAAATAAAAGGCTATTATGACTCTATTTATAAACCAAAAGCTGATATGTCTTGGAATAAAGATCAAGAATAACTTATATTACGTACGAAAATCGATAACTTTTTTGAGATAATTAAATTGCTGCAGAAAATAAACATTGAAAACATTGTTGAAGAATAAGATTTTCAAGGTCAAAGGTCAAGGTCACAGATCGGAAATAATCAAAATCATAGTATACAGCCTAAAGATTGCACTTTTCATTGGATCTGTATTCAACTTTATACAATTATGACTTATGGCAAGAGTAAATACCCTATTGATTTTCAAGGTTTAAGGTCAAAGGTAAAGGTCACAGGTTGTAAATATTTAATATGGATTCCCTGTAAAAAAAACCTAAAACAGCTGGCCACAGCATGTCATGGATTTTGATGAAAATTTCTGTAGTTATCAATCTTGATCTAAAAACATTGAAAACAAACTTTATCATTGTATTTGAACCATGGTTACCATCGCAATGGAGTCTATCTATTTGACACCATCAGATATATGAGGAATAAGACATGTTGTGGCATACTGTTGTCATGGAAACCGTGTCAAAAATAAGGTATATTTTTAGGGTCATTTTTTGCCTGTTTTTGACTATTTTGAAGGTTGAAAACCATAATTTGGCACATGTTATGGGTATTCCATTTCACCTTGACAAAATTAATGTCCATTGCCGAAAAATTCAAGAAATAAAATTTAGGGTGAAACTCACCATTTTGCCATGAATACTAATCAAAAACCATTGCTATAGCAACTTGGAATCGATATTTCGGTGTACCGCATATTAAAAAACAATGTTTTTCCCCATTTTTGAGTCCTATGATTATGAAATAGGAAACCTGCATACAAATTTCGTTTATCATTATCACTTGACATTCTAATAATTTCAAGGTCATCTGTCTTAAGCTCAAGGTCATTTCTAACTTTAGACTCAAATTTACACAAAAAAAGGATTTCCAATTATTTTGAAATTATTTCTCTAACTTGTTTCATTAGATATTTTGATTTTGAATATTGACAGTTGAACAATCTATCAAAAGAAGTAGAATTAATCACAGTTTTGTTAAATTATATTTCACTTCTATGTATGACATACTTTCAATAAGAGCATAAAATTGAGATTTTCTAGATTTTCTCATAAAATATGTGACATTTATTTGGGTCTTCATTGTTATTCGATAATTTTGATACTCATCCCAACAAATAATGCAGTTATCATACTTTGACCCCTTATTGATTGTTCCATACCGTTTACTGTTAATGATGGCCTTGACATTTTCTCGAGGTTGTGTAAGCATCATATTATCTTTATTACATCTACATACCAGGTTTTGTAACGATAGCAGGGATACATCTTTCGAAATTAGCTTTTTACTTATGACATGAATTCGTTCCAAATGTTACCATAGTAGCCTATTTCAAAGGCAAAAAAACCCAGAAAAATATCATTTCTACATAAATTTCCTTCGATTCCCATGAAGTCCTAGGATAGTACTATTCAGGAAACAGGCAACTGTAATTATTACTCATGTCATTATTACTCATTATTACTCATGTCATTATTACCCATGTCAAAATTAAGTGAAATACAGGTAAAATCAGGTCTAAATTGGCCTAAAATGGCACATTTTGAAGGCCTTAAATGGCATATTTTGAATATGCAATTTTCTTGAAATAGAAGTTTATGTGGCGTACATTAAGAAGGAGCATTGAATAATCAAATTATATTAACTGAAGTGGGTATAAATAATCTGTTCCAGAAAATTGCATATACATTCAACATTCGTTTCCATAGTAAAGGGATGCATAAAATTGCCTTATTTAAAGGTTTTTTTTTATACAAAACCTTGGTTAACATGGCAACAGAACGTCAGAGAAAAAAATGGAAGAACATTTCGTTCTTAGGACATCATATACACCTTGTATACAAAAAATATCAAAATTTGAGACAAGTCTTGGCCAAACATGTCAGTTTTTTTTTTAGGTTTTTACAGAGAATCCATATTAAAATCCTTGTATACAGCTCAAAGGTTGCAGTTTTGATTGGATCTTCACCAAACTTCATACAATAATTGCTTAGGATATAGAAAGAATCCAATTGATTTTCAAGGTCAAAGGTCAAGGTCACAGACTGCTAATGTTTAAAATCTTTGTATACTGCGTAGAGGGTACATTTTTGAATGGGTCATCACCAGACTTCATACACTTATTGCTTATGACGTGTGTAAGATTACTATTGATTTCAAGGTCAAGGTCACAGATTGGAAATGTTTAAAATATTTGTATACAGCCTTGATGGCACAATTTCGATTTGAGCTTCTGACGAGCCAGTAAGGCTCGTCCTGGAGTTCACTGAAGCATATCCTGAAGAGGAGGAGGATATGATTCAATGATCTCCGGACCATCTTATATCTGACACTATTTCTATAAAAGATATCGATCGGTCCCTCACCTTTAGGTGAGGGAGGCCTATATTTCCCATTTACATGTGTGGGGCTTGTGGCGCAGAACTGTTATTTCATATTAATCATAAAGGTAGATTAATTATTACCATACAATGATATCTCTTTATTCCATTCATCATACAATAGTATACATAATTTTACAAAAAGGAAACACTTAACATTTGAAAATTCCATCTGACGGTGCTTAGCAGAAAAATGAAAAATGGTTGCTAAGGTAAAAAGTTAGTTTCAATGGAGAATTTTGTAATCTGCCAATTATTGTAAGTCTTTCCATATATAAATATGGAATAAAAATCCATATTTGGTAATATGAAATAAATCGGTATTATGCATCTGTGGGCTGAAAGGTATGGTTACTAAGGTGTATATCTCGTTGCTAGGTAAAATGGGCAATTTCTGTGACATTTTAGATAAAAGATAAGCTCCATCTTAAAAAATCGCACATATAATTAGATAAAGGCCTGTCATAAATATTTAATTTCAATTTTTTGAAATGGTTGCTATGGAATACATTTGGTTGCTATGGAGGATTTTTCACATCTTATATATATAATTTCTCATGTTACTGCACATCACTGTAATTCTTTCCATAAATGAGTATACAATAGATATCCATACGAGGGAATATAAATAAACCGGTATCATGCATCTACTGAACTGAGAGGTATGGTAACTACGGTGTACAAAGGTGTACATCTCGTTGCTAGGTAAAATGGGCAATTTTAATGACCTTTTTGATAATAGATACATTATTTGCAACAACAGAAAATATCCTTTTATGAGCCAAATAAAAAATTGCATACATAACTAGATAGAAGCCCGTAATAAAATGATAAATTTGATTAATGAAAATGGTTGCTATGGAATAAAATTGGTTGCTATGGAGGATTTATCACATCTTATGTATAGAATTTCTCATGTTTTTTAATTTGCTTATTATTGTAAGACTTTCAATACATTAGTATGGAATAAATATCCATACTTGGTAATATAAGATAAACTGATATTACGCATCTACGGAGCTGAAAGGTATGGTAACTAAGGTGAATATCTCGTTGCTAGGTAAGATAGGCAATTTCTGTGAAATTTTGGGAAAAGATAAAATATTTGCAACATAAGAAAATATCATGATATGAGCAAAACAAAAAAAAATATACATAACAAGTAAAAAACTTGTCATAAATAATCAAATTTAATTATTGAAAATGGTTGCTAAGGAATAAAATCGGTTGCTATGGAGGATTTTCCCCATATTACATATAGATATATCTCCCTTAGTCTATTTATACAAAATAAGAGCAAGAATTCATTTGTAAATTCGAAAAGTTATTTAAAATTATTTGATATTTAAAATGATAAATTTTGAATTTTACTGAAAAAAAGGGACTTTTTTAAACAATTTTTTCCGAGTTTCCTCAAAAAGGCTTCCCGATTTTTTTCATGATTATAATAAAGCTATGATAGGTTAATCATACGCAATCTGTATTATATGTCTTTACTGTTGCAGATTTGAAATATTGAATTATGTTTTAGAGACATAATTTCAATTTTTCAAAATTTAAAAAATAGGCCTACTTCAGGTTACCATAGCAACGGAGTCACTTCAATTTAATGCATGTTATTCAATTTTTCTCTAACACTTTACATGAGGCATTTGTTTGATACTGAATTGAATTTAATTGAGCAGTGGGAAACATGAAAAAAATACGTTGGAAATCTTTAAAATTTACAGAATTTTTTTGTCTCACTGGCAGGTTTCCATGGTAACAACTAAAACACAGGCAAATATTCTTTTAAAAAGTTTAAAAACCTTTTTATTGCTATAAATGGTCAAGGAGCATCAAAATGATTACAAAAAATGTGAAAAAAGGAAAATCAAAATTTTGAAGTTTCCATACAATGCTCGATGGTCAGTGATTTTCTCTCTTAAGACTTAAGATATACATGAATTGTATAACTATATGTTCTCGACAGATGGGAAAAATCACAGGTATGTTTCAGGTTGATACACATTAATACATAATACAGAAACCATTTTCAATAACATGAGTCCTTTAAATTTGAACTTTAATCTTTTGATCCCAAAATCAATAGGGGTCTATTTCTGGCAAGTTTCTTGATCATAGGTGCAATACATGCTCAAATATTGTTCGGAAACCATTTTCAATCATCAGAGTGATATGACCTTGACCTATGACCTTTTGACCCCAAAATCAATAGGGGTCATCCTTGATTCATGGAAAATATTTCTGGCCAGTTTCATGATCAAAGGTGCAATACAGACTCTAGTATGGTTCAGAAACCATTTTCAATAATCAGAGTCATATGCTCTTGACATTTGGACCATGGAAAACATTTCTGGCAAGTTCATGATCATAAGTGCAATACAGTCTCTATATGGTCCGGAAACCATTTTCAATAATCAGATTCCTGTGACCTTTACCTTTGACCTTTTGACACCAAAATCAATAGGGGTCATCCTTGACTCATGGTAAGTAAGTGTATGAAGTGACATTGCACTAACCTGTATTATAATTGACTTATAGTCAGGAAACCAATTGTTGACGCCCGCCCGCTCGCCCGTCTCACATCAAATTAAGAGCCGAATTTGCTACTCGGCTAATAATTTTACTCGCTAGGTTGTTATCTCTATTGATGGACTATTAGTCGCCGATGATATCGTTCGCCTAGTTAAAAGTGTTTTGGTAAAGATCTTGTAGCAATGTTATCATGTTAAACGTCTTTAAATTCAATAGCATCATTTCAAACCTGATAAATTTACAGCATGGACCAGACATGCACGTTTCGGGTACTAAACCCTCGTCAGTGATCCTCAGTCTAAACAATGTTATACGGCCAAAAAGTATGAAAATTATTATGTCAAAAATGTACCAAAAGACGTAGCAGAATGGGTGTTAACATGTTAACTTTCTTTTTGTTGACAGGAGGTAATGCTTAGTGAGGAATTTGTCAAAGCGGATATAGAACCGCTGAAGGAAAAGTTTCCGGAACTTGAGATAATCCACGGCTACACTGATTCCTACGGCAAGAGGAAGATGGCCGGTTTCGCCGACCAGGGAGAGGATGCTCTGTGGACCATAAAGGAGTATATAGAGAGACAGAACCTTACTGTAGCTCAGCTGTTTGCCAAGTTTGACGAGGATGGCAGTAACAGTGTGGACTATGATGAATTTAGACAAGGAATTAAGGTATACACTATATCTATATAATTACCATTTTCGGCAAGATGGACGGAGTAAATAATCAAAGTAGGGTGTTTTGCATTCATTCAACAGTATAAAATTATTTTTTAAAAGAAGTTTGAATGGCATTATATGTGCAATATATCAAAAATTATTAATCTGATTAATACGTAACGTATCATTAATTTGGCATTCTTGTATGAAATCGAAGATTTTGTGCATCCAATTTGATGCTGGTAATAACTCTGAAGTTTGTTCCCTACAGGAGGCCAAAATCCCCTTGACCTCAAACCAAGTGGACAGTCTAATCAAATATATAGACATTGATGGTGATGGTGACATAGACTTCAGGTTTGTGACGGGATCAACTTTTCTTGCCAACCAGATAGGGAAATAGCATTGTATGAAAATTAAATGATCTTGGTAAAATAGGCTTCTAGTTTTAAGTCAGAATGTCTTCAACAGTAACCATAATGTTTCCTTCTTTAAACAAGAAAGAAAGGAAAAAGCAAACATAAAGAAAGATATTTACACACTGTCCGCGCAGCTCACTTCAGAAATCGGAAAATTGAAGTTTTCTCTACTTTGTCGGCATATTTTCTGATTGAAATTTATATAGGGGGATAGATCTCAAACTCTCATAACTAACGGTGTATGATATATGTCTGTACGACCAATACTATGCTCACAGTGAAAGAAAATAATTTTAGATAGGGTAATTTCTGTTAATTTTAGCGTCACGTCGTCGACGTTTTCCATTGACTCAATGTTAAACATCGGCGACGTCGCGCTAAAATTAACATAGAAAACTCCCTATCTATTCTAAAACTATTTCATTTCACTGTAAGCGTAGTTATAGTCGTAGGTACACATAATTAACAGACACCGTTAGTTATCAGAGTTCGAGATCTAACCCCCTATATAATTTCAACCGCAAGATTTTCCGACAAAGTAAAGAAAACTTCAATTTTCCGATTACCGAAGTGAGCTGCGCGGATAGTAAGGGCCTGTTGTATAGGCAAGGCTGTAGACCTCAAAAGTCAATCAAATTAATTCTAAATCGAGGTAGGCAAGAAAAGTAAACTTTGATGTGAACTTTTCCAAACAACCATAACGAACTTAGGGAGCAACCGTTTGATTTTTTTTGGGGGGGGGGGAGGAAAAGACTTTTGCAAGCCAGAATTTTTATAGCCATTTAAAGAGTCGGAATTGTTATTATTATTTTTCTAATTTCACAATGTTGAAAATTACTCTTAAAGTTTAAATCATTCAGCGTGATTTTTTGGCCATATTAAATATCAAACACGGTGTGAGATCAGGTGCCAAGGAAGAGTATATTAGGGCATCTCTTGCTAACAGATAACTTCTTTTTAATTTCTGGAATGGTATATGATACCTATAATCTTATCACATGATACTTATTGCAGACAGGCTATGTGGCGCTAATGACTTCTGAATTTCATTTCGTTCCTTTGAATAAAGTTTGTTTCACTTTTATTTGTACTTAGTTTATGACACAAGAAAAAATGTTTACCGGGCATGTGAGGGGGGGGGGGCAATTTCATGAATCGGAAAATTTTTCCCTATAATATTTTTTGCAAAGTCTTCCTGCCCCCACCCCACCCCCAATAAAAGTCAAATGATTGCTCTCATACGACTTAATCTCTTAATATCATTTGTTTTAACATTGGGAATTATAAATTTACATAATCTCAATACAATATATTCGTAATTAATGTAAGTGAAACTATATATACATCTGAAAAACTTATTTTAAAATTTGGTAAAGGGGAGAATGAAGAACATATTAATGATATATATATACATAATGGTGCCAAGAGTTTATCATAACTTGTTGTTTGTGATTATCTACCCACATTTGATATCACTGCTAACACGTTTTATTTATCCCATAACGTCACATGTGTCACCTGTGCACTTTTACTTAACTTTCAGTGAACTTGTTCTTAAAATGAAAGAAATTACACACAAACGTAAAGAAGAGGAAGAACAGCGTAAAATGGACGAATCCAAAAAACGGACTTACTAAGCCATCTAGGAGGAATTCTTGTATTCGTTGATAAGGAAGCCAAGGAGAGAATCGAACACTTGCTAGTTTCCATGAACACTTACTGTCACGGTTCACTGAAAAGTTGAAGTGCATTTTATCAGACAAAGGGAAGGATTACGGTCAATGATTGTGAAAAAAAAAATGAAAAAATAATTGTTTAGGACAAAATAAATTGATTGATGATTGAGAGAGAGAGAGAGAGAGAGAGAGAGAGAGAGAGAGAGAGAGTATGTTTTCCACTTTCACTTGTTGATCACGATTTGGAATCAGTAACACAATCACAATATCAGAGCTGTAAATGACGTGACCTTAGTGGACACTGCATCTTTCTGTATTAATACCGACAAGTACAGAAAACACCAACCTATTATACATGTCACTCTACCTGTTTTACAGTGAATTGGCCATTAAAATAAAGGAAGTCACCAAGAGAAGAAAAGAAGAGGCTCAGGTCCGGGAAAAGAGGATGCTTGAAATCTCAAAGAGTACATTGTCATACAGAAGTTCTATCTCATCTTCAAAAGACTAGATATCATTACAATAGTGAAAGTTCATTAATTGTTTCTAAAGAAACTACATGACACAGTATCATTGTCCACTTTGGCTTTCATCCATGTTTGTTAACTGTTTGTTATAAAATAAATAAAAAATAATAGCATTTATTTAGTGTTAGTAACAGTGACTTTACCTTAAATTTATATACATTGTATACATGTAGTTCCCAGCCTACCTAAATTACCGTTCACTGCATACCTGACACGTCCTTCCTGAAAAGTAACGATTTGCATAAATAAGGGTGAGCATATCTTCCCAACATTTTCCTTTTATGAAATATAACATTTGTATGCAGTTATCTCTATATAAATGACTTTTCAATAAGAAATATTACATTGATTTGAGAATGATTATCAGATTGTATATATATTCAGTGAAGTCGTTCTGAGAATGAAGCAAGTAGCTGTCAGACGGAGAAAAGAAGAAGAGAGAAGGGAGAAAGACAGACTTACTCTTCAGAGAAGCAAGAGTTATATGTATGCCAACCAGTGGTACGGTACATAGGTGACCTACATAAACTACCACTAGAGGGCGCTGACGATATCCACGAGAGAACTGTTTTACCTGACCATTCTATTCTTAAGGAGGATCTATTTTGTTAGGCTCTACAATATTATATTCTGAAAAAAAATGCGCAAGACATAACTGAATTTTTCATTCTATTTAACGAATGTTTCTTTGATATTTATGTCACAAGCTGAAATTGGATTCGAGCTTGAGTTAGAGATACTCTTAAAATCTCGGCTGCTTTTTTATAATTATTATTCATTATTATATAGTATATAGTGATGCACATGTCCGTCCGTCCGTCCGTCCGTCCGTCCGTCCCACATGTAGGAAGGAAAACGGTTACAGATAATCAATTTACTTTTACACCAAAAATACAGGTCAATTTCGAATATTGGTCGTGTCGCTCAATTACGTGCAGAGTAGATCATCCAGAAAACATCAAGCCAATATGATTTCTTCATACGACTTTCCTAATATTACCAAGCTTCTTCACGACAAAATTAATTATCGATTGTCCAAACTCATAAAATGGTGTTTTGATCGAGAGGGGGAAATCTTGTATTTTTCCGCTGGAGAATACAAATCATGGACATGTAGTGACCTTTGTATTGCCTTGTCCTTCCTTATGTACAAGCAGGTTGTAGTTATCCCTATGGGTACTGATTATGCGCCTTCTGCTGCAGATTTATTTTTACACACGTTTGAAAGAAAAATTATCCAAAATTTTCAAAAGCAAAGAAAACATGATGATTTGAATTGTTTCATTGGCACTTCTAGGTACCTGGATGATGTCCTTACCATCGACAATCCTGATTTTGAAAAATATAAAAATGTTATTTATCCACAAGTATCGCAAAGCAAACGTTAGAAACACAGAAACACAACTTTTGGGTCTAAATGCGAAAATTTCTAATGGAGAGATTCATACAAGTGTGTATGACAAAAGAGATGATTTTGACTTGACGGTGATGTTCCTAGATTACCGTGATTCGGTAGCTACATTTTGTAGCTCATCCAGTATGCTAGAGCATGTACTGATATTTTGGATTTTCGTAGTAGAAATTTACAAATTACCAAGAAACTTTTAGGTCAAGGTTTTCGCTTTCATAAACTAGTGAAGACTTCTATTGAAATTCAGATCCATACAAGCAACAGAGTATATTACTTTTTGTATTTCATCCTGCATTTTATGGTGACTTAATTAGCAAAATAAGAAGGATCAAAGGTAGATCATCGAAATTGTGTTAGAGTAATCAAACGCCTTTATACCGTGGATATGATCCTTCTGTTATTATACGGACACTTGGTTTGGAACCGGACCAATCTACAGCCTTGTGCCAGCACATTCTTAAGAATTGCACTCTGACTGACTGTGACGACAGAACTCCATGACGAGCCTTGTCCAAACCTCTTTAGAGAAGACAGGGCCCCGACCACCTGTCCTCTCTAAATTTCAGTCGGATTCCTCGGGTGATCACATGAATGAGCTCGCTACAGCCGGCAAAGCTCGGACTGTATTTCGTATGCCTTCCGTTTTTATATCCATTTACACATCCATCTGAATAGGCCCCTGCGTCATGCTGTCTGTCTGTTGTGTGTTCATCTTACATTTAGGAAGTTATTTTACACCACAAATGTGCGTTCCTCGAGACCTCTGGATAATCAGAAAAGTGGGAGGGTTGTGCGCACGTAATCCGTATCACTACACCATCTGCTACGTGCGTGGCAGACGGCCGTCCTAAGTCCGCACCGGTTGCCCATTGGTCTCGTTGGTTTATGTGATGTCTTTTTGTATTCATTGTTTCTATGATGTAAGTTCGTGTTCCTTGTCCCTTCTTTTGTGTCTTCTTCTGTTAGTGTCTGCTCTGTGTTTTTTTTTCTCATTGAGTGTTTTGGGGTTTTGCTGTGGGTGCTGCAGCAGAGTGTTGTTGGAGATCCCCTAATTTCACGAGAAAAATTCATTATCTTGTGGTTTCCGGAAGATAATCAATTCGTCTCCTGGATATAGCTTAAATTGCATCAAGAAACACAGGACATGTTTGAATATTCGTAATGCTGCTTAATTATGTGCTATTGAGTTATTCCCCTTGAAACCTAGAAGAAATTATTATTTGCGGTTTCTGTGAAGCTAAACATGGTAAACCTTACAGGAAATAAAGTCATTTCTTATATAAAGCTCGTGCTTTTATAAGGCCAGTGGTAACTTATAATGTGAAATAAGCCGGGCGGTGGTATAATTGGTCCTTAGATCAATTATTTTTTCATTTATTTTTAAAATTTTTTTTTCATGCTTACCATTTTATAAAAATTCATTTCAGTAAGTTGTGTCTCAAATGTCCTTTTGTACGTTTTTTCAACAGTGCAAAATTTACGAACAAAAAAAAAAATATCTTCTACCTGTTGTTTTCTTCTTTCTTTCAATACATGTAGTATTATTAGGAATCAGAAAGTTATCCCCTGTAGCTACCATTCAATCCTTTTATACCATCACGAGTTGAAAACGGCAATCATAAAGTCCCAAAATAACAGAATGCATGTTAAAGTACATGGCAGTTAGTCTAGTATAATTATGTTGGGAATAAGTAACAATCTTTACCCTATAAAAATGTATTTATATGACAGATATATGTGTTTATTTGTAATTTACGGGAAAGGGTAGTTCCTGATTCTTTATAAATTGTTGTATAATCAAAACGGGATCAAACATTTTCGTGCAAATCTTCTCTTATTATTACATGCAGGCTACTAGTATTTGTGAAAAAAAAGTGGTGATTTACATGTAGTATCTGGAAAGTACAGAATCTCGTACAATGTGCCCCTAACGAACGAATGGTTGACGAGGAAGGAAACTAAATAAAGAATTTTATTGTGTTAAAAAACAAGAAATCCAAAATGAAACAGGACGTTAACGTGTGTAATAAACCGTAGGGGGATTTATGAACACATTCATGATGAATTGACATTCAAGTTTATAGATTGAAACGTTAAGGATGTCGAAGCTTCTCAGACAGTTACATACAAGGTTAGATCGAAGATTTTATTATGGTGACATCAATACATTAATATTCACAAAATTATCATTTACAAGAAATTTATCTTTGTTACATAAATTCTATCCTTTCCATAAAATTTCAATACATTCTTAGCTATATACATTTGTAATAAAGATTGAATTGAAAAAAAAGTAATACAATGTATATATCTGATAGTCAATAAATTGAAGAAAACTCATGTCAAATAGAACACACAAAACTTTTACTTAAGTTAAGAAGGACTAAAGATAAAGACCCCCCCCCCCCCCCCAAGAAAAAAGAGCAGTCGTGAAAATAATAGATGTTTTCAACAAAAAAGAAACATAAACAAAGACAAAGAAAAGGAAAGAAAACGCAATAAAACGAAGGAACAATCCCATCCCCTCCCCTCAAATAATTTTAATTGAAAAAAAATTAAACCGTAAGATTGAAACAATCGAAGGGAAAGACCTAGTATCATCAAAAGCCAAAACTTGGAATCCGAAAATTAAACTTATGTTTCAAGCCGTACATGTAGATTAAATGAAAGTGAAGCGAAAATAAAAATGATACTGATAAAAGAGGCAACAGCTGTATAACTATCACGTCCAACACCAATAAAACAACAATTCAAAATTAGGACCAAAAAAAAATGGGCGAAAACAACAAACACACACACACATACACACACACACACAAAATGAAACAAAAAAAAAAAGCAAAAGCAAAAACAAATAACAACAAAAAACAAAACAGAAAAAATAAATAAATAAAAACAACACAACCCCCCCCCCAACAACCCCCCCCCCCCCAAAAAAAAACAAACAAACATTAAAAAAAAAAAAACAAAACAAACACCCCCTCCCCCCCCCCCCCAAAAAAAATACCCCAAAACAAAAGAAAAAAAAAATTCTCAAAACATGCAGCAACAATCTGAAGTGACAAGCATCGAACAAAAAATGGAAGGAACTCGAAACAGCCCAACAAGCAATAAAGGCGTTTAATAATTAGGAATAGAATAAATAACAGCTCAACTAGCAAGACAAGCAAGTCAAGCGAGACAAGCAAGACACGCCAATCGGTCAAAACCATAAACACGTAAGGACAGCAAGTTAAGGAGACAAAGATGCAAAATCACCGAATATGATAAAACTAAAGAAAAACAAACGCAAAAGGGAACCAATCGTGGACACCAGTACTCAAGTAAAGAAATACACCAATGAAACGCAAAGAGTAATGATGTGTAACAGTTAAACTCGTCCACCGCGGCTTGATGTTTGAAGTGTATTAATCACTTCTTTCCAGCTCTGTCGCCCTAAAGAAGTTTTGTTTTGGCCATTATCAATTTGACATCATATATATTATTTTGCTATTTGGGAAACTTGTCATTTCATCCAAAATTAACATCGAAATTAAAGGTGGTTAACATCTGGGTACCATCCCTCCAATGCTATTTTGGCCAACGATTTTATTTAACTTTGCTACTGAATCGACTCTACAGGAAATTTGGAGCCGCGCACTCTCTGAAAAGAAATTGCACAATTCAAATTAAAAAAAATTAAACAAATAGATAAAATAAAATAAAATGAAATAAAATAAAACCAGAGGGCGCTACTGAAATGAATTTGACTGTGTCTGATAATCACTTTGGCTTGAAGCGTCACTAATTATCGGAAACACGCGTCTGGTGCATTAAAATTGGTTTAAAATTTTATTCATGAAGGAAAAGATTGTTATTAGAGTGCAGTAGAGGGCCAATAGATCCTTTGAGTTAGCACACGTGTACTTATTGACACCAGACGGAAGTATAGTAAACTTAAAATGGTATTTCACCATCACTTTGAAAGTTATGACATTCCTTCTACAGGGCCCGCAGAAGCAATTAATCATTAAAACACATAGCAAATAATGAGAAACTATTTCGTATGATACAATAATCAAAGACTACACAAAGAAATGAAAAGTAGTTTTAGAATTATTTCTTCTGTACAGATAAATACAGTCAATAAGGGATTATTTCCTCGGAAGAAACCGATGCACTAATAGGGGAATTCCCCATCGTAATGTCTATTTTTATACTCCATGCTGTAGCTTGCTTCGGTGCCCTGTAAAAACCATCCTATAATCACATATCCTGTCACTGTGCATATTTTATATATATACCTATGCATTTAAGGTATTTCACAAACGTTGACTTATAACTTAGTATGGGAATATCCATGTGTTTATCGTAAATAGAGACCGGTAGTTATGATCATCCAAGTGTTTGAACTTTGACCCATGTGATTTATCCAATCAGATCAAGGGATATTTCATTGAGCGGTTTAAGATAGCAAAAAGAAGAATGTGCTGACATACTATATTCGTTGCTTAGTCAGGAAGGAGGTGTAAGCCGGGTACCGGCAAAATTACTCAGCATCGTCTCCTTAGCAACTCATTAGTATCACATTTTGGATGAGATTTACAATGACCAATACAGAATCTGTAGAAAAATCCAGAAGAGGCAAGGAACGGTAAGAATTTTTAACTTGATATCACTTGCAAATAGGAGTGGGGGGGGGGGGGGTCTGTACAAAGTCAGTATAGAGATAATTTCTTATGCACTTCATAGTGAGTGCATGTTAGCTGCAGTAGCTGCACTTTGCATAAAGTTATTTATCTGCATTCGTTTTTATCACTGATACAAATCTTTATCTTCAACAGGAAAATGAAGGTGTTTGATGTGAACAAGGTTTTCACGGAGTCTGTGATACAGGCGACCAAGCAAGACCGAGTCACCACTGGCTTGTATAATTGTGCCAAGCTGTTACAAACGTAAGTTACCAAACCTTCGATTTCTGATAAGTTGGGTATCGACTTTTTTCACCTTTTTCATAAATGTGAAGATACGTAAGACATTTCGGTACGCTGTTAATTCTCCCATCGATCTCTTCGCGCCGGTCTTTAGTGCATTTCATATTTACAAGGGGTGGGTAGGAAGGGGGTTAAATTATATATTAACTGCATGTTAAGTACGTGCGTAAGCAAGCTTTTGGTCCAGAACAACTTGGATCCTCAGTTGAAAGAAATTTCTGGATTCTTTGCCACAAATACATAGAGAAGAGGTCGGTTTGAAAAGTTCATGGGACTATCTTCGATTTTGCCCTTGTAGACTATGATCTTCGACATCTATGTAAATGTCACGAGGTTCTAATGATGAAATGGTGATAATGACCCACTATGTACCATGTATGTACTGATTGAGATAACGACAGGCTAATGTGCATATTGTAATAGAGGGGACATCACGATGTAGCACAGTACACAGTACAGTCATGGGGATGGGGTATCAAAGTTTCCTGGCCTCTTTTTTACGATGACCTAGAGTCTGAAAGCGCACTTAAAAATCAAAATCTCAATCTTGAAAATGAAAAAAAAGAGAGAAAAAATTCATTTTTGAAACTAAGCCATGCGAGATGTTTAAGATGTTGATTTTTTATGCTTTATCATTTCAGGGGCATAGAGAGAGTCGTCATCTGTATACTACCACAAGAAATTCCAAAGGACGACCTACAACACATGCAACATGTCCTCATTGAAGCTCATTGTAGGGAACATCGTATAAATATTATCAAGGTAAATCATATAAAATGTAGTATCTGATCGACATGCAAATTAGAAAACAAAATTGCAAGCTTAAAGTTATAATTAATGATTTAAATGTTTAAACATTGAAGAATATAAATTTAAACTGTATGAATTCTGTATTGTTCTTCAGATAACAAGCGAGAAGAAGCTGGAAAACTTGCTCTTAACATCATTTCCTGTCAGCAAAATGGAGGACCCGGATGTGAGCTGTGTTCTTATAGAGGTTTGTATAATAATGTAATAGTTCCAACCTTAAATGATGAAACTTTCATAAAATGAAATTAAAGTGATATATCCATATCATGACTTAAACTTACAATTTCGATGGTTTTTTTTAAATTACAGAAACCCAGAAAGGATGACAGAGATGATCCTGGTTTGCGCATGCTCTGTAAGAACCTAAGTCAGGAGCCGCATTCGCTGGTTCTTGACTTGCACGTGTGAACTCCCTTACGGCCGGACCTCCCAACGGACAATGTAAGTATCAACAACTTCATATTTGTCAGTAAAAACTTTGAAGATATAGATGAAAAAATTCAAGTCGAGAAAAAAAGCAAATTTGAATGTAAACTTAATGCATATTTCATCTTTTTTTCTTTTAGGAGTCACAAAACTACATAAAAACACAAAAAAAGCCAGATGGCCGCTAGTGCTGGCCCGGTTTTCATTCCTGTCACATTTTACCGTTTTACAAATCAGCTGCAGTTTCTGTACTTAGCCACCGGATTTCCGTTTCCGCAAAATGGCCGCCAATTTACAGACTGTTTGCAGAATGGTTGTATGTGGCATTTGTGTCATTCATCATGAGCCGTGTATTTATACATTTCATGGGAAAAATAAGAAAAAAATCAACAAAAAGGTGAAAAATGAGACTTAGACAAGAATATTTGTGAAAAGACCAACAGTAATTTCCATCGGTATGAAGGACAGACACTGAAATATGACAGTGGACATGTGATTAGGACTGTGAATAGGAGAGATGTATCGCAATGCTTACTATTTTGTAACAAGCATAAGATTTCATTTAACTTTGTACATATATATAACAATAGTCTCCTTATAGAAGTGTTAATGTATAGAATTTGACTTGTAAATATATTGTAATTATTCTAAAGTAGAGTAAATTGTAGTCAGTGTGTATTATAATTGATTTAGCTTTATATTCAAGTTTTAGTGTTCAGTTTGAATGTTGGTCGTTGCAGCTATGTACTCAATGATCAACTTTGATTGTGTATTGATTTCTGTAATAAATGTGTAAGAACTTTACAAGAAATCTTTTTGTATGTATTTCAAGCAACGGGACTGTCTATTAAGGTTAAGTGACGTTACACCATTATCATGATGCCATATACAGAAATCTTTTTAATATATGATTTAACAAGATATATTTTGATATTTAGTCATGTCGTACCCAATGCAAGAATGCCAAAAGTGCTGAAAAATGTCATATGTTGTTGACATTAATGGTCCAATTAACGTAATTGAAAGAAGAATGATTCAGAAATATTGGTTCTATTGGCAATTACATTGACCTGTGATTCATTAAGTTGGTTATACCTTATGTCATATTTTACCAACCATATCCCTTCCTACTTCAACAACATATTTTGATGACCCACTCTGCAGGTCGGATGTTCAACTATATGTTATTGTAAGAAAATGCCAATAGGTATTTGTCCTACATTAAAAAAGAAAAAAAAAGGGTCAAAGATGGGAAAAACAGTCTATTATTGATATTTAAGATTCTCATTCCAAGGAGTGTTTTTTTTTTGTGTGTGTGTGTGGATATTTTGGAATTGACAGTTTCTTGGAATTAAAATCCTGTTCCGATGGCATCATAAAATATCATAAATTGAAAGAGAACTTGCAGTAAAATCACTTACAAAACAATGAAATCATTCAAGTGATGTTGTACAAGAAAAAGACTAATTTGGATTTTGTTTTACTTCATTACACCAGAGTATTTTCAATTTTTATAAAGTTTAGAAATTGAAGATAACGATGAAGAATTATCAACATTGGAGATGTCTTTGACACGATTGACAAAGATTGTGTCAATTTTTGCAAAAAAAACCCCCCAAAACAAAACAAAACAAAAAATCCCCCCCCCCCAAAAAAAAAACCCCCAAAAGAACAACAAACAACAAAAAACCAGAAAAGAAACTCTGAAAACGAATTCCATATTTCATATCATGCACTTCATACGAGGATTGTTTTTTTTTTCTGCTGATTCGTATAAATGTTCATAAAGACCGTTAGATCATCGCACTCCCAACAAGAGATGACCTCCTGGAAATGCTGACGTCATCGATTTAAAGAAAAAAGAAAAACCCCTTTCATTGTTGGTCACGCAGTGCGTCATTTTCTGCCTTGGTTGGCAGTCATTAACCTACGACACGCTCTTTGAATACAATCCCTAAATCTATGAAAACAGCAACCCATGTACATCTCAAAACGTATATATCACTATTACTAGACAAAGGAGGGGATCTCCAACATGACTCAGTAGCACTGCCTACAGCAAAATAAAAACGAAAAAACACAAAGTGGACAACTTCGAATGAGTGCATGATATAAAGGAATTCATTTTCAAAGTTAAATCTTTTTTTCAAAGATTGGTACAATCATTGTCGATTTTTTCAAAATGGCATGTATGATGTTGATAGTTCTCAGTCGTTTAGATATAAACTTTATATCAAATAGTTGAAAGGCCCTGGTAATATTAATTGGGGTGTAACATCCAGATTCAATCTTTAGAGAAAGGGTAGCAGACTGATAATCAGTCTCGTCGTGGACTGCAAATCTTTGATACTCGGGTGGGATTTCAAATGCAAAAAGAATAAAAAAAATATTCTTTAATAGAAATCATGACTGAGCTCTTACTTTTGAAAAGTTATGAAAAGTATTCTCTCAAAAATTAGTTCATTAACTTCCATTCCATTAAAGAATGGGCTTTCTACTTATACCAAAGCATGTGCGCATGCAATCCTGATAACAACACCGTTTTCTACTCCAGTCGGTTCCGGCTGCTGGAGAATTGATTACGACATAAGATTTTGATTACGTGGGTTTTTGTTTTGGTATGAAGTGTGTACATTTTGTTGATGTCTTTATTGTTAACTTATTGGGGGTTATATGTTAAACGTTTTCAAATTCAATAGCATAATTTAAGAACAGATAAATTTACAGCATGAACCAGACATGCACGTTTCGGGTACTTAACCCTCGTTAGTGATCCTCAATCTAAGCAATGTGATATGGCCAGAGTGTGTGAAAATCATTGTGCTAAAAAATGGGATATGATGCTACAGGACCCACGTCTTAGAAATTCAAGAACTTTTGATAACAGAAATTTTCGAATGCGTTGAAGAGACGATCGAACGAAGTTGATCGAACTGGGCTGCATGTGCCCTCGGGGACTCCTGGTCCTCCAGCAGTGACACTCATCAAGTGGTACAAATCTGATCTTCAGCTTCTTCAAACTTGTTACCATGACAGGAAGAATCGGTGTTTGATGTATACATGTACATAGATCTAGACACCGGTCTATAATAATAGCCGTGTGTGCTTGCACCGATATTACCCAACATATCTTGCTTGTGCTAAGAAAACATCTTAAGAAACAGATTTGATTAACATTTTATCTAGAACGTTGACCATTTAAGGGAACACATGACCGTGCATTATGTAAAATGACTTGCATAAAATATTCTAATGTTATTGTCAGTCGCGCTATTTACTAGAACGTTCTTTATATCCTTGGCTTTTAAAGTCCATGCAACATGCAAATATCATAACGTTTTACTTATACACTGATACATTGTATGATGCATGTCTATAAAAATAGGAGGGGGGTTTACGCTGAAACAAAAACAAAGTCAGGAAAGGAACATGTGATGAAATAGAACATTATCAGCTGATTGACCTCGAGTTCGTTCGATACTCCAACCAATCAAATCTCTCGTCTTTCGACATTCCTTGGGATTCCCCGTTATACACGTATGATTCACACCCTGTGCTCCGAAATAGCCTGCATACCTAAAACAAACCAAGAAGAGACAACATTGAGATTTCTACAGGACGAAAATTTCCAGATTTCTACAAAATTACAGTAAAAATGACTTACACAGAGAATATGGAGACAATACAAGAGTGCAGTGAACAGTAAGTCAAATTTATTTTGTACTTTTGGTGTTTTAATTATCTTCCAGAATTTCTTATGCAATAAGATAAATCGTATTAAATAATCATGGGACAAGTAGAATAAATCTAATATTAAAAGGTTATGAAAACAGACGTATTTTCGTCATTTTTCATGCATAGTGCACTTTCAAACAAAACAGTGTTTGATCACAATGGTGACCTAATTATTGACTGTTTCAAAACTTTAAAAAACGTTTTGATTTTGTTAAAAAGATTTTTTTTTTCATCTCAACCGCTTGTCTTCGAGATCAAGAAAAAATCGTTTTGCGATTTATTGTGTTGCGAGCAAACGAATGACGCATCATACGTATATTGAGTATATATGTATGTATTGCGTAAGACAAAATTGAGGTGTTAATTTCTATTTTTAGACACTGTTTTTAAATGAACACACTATCCCCTGCCAAGATATCACAGGTGTATAGACTATAAAGAATTTAAAGTATATGCATATATAAATGATATATTTCAAAATCGTGCTGAGTAAAAATCTATAAATAACTTAATATCTTGATTCTATTTTTAGAAGTGGAGTAACAGCGAGCCAGGCTGTACTCCAGGTGATTGAAAGGGCGTGTACAGAGGGGCGTGTAGTCAATGGGATACACAGATGTGCCAACACCTTGCAAAGGTAATAGATTATTGTACAAAAAATATCTATTTTTACACTGCCTAAACTGAAATAGGAAAGGGGATTTCCATATAAAAGTAAGAATAACATTGAGGAATGGTTTATTACTTCCATATTTGGAATGTTTTTACGTTCAACACGTTGCACATTTTTTAAAATTCACATTACATTTGTTACAGTCATCCTGACAAAACGATGCTGTGTATCTTACCGGTAGATGACGCCACTAGTGACGTAGCTGTCAACATAGAACACACCCTACTAGAGGCATACTGTTGGGAAAACGACATCCGGGTCATGAAGGTAACCATCTTCAGACTATATGAGATTATCTTAATTAAAAAAAAAAAGAAATTAAAAAATGACTGAAAAGTAGAGAAAAAGCTAAAAAAAACCCTAAAACTTTTAACAAAGAAAACAAAAAAATGGGAAAGATGATGCTCTTTATTTGATAGAGGACACTTTATGTGCATGTCAAAATGATTTTTATTTGGCTTATTATATATAGGTTGATTGCTCAAAGAAATTGGAGATGCTAGTTCTAGACAACATAAGTGCCACCAACGATTCTCTGACAGATGACTTCACATGTGTTCTAATAATGGTGAGATCTTTGATAAAAATCTAATCTAACAAGATACTGATTCTGAAACTGAATCTTTAATAATAATATTATTGATATATTAATAAAACCCCTTGCATGTAGGTCGAAACTTATACATTAAGGAAAATACTCAAATGTAAGTGATTTTCCTCTTAATACAAATTCTTGCTAACATCTTTGTACAGAATGTCTTTTTGTATATATGTTTCAATAGTTACCCAAACAAGGGGAAGAAATCAGAGATTGGAAGACACTGGACACATTCTTCAAGGATATGATGAAGCAAGGCCTGCCTCATTGGCACGTGATTGGATTACCCGGATGAATAACATTGGACCTTAATATTCAGCTGGTAGGTAATAGGACTATGTATTGATGTTATGATTATGTAAAGAAGAGGAAAGTCTAATGATGAAAAATATTAAAATGCATTGAACTTACATGTAGAAGTTTCTTTGAAAACTTGGAAATTACAAATATTGATGTATCATTAATATGTTTTCCAACTTCTTATTACAGGAAATACCTTTGTTTCTTGTGAACATTTCACCAGACTATATAGTATAGTTTGTGTGGTACAGCAATATGGCTCCGTTGTGATGTACATACCAGGGACCAAACCAAGAGCTGTGTCCTGTGACCAAGGAAGATAACTCATCATTACCTCATCAGAGTTCAGTATAAGGATTTGATAGGTCAACAAGACTAATGTGAAATCTGAGGACCAATGTCTCCAAGAGTACATAGATATAGTGCAGAACAAGACAGATATTAATAATCAGTATCACCAATACATGAAATAACTTAAACAAAATCATCCAATAGAATCAATGGAATGTATAATATACAAAATGTGCGGTAAAAGTACCAAAATATATATACTTGCCATTATTGTTGATATTCCTGTGAGAAGATGATGCCACATTGTCATATTCAAATACTGCCATAAAACGTTACAAGAAGAGTGAAAGTCAATGAAATCCTGTGTGTTCATTTTTCATTCATGTATAAAACATATTTATGTGAAGACTTGGTTTTCTTTCAAACAAACTGTAAATGATATATTGATGTAAATAGAATTTGATGATTTTGTATTTTAAGGTCCAGCTGTGGAGGTATAATATAATGTACCTTTTTATCTGTAAATGAAAATTGTTTTCTAATTCATAATTTTGGTATTTTTTAAAATAAAAGTATTTGGATTGAGACCTTAGTTTCTCTGTTTTATTTTGTGATAGAAGGAGGGGATCTCCAACAAGACTTGGCAGCAGCACCCACAGTAAAACATCAGAACACCCCAAGTGAAAACACAGAGACATACACAGCAAGAAACACAAAATGGACAAGGAACACCAAATGATACATCAAAACACAAATGACTTCAAATAAACCAACGAGACCAATGGACAGTCTTATGACGGCCATCTGCCAAATGGTGTAGTTATCCGGATTACGCGAGCACGTCCCTCCTACTTTTCAGATTACCCAGAGGTCTCGACGGACGCACAACTGTGTATAATTACTTCCTCACAGTAAGATGACCACACAAACAAGACGGCATAACGCAGGGGCTCAAGCAACACACACATAGAGTATTGCAGAAATATTTTTGGACAAAGCTCATTTTAACAGAAGAATTAGTCAAATGCATATCTAATGATAAGTCATTCTTTGTGCACATGTGATTTTCTATTCTTGAACTGATACAATATGGTGAAAGTAGAACACAAATCCAAAATTAGATTCCAAAAATTCATAATCGCCATACAAATCTTGGAAAATACAAAACAAAACAAAATGTTTAAATATTCTGCAAAGAAGCAAATGAGAATCCCCAAAATCAACATGATGATCACAGCGGAACACACACGAAGAATGGAACAAACACGGAGAACAATAACCTCACATCAATAAAACATAAAGGACAACACTATGTATGTGAAAGAATTGGAGATTATCTCTATCATGATTATGTGCCTAGATAACAGAGAAACAATCATTGGAATATGTGATAGGTGTCTAGATAAACAACAATATGATTCAAGGATTTAGATAAAATAATACTTCTCAATATCCTCCTTGAATTTCTTCTAACTATACATCAAATCTATACACCAAACGTCAAAACACTGCTCTGAATCTGTAAAGATAATTTCAAACTGAATTCTCTCAGAAATTAAAACCAGTCTACAAAAGTACAATGAAACAATTTACTCACAAAGGTGAATAAACCAAATGTGGATAATGGACATCTGAACTCAACCGGCCTATGTCCACAACTACGTCACTAGTGGCGCCATCTACTTGTGTAAAAACACTCTGTGACAATCTATATGGTTGCGGTATTAACCACATTTGAATATTAAACTGAGTGTTAAACGTCTTCAAATTCGATAGCATCATTTAAGAACAGATAAATTTGCAGCATGGACCAGACATGCACGTTTCGGATACTTAACCCTCGTCAGTGATCCTCAATCTAAACAAGGTAACATGGCCAAAGAGTGTGAAAATTAATATGTCCAAAAATGTACCGAAAGACGTAACATGGATGGGATATGATGCTACAGGACCCATGTTTTAGAAATTTCAAGAAATTTTAATAACAGAAATTTTCGAATGCGTTGAAGAAACGATTAACCGAAGTTAATCAGACTTGGCTACATGTGCCCACGGGACTCCTGATCCACCAGCAGTGACACCACTCGCCAAGTGGTACAAATGTTAAAAGTCTCTAAATTCAAGTAAGATTATTTAAAAAAAACCTTAGTTTGTGAGGGAAAGTCTTAATCTGAAATATTTGTTATTTTTTTCAAATTGGTAATGTTATTTAGAAATTTGTAGGGGTTCTAACTGAAACTCTCTGTGATCTACATACAGATAAATTGATTACCATAGATTGATTGATCACCATAGCACAATCTATCAAAGAGATCTAGAGGTAAACCACTGAAATAACTCCGCTTCATGATTTAAATTTCATATTATTTTTTTAGAAAAAATGGCAACCTTAACATTTCAATATGACAAAATTGACGACTTCAACTTCAACATTTTAAATTTTCCTTTTCTAAGAGAAACATTCTTTCGTCCCCTGCCTATGGAGTATTCATGTCGCAAATGATACGCTATCCCAGAGTAAGCTCACCCTACAACGACTTCTTTCTGAGGGCAAAGCGACAAACCGAAAAACTATTTAACCAAGGGTATATTTGTGAGCGACTGACCTTGTCACTGTCAAAATTCTTTGGACGATACAATCGAATATAAACTATTATAACATCTTGCCTCGATGTCGAAAGATATATTAAGAACAATCCTAATGCACCGTATTTGACACATTGATCGATTTTGACTTTTTTCTGAACGTCATAAGCGACAGATATTGCCAGAAAGCAGGTGATGCTTACTCTGACCAGGCACCTTATCTCATTTCTTCTAAGCAGTTACTTTTGTTTCTGCATTGTACTTATGTTTTGAAACTAAAGACGGTAAATTGGAAAGAATGTCCTTATCCATCCTTGATACATGTAGGTTAATGTCGAAATGTGCAATAAGTACTTTGTAGCGACCATAGAACTTCAATCTTAAGCTTACTGACGAGCTTCTTTGCCCTCAACATAAAATTTTCGTTCTTATAACATGCTCTTGCATAGGGTATTAGCTGTGAAATGAATACGCTATAGGTAGGCAAAGAGGGAATGTTGTTGCACATGAAGGGAAAGTTTGTGATGGCGAAATTAAAATCGTCACCTTTGTCATAAAGAGAGGTGTTCAAATGGCCGTTGTCACTGAACAATCGCCTGTACATTGACATTCATATTTTCTTGCATGTTGCTAACCCATCCAGTTTGTCTAAGAAATAATTGAAGAAATATTAAGTCATCATTTTTGTGCTATTTCTCTTTATATTGTATTGAAATAAAAAATAATTGAAGAACGAGCAAGGTATTAGGTATCTAATTAACATTGCGGAGCATAATGATGCTTGCACGTTGGTTTTCACATGTTTCTACACGTTCCACAATTAAGGTAATTTTTCTCTAATAGGAACATTTTCCGAAAATCCAAAATAAATTTAACTTACGTCATATGTATTATCGCTTTGTTTCCATTGGAGCTTGATAAAAATGGTATATTTAAATACCGACAGACATTGGAAAAAAAATTATATCATATAAGACAAAATCCCCAATAATATTAAAATCAACATAACTTGCTGACTGATAATTATTTCTTTTATATAAAGCGACCTTATTAATCTAAAACTTTTTTTCTTTTGAAGTAAAAAAGTATCAAAGGTTACTCTAGAAATGTGGATATTAAAAGTTCCAAAAGAACTTATGCGTGTGAAAAAGAACACTGAGAGCATGAACTCCTCTTCATATTTAGATCTCATGTTTTTTTTTACGACAATGGTCACCTGATTTCTTTAATAGAACAAAAACGTGACGGCGTTTAGTAAAAACATAACAAATTTCCCATTCCTGAGTGGTATTATTCCTTCTTCTCCTGTCTATGGTGTGTTTTAAATATCTCAATCTATACGCTATCCCTCTCCTTTCTTCCAGAGTAAGCTGAAGGGATGATGGTCTCGTTCTGAGAACAAGACGGCTTACCGAGAAACTACCTAGCAATGGTGTGTGTATGACAAATGTAGACAATGACCATATCCCAATACACAGTACAAAATCGATTATTCAGAAAATCATACAAAATCAGGATAAATCAGGAAACAAGGCAAACAAATAAAAACCTCTACCACATGAAAAGAAGCGAACTCCCAAAATGGAAGGTGGGACCAGGTGCTCAGGAAGAGTAAGCATCTCCTGCTTGTATACAACAACCATCGCTTCAATGCGGCATACATTTCACATCCAATTACTTCCATTTCGGAAGATACTGTGGTTGGATGGCTTAAAATGGTCTAAGACAGAATTGTACACATCAGGATATAACATTTCAGACAACTGTTCTTATGGACCTTACTTCATTTGAATTGCCGAAACACATAACTACAAGCTGTTTTATTGATATATCGACGTCCATGTACATCTACAGTGTTAACACTTATAGAATAAGTGTCCAGACAAACCTCAAACAACGGCTTCTCTCTGAGGACTAGACGACAAACCGAAAAACTAGTGAGTGATTGACAAACTTTGTCATTGCCAAAAGTCTATGTAAAGTACACTGAAATATAAACTATTAAAACATCTTACCTCGATGTCGAAAGATATTTTTAGAACGATCATAAGGCACCGAATATGACAAATTCACCGTTTTTGACTTTTTCTGAACGGCCTAAGTGACAGATATTGCAATGCTTACTCTCCCCGGGCACCTGATCTCATCTCTTCTAAGGATTTACTTTTACCTCTGCATTCTATTTATGTTTTGTAACTTTCATTAAGAAGATTGCATTTCTGAATTCCTTTTTATAGAAAAATCAACTTAAAAGTTGAGTTTCAGTATCCTTATTTTTCAAGAATAAGAAAAAAAAACTTGTACCTTGAAATCATACACAGAAAAGTACCCATCTCGGTTTATGAGTCAACGATCCAGTGGAACATGGCATGTAGGGCATCGTAAACATCCGTATGGAGGCAGGGCTAGGTGCCAGGGAGGAGTAAGTGTATTCTGAATGCATACAAAACCCACCGCGCGAGTCAATTGCGGTAATGTCTAAGTAGTTTAATAACGGTCAATTGGTGAGGTCTTACGCAGGATGTCCTTAACCGTCCTTGATAGGTTAATGTCGAAATGTGCAATAAGTACTTTGTAGCGACCATAGAACTTCAATCTTAAGCCGTTCCCCAAGTAACCTTGAGCAAGCTGTTTACTGGCGAATCCGTTTGTCCATTAATATAAAGTTTTCGTACTTAGAACATGCTCTAGCATTGCGTATTACTTGTGATATGAATACGCCATAGGCAGGCGAGGAGGGAATGTTGTTGCACATGAAGGTAAACTTTGTGTTGGTGAAATCAAAATCGTCACGTTTGTCATAAAGAGAGGTGTTCAAATGACAGTTGTCACTGAACAATAGCCTGTATATTGACATTCATATTTTCTTCCATGTTGTTAACTCGTCCAGTTCGTCTAAGAAATGATTGAATAAGTATAAATTAGTCACTTTGTGTCATTTTTATTTATATTGTATTGGAATAAGGAATGATTGGAGAACGGGTCAAGGTATTAGGATTGTGAAACATAATGATGCTTGCAGGTCGGTTTTTACATGTTTCTATACATGTTCAACTTTTAAGGTAATTCTAATTCAACAGCAACTATATTTCTCTTATAGGAATATTTTCCAAAAATCCCAAATAAATTTAACTTACTTCATATGTACATGTGTATTATCACTTTGTTTCCATAAGAGCTTGATGAAAATGATATATTTGAATATCTTCAAACATTGGAGAAAAAAATAATATCATATCAGGTAAAATCACCAATAATATTTAAATCAAAATAACTTGCTAACTGATTACTAATTTTTTTTATATTAACCGACATTATTCATCTAGAACCAGCGGTTTATTTTTTCACCTTTATACTCTTGAGGTGAGATAGCCTCAAAAGCTACTCTTGAAGTGTTTTAATTCCATTACGTTCTCTAACTTGAGTAAGTTGTAGTGTCTTCTACGCAGGATCATAATTCACCTTTCACTGATCATTTCATCATGGCATTTTTAAGGTCGCCTCGTATCAAATTAACTCCTTTGAGATTACCCTCTATGACTACAGTCACTTTCCCATCGTCAACATTTAACAGTAAGAAACTTTTTTCCTCACCAAAAGTACTTCTATCACATCTAAAATTAAAACCCCGTAGACGTATAGCACCCACTTCTCCATCTGCATGCTCTAACCCTAACAACAAACATAGAGGGTTCTCAACCATTTGCAGATGCAAGGGGAAAAGATGCGGTATGTGTCCGCTCATCAATTCCACAACAATTAAATCTAGTGTTAATGGGCAGACCTTTAAATTCGAGATTGATAAGGACATTGATTGATCGTATCAAGATGTCATCTATGTCATTACATGACACGCCAAGGGATGTGGCACCCAATATGTAGGGGAAACAGGCCAGGCCTTAAAATCTCGTTTTCGAAGTCATTCGTATCACATGAGAAACTGGCGTCAGAAAAAAAAACAAAGAAATTTCCTATATAATCATTTCTTTAAACAATTTCGGATATAACAATTACTCCAGTTCAGTCATTCCAAAAACATAAAAATCAAAGAAAAACTGAAATTAAAAAACGCCGCTTATAAGCAGAACTTGTCTGGATAACCAAACTACAAACTGCGTACCCCCTTGGTCTAAACGATCAGATTTATGGACAAGGAAACATTTCTTCGACCTCTTCAAATATTAATGTTTTTTCAATCCGCCCTAACACTAAAAGGAAGCATAAGTCTCACGGTAAAAGGCGAAACAAAAAACTCAGAAAAAGAGCTAGAGTACATCGTACCCTCAAAGATCTACTGATCATTGCACGCAACGGCGGCAGACATGAACTGCTACATGCTCTCTCTTCAGTTCCAGCAGTTCAATTAAAATCTATCTTGGATGAAGCACTGGTTGCATTCTTAAGAAACACTGATTGATTCAGGCTAAATATCATTGTTGCATTCGCACAAAATAAACTATATCCTTTGGTTAAAAACACCTCCCCTAAAAGACAATTCATAAAAATTCCATTTATTAACAAAGGATTTGATCTTCTGAACATCTCTAATATTTTTCGGAATCATCGTGTACAAAGTGCTATTCCTCAATATTTTGAAAATTGAGAACCTCCTCTTATTTGTTACAAATATGAGAGACCTATTCGAAATTTCGTTTTTAACTACAACAAAGTTACACAAGATCCTGAAATACTTGAATCATGTCCTGCTTCTTGAGAATGTGCAACGTTTGCGTATCTATATAAACCAGCTGGTCATATTATTACAGGTGACTTTTCAATTATCAAAGACAGGCAGCTCCATGGTCTTCTTAAGAAAGGACCTAAGTATAGAATCCCATCCAAGATAGATTTTATTAAATGTCGCGAAGTGCTAAAGGAAGCTTTAGATAACTATACCAAACGATGGTGTAAATCGGAAGGAGTCGAATCGCATGCTCTGGATGACTGGAAAAACCTCATTTTGGATATTACCGATATTCGAATAGATAACTACCACAAAAATCCTCAACTTTTTGAAAATCCGATTTCTAAATCTGAAAGATATTTCAAATCCAAGTTACGTAATTTACATGAAAAATATGTCTTCGCGCCTGCAGACAAAGCAGCCAACAACACCATAATTATTTGAAAACGCTACTACATATCAACTTTAGTTTCGGAACTTTCCTCTACTAATACTTATATCGAAAGCAACGAAAGTGTTCCCAATATTTTGAACAAACATAACAGTGAACTTTCTTCTTTTAACATCCCTATTTCTAAATTGGATCTCCCTACAATATACTGTATACCAAAACTTCACAAGTCTCCTTACAAGTTTCGATACATTGCTAATTCTAACAACTGCTCAACAACAATTTTGTCTAGAAATCTGACGTCAGCACTCACGGCTATAAAGGAACACGTGGCAAAATACTGTGAAACTGTCATGAACAGGAATGGCGTAAACTTCTTTTGGTCTATTAAAAATACAGGGGATGTGATTGACAAAATGAAATCAAGAAATTTTGAAGCAAATACGATATCTTCATACGACTTTTCTAGTATGTACACCACGCTTCTTCACGACAAAATAAATGATCGACAGTCCAAACTCATTAAATGGTGTTTTGATCGAGAGGGGAAATCTTATATTTGTACTTCTGAATCGAAGGGTTTCTTTTCCGCCACAGATTACAAATCATACAAATCATGGACATGTGGTGACCTGTGTATTGCCTTGTCCTTCCTTTTGGACAATATTTATGTAAGATTTGGTGAGAAACTCTACAAGCAGGTTGTAGGGATTCCAATGGGTACCAATTGTGCGCCTCTTGTTGCAGATTTATTTTATACACGTATGAAAAGGAATTTATCCAAAATCTTCAAAAACAAAGAAAAAATGATGATGTGAAATGTTTCATTGGTACTTCTAGGTACCTGGATGATATTCTTACTATCGACAATCCTGTTTTTGAGAAATATAAAAATGTTATTTGTCCACAAGAATTGATTTTAAACAAGGCAAACGTTTCAAACACAGAAACACCATTTTTGGACCTAAATATCAAAATTGTTAATGGAGAGATCCATACAAGTGTGTATGACAAAAGAGATGATTTTGGATTTAACATAGTAAATTTCCCCTGGCTTGACGGTGATGTTCCTAGATTACCGTCCTATGGTATCTATATTTCACAGCTCATCCGGTATGCTAGAGCATGTACTGATGTTTTGGATTTTCATAGTAGAAATTTACAAATTACCAAGAAACTTTTAGGACAAGGTTTTCGCTTTCACAAACTAGTAAAGACTTTCTGGAAATTCTACAAAAATTATTGTCAACTTCTTCTGAAATTCGGACCAATACAGGCAACAGAGTATATTACTTTGGGTATTTCACAACCTGCATTTTATGGTGACATTATTAACAAGATAAGAAGGATCAAAGATAGACAACATCACTATCGAAAATGCGTCAGAATCATCATACGCCTTTTATACCGTGGGTATGATCCTAATGTCACCAGACGGACACTAGGCTTGGTACTTGACCAATCTACAGTCTTGTACAAGCGCATTCTTAAAACTTGCACTCTGACTGACTGTGACGACGGGACTCCATGACGGGCCCTGTCCAAACCTCTTTAGAGAAGACAGGGCCCCGACCACCTGTCCTCTCTGAATGTCAGTCGGACTCCTCGGGTGATAACATACATGAGCTCGCGGCGGCAGAGCACGGATTGTATTACGTACGCCCTCTTTTTATATCTATTTACATATTCATCTGTGTTGCTTGGGCCCCTGCGTTTTGCGGTCTTGTTTGTGTGTGGTCATCTGACAGTGAGGAGGTTGTTTTACACCACAATTGTACGTTCTTCGAGACCTCTGGGTAATCGGAAAAGTGGGAGGGTTGTGCGCACGTAATCCAGGATAACCATACCTTCTGCTATTTCCCTTGCAGATGGCCGTCCTAAGTCGGCACCGGTTGCCCATTGGTTTCGTTGGTTTATGTGTAGTCCTTTGTGTTTGATGTTTCTGTGTTGTGCGTTGACGTTCCTTGTCCCTTACGCGTCTCTTTGTGCTTGTCTGCTTTGTGTTTTTGCATTGGGTGTTTTGGGGTTTTGCTGTGGGTGCTAAACCTGGTGTTGTTGGAGATCCCCTCCTTTGTTCTAGAAGCGATACTAATGTTAGGGTTGCGACTACAGGGAGATAACACTATTTTCAAATCACGTAAAATTTGAAACCGACATGAACGATAAATGGTATAAGCTCAGTTTGTTACATTATTTCAGAAAAAAAATGATACTCCTTGAAATTTTCATGGCTGAATGGATATTTTTGGGGAAATGCATATTTTTCAATGAAAAATCGCCGAAAATAGGAAAAAATATCATTTTCGCATGAGTTCTGCTTCAAAAGATTCAAACATCATAATCTATACTATTCATTATACTCTTTAAAAATGAGAGAATTAGAAATTCGAACTTCGTGCAAATCTCTATGTTTTTGGGTCAAAATGTTGATTTTTTTGCATAAATTATCGTACTATTTATAGAAACAGTAATTTCGATCAAATACTAAATCGGGTACATATTGGTTTGACTGCTTTAGGATAAAGCAATAACCTTGGTCTATACATAGGAAAAAATTGTGCAACTGGCGACGATCTTTTGCTATTATTATAATATCGAGTTGTTGCCATGGCAACCAGCAAAATCGTATTTATTAGAAAATGCACTCCTTAGAACTCTTTATTTAATGAGAATTTCTCATATAGGCTTGAATTCATACACAAGCTATAAGAATCCAGAAAAATAAGGGTATTTATGACTTTTTGAAATTTCATGCATTGCATAGGTATGTAAAGATATTCCCTAAAACGACGAAAATGTTAAAATAGGCCAAAAATGGACGTTTATAGACAAAAAAAAACGAGACGGGCAAATGTTATTTTTATGGTCTGAATAGTTCGAGGAGATGTTCCTCTACATGTGGACATATCCATCTTTCTTCTACCTCATTTCTATTAAAAGTCGCCACCCTGACCTTAAACAAATGTGGATATTAAAAATTCCACAAGAACTTAATTATATGGTGTTCTTCGTCCCTTTTGCGCCTCTTAATGTGCTTGACCCCTCTGTGTTTTTGCATAGAGTGTTTTGTGTTTTACTCTGGGTGCTGTAGGCGAGTCTTGTAGGAGATCCCCTTCTAAAAATTCTTTCATGGAACACTTGGATTCTAAGTTTCAATAATATTCAGAATCATGAAAGCTTAGACACAAAACAAGAGTTAGTTTTTTGTTTTCAAAATTAATGTTTATTTATTCTAAAACGTTTTGGAAATGTTGAACACAAGTAATAAAACTTATTCAGTAACATCTCACCTTTTAATCCTAGATTTTATTACACCCCCAAACAAACTTTGGGTGGTATATAGCAATCACCCTGTCTGTCTGTTTGTCTGTCTGTCCATTCGTCTGTCTGTCTATCCGTCTGTTGACACACCCTTAGGTCCTAAAGAATTTTTGTCTGAAAAATTATTGAAATCCATGTACAGGGGAAAGAGTAATGCCCCGGAAAAGGTTTTACTAAAGGTGTCTATTGTGACCTTTACCTTTGGCCTATGACCTTGGTTCCAGGTGAAAACACATCGTTGGTTCCTTTGGAACATTTGTGTGAAATATTATTGAAATCCATGCAAAGGGGAAAGTTTTATGCCCTGGATAAGGTTGGAGTGACAGACGGACAGACATAGGTCAAAGGTCAAGATACCAACAGACACCATTGGTAAACTTTCCCGGGGTATAACTCCTCCCCCCTGGGTGAAGATTAAATTAGTACTTCATACAATTGATCCGTGGATTTATGGATGTGTCTTTACCTCCAATCGAGGTCAAAGGTCAAGTTAACAATATACACCATTAGTAAAACCTTGTCCATGGCATACCATCTTCCCCTCTGCATTGATTTCATTAATTTTTCACACACAAAAAATACCTTGGACCTAAGGATGTGCCATGACCTTGAACCAAGGTCAAGGTTCAAGGACACATGATAGAGAATTCGCAAGAGGATATAAATTTGATATTTCAAATCCTTGGTTCTGTTCATCAAATCTTCTTCACATGATCTCAACTTCATGACATCCCATTAACAAAATTAAAAATTACATTAAAAAAAGAAACTGACATGTTGATACATATATTTCTATTTTTATTCTACTTTAAAGAGATTGTTTGTTTAACACTCTACTTTCCATTTTATTTATATCTACTTCGTCTTTTAAAAATTAAATAAAAGATTGATAAAAGTTTGATTACAAACATGTATGAGTCAAACCTCCTGATTTCCTGATTTATTAACGCTTTGATTTGATACTGTGAAGTTTATACTGACTCGTCCATTGCAGACATATTTCTAACTTGTGCCCCACTCCTTGCCGACATTTTCCTGTACTCGTACGAAGCTGAATTCATTCAATGACAAATATGGATAATGACCATATCCCTGTTTACAGTACAAAATTGATCATTCAGAAAATCAGAAACCGAAGGCATATAAAATCAGGATAAAACAGGAACCAAAGCAAACAAACAAAAACCTCCACCATATGAAAAGAAGTTTGGTCTCTGATGGGAAAAGCTACTTAGCTATTGACTTCAACTTCACTTACAGAAAGATAGACGATGTGTTGTCCATCAATAATCCAAAGTTCGCGGATTACCTGAGCAGCATCTATCCTTCGGAGCTTGAAGTCAAAGAAACTACAGAGACAAATAATTCAGCATCCTATTTGGACATAATGTTGTCCTAAGACACTGATGGTCACATGAACACCTCACTCTATGACAAACGTGACGACTTCAATTTCAGCATTACAAACTTTCCTTTTCTGAATAGCAACATCCCTTCATCGCCTGCTTATGGCGTGTACATATCTTAGTTGATACGCTATGCCAGAGCAAGTACCAAATATACGGATTTTGTTCTGAGAGCTAGGCGTCTTTCAGATAAGCTTCTCAGTCAGGGATATGTTTGTGACCGACTAACATCGTCACTGAGGAAGTTCTACGGTCGATATGGGGAACTCGTCATACACTATGATGTCCCACTCTCCAGAATGGTGGATGATATTCTGTCATAGACCATTTGAACCATCCATCCAAATATTGTACTCTATGTCTTCCGAAATGGAAGTAACCGGATGTGACAGTTCTACCGAATTGATGCGGCGGGTGTTGCATGCAAACAGGAGATGCTTACTCTTCCTGGGCACCTGGTCTCATTCCCATATCGGGAGTTCGCTTCTTTTCATGCGGTGGAGGTTTTAGTTTATTTGCTTTGGTTCTGTTTTATCCTGATTTTTTATGCCTCGGTTTCTGATTTTCTTAATTATCGATTTTGTGCTGTATACAGGGATATGGTCATTATCCATATTTGTCATTTATACCGAGCTCTAATTGTTCAATGTCATACGAAACTCAATTTTTTTATCACATAAAATACATTCTCAGGCTACATATCGCGCAGTGAAAATATATTTTAGAATACTTCTTATATGTATTTCTTCAAAAATATATTTCGGAAGATTTTTTGAAAGAATTTGTAAGCATGACGGATTTTATGTGACTTTCATTCACTGACTCTCAGCGGAGTTTCCATACAATCACATTGAATTGTTCGGAATGTTGTTCATGTCCATGGGTCCTGTACCATCATATCCCACCCATACTGCTACGTCGTTTGGTACATTTGGACATTATAACTATCGCACTATTTGGCCATACTACATTGTTTAGAATGAGGATCACGGACGAGGACTAAGTATGTCTGGTCCATGCTGCAAATGTATCTGTTCGAAATATGTTTTTGAATTTGAAGACTTTAAACACTTGTATCACTTGGTGAGTGTCACTGCTGGTGGACCAGGAGTCCCCGAGGGCACATGTAGCCAAGTTCGATCAACTTCGCATTCGAAAATATTTTTTTTTATCAAAACTTGATATAACAGTTAACATAAGTAAACAACTATCATTCGTCACTATCAATTATATCAGATATCAATTTCCACTTTACTTAAAAAAAATTCACAGATATGGGGAACTCGTCATGCACTCTGATGTCACACTCTCCAGAATGGTGGATGATATTCTGTCTGGGACCATTTGAACCATCCAACCACCGAATATACTAATATCTTCCGAAATGGAAGTAACCGAATGTGACAATTCTACCGAATTGAAGTGACGGGTGTTGCATGCAAGAAGGAGATACAGACTCTTCCTGTGCACCTGGTCTCACTCCCATATTGGGAGTTCGCTTCTTTTCATATTGCGTAGGGTTTTCTTTGTTTGCTAAGGTTCTTGTTTTATCCTGATTTTGTATGCCTTCGGTTCATGATTTTCTGAATTATCGATTTCTTACTATGTATACGGATATGGTCATTATCCATATTTGCCAGTACCAAGCCAAGTCATGAGTAATAAATGATTTTTGATCTGTAGAGTGCTAATTACTTGTGTCATCAATTATATTTATATATCTAGATCGTTCTGTATCATGATCTTAGGAAGATGAGTTAAAATTCGGTCACCTTAGACAATATTTACAACTTGATGCTACTCTCCAATTGTTTTTTAATATACAAATATCGGAAACAAAGACGATCTTAATTATCAAACTTGGTTTGACTTGGCCACTTTCCTAGTTTCCAGTTGTACATGTTATTTATTATGATTTTAAAACAAAAGCAAGTGATGACGCCTATGATTCAAATCAATGTATAGAAGTCAGGCCAATACCATTGTCACAAAGATAACTCGTGTTGATATGGCCTCTTACGAATCATACACAAAACTATACATGTACCGATGTACATGTCCTTTAAGGGGACGACCATTTAGTCATGAGAGGGGGGGGGGACTGGCAGTTTTTGGAAACAAGTATTCTGACCAACAAAATGTTGAAAATAAGTAATCTGACCCTCTTTGTTGCAGATATGAATATTCTGGCCCACGTATGTGTTCAAAATCCAAACATTTTCAAACAAATTTCAGCTTGCTTCGCTAGCAACAAGACAAAAATTGCTAGGCTTGCCTGGCACTAAAAATATTTCGGCCTCGCTTCGCTCGCCCTTCTATAATTTTTATATCAAGTGCTTTACAACTGCAAGTTTCAATGTAAACGTCTTCAAATTGAATAGTATCATTTAAGAACAGATAAATTGGCAGCATGGACCAGACATGCAAGTTTCGGGTACTCAACCCTCGTCAGTGATCCTCAAATCTAAACAATGTAATATGCCAAAAATGTATGAAAGTTACTTTGTCGAAAAAGCGTACCGAAAGACGTAGTAGGATGGGTGGGATATGATGCTACAGGACCCACGTTTTAGAAATTTCATAAAATTTTGATAACAGAAATTTAAGAACGCGTTGAAGAAACGATCAACCGAAATTGATCGAACTTGGCTACATGTGCCCTCGGGGACTCCTGGTCCACCAGCAGTGACACTCACCAAGTGGTATAAATGTAAACGTCTTAAAATTGAATAGTATCATTTAAGAACAGATAAATTGGCAGCATGGACCAGACATGCAAGTTTCGGGTACTCAACCCTCGTCAGTGATCCTCAAATCTAAACGATGTAATATGCCAAAAATGTTTGAAAGTTACTTTGTCGAAAAAGCGTACCGAAAGACGTAGTAGGATGGGTGGGATATGATGCTACAGGACCCACGTTTTAGAAATTTCATAAAATTTTGATAACAGAAATTTTAGCAATGCATATTTGATAAGCTTCATGTCTTACAGGAATGTCTATAGTACATTACACATCAACTACATGTACCTTACTTTTGTACTCAACACGGCAAAAACTTTCTTGGCATATCCCTCTCCCAATGTGCTGTAAAAACTCAATTTAGAATAATTATGCAGGTGATACATGTACATTCATATATATTATTGAAGTGCCAAGAAAGTCTTGCACAATGTAAATAATGGATGGCATATTTAGTTGACATAACCAGGGAGGGTGAGGGTGTGTGTGTTTATATATATATATTCTTGGGTGGTTTTTTTTTTGCTTGTCATGATTGTTACAGGTTGAAAATAAATTTTCTGGAAAATAAATAATCGGCCGACCCTGCGTTGAAAATAAATAATCTGACCCGAAAAAAATGCCAGCCTCCCCCCTCATTATCAAATTGTCGTCCACTTATGTTTCCATGTTTTTTTTTCAGGCCAAATTCATATTGCTTGTTCATTACTAAATATAGATATGCAGTCCTGGATATCAAACGTTTTGCGGTCTTGTTTGTGTGATGTCATCTTACAGTGAGGAGGTTGTTTTACACCACAATTGTACGTTCTTCGAGACCTCTGGGTAATTGGAGAAGTAAGAGGGTTGTGCGCACGTAATCCAGGATAACCACACCATTTGCTACTTGCGTGACAGATGGCCGTCCAAAGTCGGCACCGGTTACCCATTGGTCTCGTTGGTTTATGTGTAGTCTTTTGTGTTTGATGTTTACATGTCGTGAGTCTCTTTTCCGTCTCGTGCTGTACTCGTCTTTTGTGTTTTTGCATCGGGTGTTTTGGTGTTTTACTGTTGATGCTGCAACGGGGTATTGTTGGAGATCTCCTCCCTTCTTTTATTACTTGAACCAGCAGGAAGGGGTATGGTTGATCGATTGAAGGAGCATTACCCCAAATGTTAGAACAGGTAATTGACTGACCAATAGAAGTACTGACTTATAATAATTGAAAATGACCTTTTCTATATATATGACAACCTTAAGATTTTTAAACGGAGTAAAGCACATACACCGATCCTCGTTTGATTTGATATTCGTGTTGGCTTTATGACGTCAATATATTAGTGTTCACCTGTACTCAATCTGCAGTATGGGTCAGTATACCACCAATGGCATCACATAGTGATACCAAAGTAATGTAAATCATCTTTCTTCGTTCAGTTGCGTCAATGAAACCATAATTGCAACGAGGCTCTGATTTCCTGTTCTTTGTACATCTCGGGTGATTGAACTTCGGCTCACTTCGAGCAGCAATGCATGGAATGTATATGTGTAAAATTTAACATTGCGATAACTTCCCAAATCGGCTCTGGATACAAATCGGACTCTCCCTTTTTTCTTTTAAGAATTTGGAGTTTGTTATATGATTTCATGATCTCAGGGTCCAACCATCAAAGTAAAGTGCATTACAGTGTAACAACCAATATTTCTGAATCATTATTCTTTCTTTGATAACGACAATTAATCTTATAAAAATAGATAAATTGTGAAGATTAAAATAGATAAATTATGACATTTTTGTAATGTTAACTTTCTTAAGATTTCGAAGGCAGAGAGATGAATAAGTCTATCGAAATTAATTACAAATGTAAAAGGAGGTTATTGTCCTAGAACCGTCCCACCAATGCTATTTCGGTCATTGTTTTTATTTAACAGTTCTACTGAATCTACCCTAAAGGAAATTCGGACCCGCGTACTCATTTCTAAGTAGAAAGACAAATTTAAAAACATCAAAATAGGGGGCGCTACTAAAATAAATTTCACTTTATCTGAAAATCACTTTGGCTGGATGAGGATGTAAAAATGAGTTGATGAGTTTGAAAACTTCTACATTGTTAATATAAACACTTATTTTCTATATATGCTTCTGAATCGACCTTACAGGAAATTCGGATCCGATAGATCAAACTAGAGGGCACTGCTAAAATAGATTTGGCTGTATCTGAAAAAGCAAAGGGGACGATCTGAAAATCATTTTGGCTGGAAGCATCACTGATGAAAATTTACTGTCCAAAACACGTGTCTGGTGCATTAAAATTGGTTTGAAATGTTCTTCAAGAAGGTGAAGAGTTAGAAACCTTTCATGACTTAAAGAAGATCCTGACAACAATCTCAACAGCACTCACAATATAGCACCAAAATGAGCATCGACGGACCCCTAGCAAGTTAGAGGTGGGATAAGGTGCCCGGGAGGAGAATGCATCCCCTGTTTGGCTAGCCGCACCCGCCGTCGATGTCCATGCATTAAAATGAAAGCAATATCTGAAACACATGCACTGTCTGAGGTTATGTCTATATAGAGAGTACTATGGCGACCATGTCAGCAAAAGACATCCAGAACACTTACTGTCAAACCTAATACTGCATATTACTAGTACATTCGCGATTTCTATCGGATCGTCTGTAACATTCGTCAAATAACGAAATTATCTTGTCGACATATTGACGAAACATGTACGCACTGAATTTGTTGTTGGATGCATATAATGACATACAATAAAGATATCCATTGGTAAACTTTAATTTATGTTTAGTTTCTTATCTTTTGTTTTAAGGCTTAACATTATGGTAACACATTGTGGTATATACCAAATATACGGATTTTGTTCTGAGAGCTAGGCGTCTTTCAGATAAGCTTCTCAGTCAGGGATATGTTTGTGACCGACTAACATCGTCACTGAGGAAGTTCTACGGTCGATATGGGGAACTCGTCATACACTATGATGTCCTACTCTCCAGAAGATATGGTGGAAGATATTCTGTCATAGACCATTTGAACCATCCAACCAAAGATTGTACTCTATGTCTTCCGAAATGGAAGTTACCGGATTTGACAGTTCTACCGAATTGAAAAGGCGGGTGTTGCATGCAAGCAGGAGATGCTTACTCTCCCTGGGCACCTGGTCTCACTTCCATATCGGGAGTTCGCTTCTTTTCATGTGGTGGAGGTTTTTGTTTGTTTGCCTTGGTTTCTGTTTTATCCTGATTTAATTTGACGTTTAACATCTAAACCACTTGGTGAGTGTCACTGCTGGTGGACCAGGAGTCCCCGAGGGCACATGTAGCCAAGTTCGATCAATTACGGTTGATCGTTTCTTCAACGCATTCTTAAATTTCTGTTATCAAAATTTCTTGAAATTTCAAAAACGTAGGTCCTGTTGCATCATATCCCACCCATCCTGCTACGTCATTCGGTACGCTTTTTCGACAAGGTAACTTTCATATTTTTGGGCATACTACATTGTTAAGATTTGAGGATCACTGACGAGGGTTAAGTACCTGAAACATGCATGTCTGATCCATGCTGCCAATTTATCTGTTAATAAATGATGCTATTCAATTTGAAGACGTTTAACATTTGTATGCCTTCGGTTTCTGATTTTCTTAATTATCGATTTTGTGCTGTATACAGGGATATGGTCTTTATCCATATTTGTCATGGATCCAAAAGGATAGATATTTAGATACATGATTTAGATACATGCTGTAATATCAATTTTTGCTTCGCGTCGATGAATTGTAAATTAATTCAGTATCAAATTATTGTGAAAGTACATATTCTATATCCAACTTATTTCTTCTTCCTCGCAAGCCTGTAGTTTCATGAAAAACATGAAGATATATATTTACATGTGAGACAACACACATCCTAATATTCTTTTATGATATGGTTCATTGGATTTAGGACGATATAATTTTGTTTTGTTTCATTAGAGATTTTCTTTAAAATAAGATACTTAATTTCGCTTCGTTTTAAGTCGATGAAATATATTTTCAATATGAAAAGAACTAAGTTTAAGAAATTGTGATGAATATTTACAAAATACTGCTATTGGTTAAACACCTGTCTAGTGATGTCTGGAAAAAACCGCAATTACTTCCCACTTGACCGTACGCATACATTTGCATAGACTAACGAAATGAAAAATGAAAAAAAAAAAAAAAAATCAAGGAAGCAAATGGAATGAAATAATCATCAAAGAAGTATCTATCAGTTATTCAGTCTAAAAGTCGAGAAGGCAAGGCAAAATAATTAGAATTTCCATTTGAACGGTTGCAAACCTCGGCATGAATAACACTCCGAAGTGAGACTAATCGTCCGGAGAGAGAACATCAATGATGAGAAATTACTTGTTTAATGCGCATACATTGTACTGAAATTATTGCGAAAGAACATAGCTTTCACTTTCAGTATTGATAATTCTAAAATTAGCAATAATGAAAAAAATTAATACATATATTTTGTCGTAATAATTTAGTGATTCATATGCGCATTACAACATATGGTGTATCATCAGTGATGCTCGAGATAGAGACAGAGGAAATCCAAATAGCGGATATACGACGTCGTTTGAAGAACGAAATTCTAAACATGACTTAAAATGTATTCCGAACACCCAGTCACCACGTAGATACTCCTTAGTTATAGAATAAGTTATCATAAGAAAGTTTTCAAATATATTTCATGTTAGTGGAGAGCCAAAGTGAAATCAAGCGAATTATATCCCCCTGTACTAACAGTCCGTCAGCAGAGATATCAACCTTGTGGTTGAAATTATCTTATGTTATGAATGATATTATTTTCTACTTTGCGAACGCACTACGTCTCATAAAAGAGAACAAATTTAGAACATTCTTGTCTTTATGTATTTTCGAGAAATTTAATACTTTATAATGATCCTATCTACGAATCTTTCTTGTTATTTCTGTTGAAGTCTTATAATTCATAATTATGATAAAAGTTTCAAAATGAAATAGAAAAAACCTTCTTTTAAATCAAATAAATATTGAGAGCTTTTTTTTTTTTTACTATTGGAGCGTCTATAACATTAGTAAAAAAAACTAAATTATCTCCCCCTTGACCGAACTTGTATGCACTAAGAATAGTGTATTTTTTCATATAGGAATATTTCCTCAATATAAGACTACATTTTGACATATATATATTTCTTTTCATTTTAAATAGTCGATTAACAGCATATAACATAAAAAGAACAATTAACGGAATGGTTAAAAAATAGGCAAAATATTACTCCTCTCCTATTCGAATCATCAACGCGAATTTCTATTGATATCCGGAAAATATCAAAATTATCTCCCCCTTGGCCGTACACTAACTTTTATAATCCAATCTGGGAAAGGAAAATTAAGGAAGAAAACGGAAATAAGGTAAAGCCATGTCCTGTCGTAGCGAATATTGTATTAAAAATGTAATTCCAAACAACGGAAATAACATGGTTATTAACCTCCTTCTTTTATGTGTTTCATTTACCTCTTTGATTGTTCCTTTGTAAATTTTATGTTTGTTTATTCATTGTCTCAAAACTGTAAGTAAAGTTCTTTGATGTCATGTCCAGTTGTGATCATATGTCCCTTTTCCGCTGTTGTCACATCATAATTAACATCATTTCCTTGCCTTCCTTTAGTTTTGTGGCAAAATAAGGACATCCCTAACAAGACAATATTTCAGCGATCAAATCAGTTAAGTCTTGTACTCTTCGGTAAAAACGATGATAGATGTTATGGTAGTAGAATGTTACACGTCTTCAAATTCAATAGCATCATTTGAGAACAGATAAATTTGCATCATGGACCAGACATGCACGTATCGGGTACTAAACCCTCGTCAGTGATCCTCATTCTTAACAATGTAATATTGCCAAAGAGTGAAAATAATGTCCAAAAATGTACCGAAAGACATAGCAGGATAGGTGGGATATGATGCTACAGGCCTCACGTTTTAGAAATTAGAAAAAAATTGACAACAGAAATGTTCGAATGCGTTGCCTTCTTGAAGAAAATTTCAAACCAATTTCAATGCATCAGACACGTGTTTCGGATAGTAAATCGTCACCAGTGATGCTTTCGGCTAAAGTGATTTTCAGACACAGCCCAAATTCATTTGAGTAGCGCCCTCTGGTTAAATTACAGTTTAATAAAATCGATGACCAGTATGGCATTGGAGGGATGGTGCTCAGATTTTAACCTCTTTTCATCTCGATGTTATTTTTTTGGATGAAATGACAAGTTTCCAAAATAGCAAAATTATATCGAATTGATAAAGGAACAAAAGAAAGCTTCCTTCAGGCGAAAGAGCAGGAAAGAAGTAATGTCTTCACGGAAACTTACTAGCCCGGCGTCCGTGACTGGTAGAAATTTTGCCGGGTTAGTAGAATTTCACTAATATAGTATACAAATATCTGGTAAAAATTGGTTCGAATCTATAACGATAGAAGTGCTTAATGTCAATGTTTCTTTGTAAGAAACAAGGCGGTTTTATAAATCTTAATCATTTGGTATGAAATATTTTGGAAGAAGAAAGATGTCATCTTTCAAACAGTGGATTTAGAATATTTTCAACATGAGATGAAAAAAGTTAAGAAACTTATGATGACATTCTCAAATTTTGTACAATATTACATTCCTGATCAATTTATGATCGTGTCGTTCTATTCGGTAAATAACGAAATTATCTCCCCATTGACCGTAGACGAACATATATCACCCGAACTTGAATCAGAGAACGACAAACGGGTAGAAAGACAGGAAAATGGAGAATCAAGCAAGCAATCGAAAATGAAGTAAATTGACAACGTTCTAGATATACGATAGCAAATATGCCCGTTTTTTCTAACTTAAATGTACATGTATCAAGAAGGGAAAGGGTTATGGGGAAAATGTAAAACAAGAAAAACGATAACATAATGTCTACTTACGGATCGTTGAAGAGACGTCAAATACTTCACAACCTTTAGCAATAGACATTTTAAAACGAAACGAACTTTATTTTAAAATCTATGATGAAATATTTAAAGCAAAAGCATTTTAAAAAGCCTCATATGATTATACTGGTGGAGCGTGTACGACATTCGTCATATAGCAAAATTATCTCCCCCTTGACCAAACTTGTACGCGCTAAGAAACTTTTTTCAATTAGGCATTTTCTCTCACAAAAAAGATAAGAAATTTTGGCGCATATGATTTCCTTTTATTTCAAATACATTTATAAAAATACAATAAGGAAATTGTTATAACAAGGGCAAATTATTTCATTGAATTCAAGACTCCCTTCCTGGTCGATTTCTATCGACATCCGACAAAATCGAAATTATCTCCCCCTTGTCCATGAACATATGGATCTTAATTTCATAACATAATTTGGGAAATGGAAACTTTAGCTCTAATTGCTAGTTAGTGGTGTTGTTCGGTTCTGCATTTTGTTGTGACCATGTGTCTGTGTATTGCTGTAGTCACTTTAGAATCGTCGTGCTGCATATCTTATCCTTACTTTCCTTTGGTGTTTGTGCAAAAATTAGGTGGACATCTTCAACGAGACAATTTTTCATTGATCAAATAAATGATCAGCGTGTCTAGTGTTGTATGGTAAAAACGAGGATACAGGATTAAGACACGACTTCGATCTATGCTTAATCTATTACCCCAAACATATTCCCTCCTATTCTGCGAACGATCTTTTTCTGATGAAAGTGAGCAAGTTGAGAATATGCTTGTCTAAAAACGACTTTCTATCTAGTAGGGCCTAAGTATTATGGAATACATATAAAGGAGAAAAGTCTCTTTTTATCAAAATAAATCTTGAAATCAAAAGCATTAAATATCACGTATGATTTCTATCGGAGGTAACATTTACATTTGTCAAATAACGAAATTGTCTCTTGTACATGCTGAAAATAATTCTCAGATTGTTGTTTGTTAAAACAGAGATGTAATGTTTCATCTTTCAAAAGTTTCTCATCTTTTGTTTTATGAAATGCCAAGCATTATGATACGAATCTGAAGAGACATCTTCTTGAGGCATACACTAGTCTCGAGAAGATGCTAAAAAGATATAGAAGTGTTTAATGTCAACGTTGCTTTTGTTTGAAAGAAAAGAAAACAATGAGTTCTTTTAATTTTCTTATTCATCTTATTTCTTCCTCCTGGTGCAGCAACCATAATGAAAAAACCGATAAACGAAAACATAGAGTGGACAAGGGAATTTACTATATTCATGAATTTATTTTCATGAAACCTAATGATTTCGCATATCACATCGTCCAATGAATTCATGGCGGCGTATGTCTTAAACATTTTTCCTTCAGAATGAAATATTTTTGACGTAGAAAAAAAAGTCATTTTATTTCAATTGTCGATGTAAAATATTTTCAACATGAAATGAGCAAAATTAACAAATTATAAATTGTGTGGTAGAATGATCAAAATCGGTTCACTATTCTTTCCAGAACATTTTATATTGATATCCGGCAAATAACGAAATTATCTCCCCCTTGGCCGTACAAACATATACCGGTATCATCCAGCTTGGAACATACTTGGAACAGAGAACAATTTAACAAACGGATACAAAGACAGGAAAATGGAGAATCTAACTTGCAAATGAGAATAAATTTAATTAAAGAATTCCTGAATTATTCGATAGTCAATTTTCAGTTATTGTAACTTGCACGTACATGCATTTAGAATGGAGAGTTTATGGGAAAATGTAATGGATTCACAATAAAAACTACAAAGAGTCTACTTACGGGACGCTGGGGAGTTTGATGTAATTTGATGAGTTGATGTAATTGAGTCATGATGTCCAGAAAGAGTAAGCACCACCAGCTTGTAATCAGTGCCTAATTTCACTAAAAAAATCTTACGAAAAAATTCAAGAATTGTTCAAATATTCATTATGGAAAAAAATATTATAAAGTTTTCTATTTAGATTGTATTTAATATGTTTTCTTATATCATTTCTTCATACTAAATATAAATTCAGAAACAAAACTTCGCTAAATCTATTTAGAAAGTAGAACTAAGCAATCAAAAGTTACGAAAATTCCTGAAATTATTCGTAAGAATTTTTGTGAAACAGACTGCAGATATGTGTAGTCCCTATAGGTACTAACTGTGCGCCTCTTGTTACAGATTTATTTGTATTCATGTATGAAAAAAAAATTATCCAAAATCTTCAAAAGCAAAGAAAACATGATGATTTTAAATATTTCATTGATACTTCTAGGTACCTGGATGATATTCTTTCTATCGACAATCCTGTTTTTGAAAAGTATAAAAAAGTTATTTATCCACAAGAATTGACTGTAAACAAGACAAACGTTACAAACAAAGAAACACCATTTTTAAACCAAAATAAAAAAAATTGTTAATGGAGAGATTCATACAAGTGTGTATGACAAAAGAGAAGATTTTGGATTCAACATAGTAAATTTTCCCTGGCTTGACGGTGATGTTCCTAGATTACCGTCATACGGTATCTACATTTCACAGCTCATAGAGCATGTACTGATGTTTTGGATTTTCACAGTAGAAATTTACAAATTACGAAGAAACTGTCAGGTCAAGGTTTTTGTTTTCACAAACCAGTGAAAATTCTCTTGAAATTTTACAAAAATTATCGTCAACTTCTCTTGAAATTCGGACCCATACGAGCAACAGAGTATAATTGTTACATTGGGTATTTTACAACCTGCATTTTAACAAAATAAGAAAGATCAAAAGTAGACAGAATTATCATCGAAATTGTGTTAGAATCATCCAACGCCTTTTATACCGTAGATATGATCCTTCTGTCACCAGACGAACACATGGCTTAGTACTTGACCAATCTACACCCTGGTACCAGCGCATTCTTAGAATTGAAGAATTGCACTCTGACTGACTGTGACGACAGGACTTCATGACGGGCCCTGTCCAAACCTCTTTAGAGAAGACAAGGTCCCGAGCACCTGTCCTCTCTGAATCTCAGTCGGACTCCTCGGGTGATAACATACATGAGCTCGTTATAGCCGGCAGAGCATGGACTATATTTCGTACGCCTTCTGTTTTTATATCTATTTACATAATATCCATCTGTGTTTCTTGGGCCCCTGTGCCATGCTGTCTGTTTGTATGGTCATCTTACAGTGAGAAGACCATTTTACACCACATCTGTACGTTCTTCGATTCCTCTGGATAATCGGAAAAGTGGAAGGGTTGTGGGCCCGTAATCCGGATGACTACACGGTCTACTACTGACGAGCTCGGTATAACCGGCAGAGCATGGCCTGTATTTCGTACGCCTTCTGTGTTTCTTGGGCCCCTGTGACATGCTGTCTGTTTGTATTCCTTGTACCATTTGCGTCTCTTTCTGTGCGTGTCTGCTTTGTGTTTTTGCAGTGGGTGTGTTGTGGTTTTGTTGTTGGTACTGCATGGAGATCCCCACTCTCATATTAGGATACCGTATTTCCAATGGAATTTCAGATGAAAATTAACAATCTGGATTCAAATACAATAGCGTTGTGTGATAGAAGAAATGAAAAAGCTCTGGTGCATTTCTAGAAAATACTTTTTATTGCCAAAATCAACATGACTTTAGATTTGCATATCAATTAGGAATAATGTTATTGTTTGCTAAAGTTTAAAGGTGATTGACTTTTTAAAAGGAAAATCTAACTTGCCTTTACATAAAAAATTCGTTTCAAAAACATGAAAAAAACCCCGATTGGTACAGATTGTAGCACAGAGGGTCAAATGAAAAAGAAAAAAAAAAACAAACATGCATGATGATATGTTGTTTTTTTTCTTCTTAAAATACATGTACTAATAAATATTCTAATTTTATCTGACAATGACAGTTCAAAACATTGACCTAGGTCCTCATGATTCTCTGTTGTCGTAAAGAGAATAGACTGATTTGTGTGTTTTATTTCATGTGCCAGTGTTTAATGAAATATACTTGTTAAAAAAACATCTTTGCAAGATGAAAAAAGAAATAAGATGTCTTAATATAATGCAGAGAGGAGAAAAATACCCCGATCTTTGGGGTATCATTAATGGAGCGTCTGAAAGGAAGTTTTAAAAAGGTTTCCTTGCGATATGCAAATATTTGTAAAAAAAATACGGGACGGAGTAACTTCTGTTGCCGGACATTAATTTGCATATGTAATGAGTTGTCATGACGATATACAAATATCGGGGTAGCAACAACCGTTGGAGAGTAGGGAACAGACCAAATCCCCGGGAGGAGGCACGCGGCAGCTGGTGTCAAATACACAATATCGTGTATATAAAACCAATTATCTCCAAATGTTACCGGAACATCTGTCAGAGGTGTAGAAGTGTACCTGAGACGGTTTGTAAGTGGCCTCTTTTTGTTTACCCACCATGTTGGTTTGAAGTGGTCCCGTTAAGGGTGAACGGTCCTCTGACACAAAGAACACCCGCCACCTGACGGCGTTCACCTGTCTCCCAACTTAACAGTCTACCATCGGAATGCCATCATAGCATTTAGTTGTGAACAACTTGTTTTATCCTTGCTATCATTACCATTGCGTGCGGTTATGGGCCCTTACTTGAAAGGTAATGTGGACTATTTATCAAATAAAGAAGCAATTTAATAAAGCGCCCTCGCGACTGGCACGCGTACGGGATGACAAGGGAATTCTTTTGACAGATGTAAATTGCTTTTACCAACAAAGCCAAATTCTCCGAACATTATTTTGCAATTTTTGCGAATAGGATGATCGATATAATGAGATACGTATTTGAGCGCTGAAGTATAAACATAATATGCAACATGCGTACAAAGCTTGGGACACGCTCTCCCTCTTATCTGTAGGACATTTGGGTAAAGACAGAGAAGATATATAAACTGAAGTGAAAATCAACTAGCTAAAGAATTATACGAAGAAAACGAAAAAACAAAACAAAACAAAACAAACAAAAAAAAAAAAAACAAACAAACAAACAAACAAAACAAAACACCCCCCCCCCAAAAAAAAACAATTTAGAAAGTTGAATGATGCAACATAATTCATAAAATGTTTCCGTTTTTCTCAAGTTTTTCCAAAGATTTTGATCATTTCCTCTTTAAATATCAAATTACTCAAGGATGTCAAAGTGGCATTCTCTTGTGTCTCGATAAAGAGGTAATGAAACAGTTTGTGCGTACGACATTCTAAGGTCCCCCCTCGAAATCGCCTTTTGGCTACCGGACTATATATGATGGAAATGCATAAAAAAGGATACATTTTCCTGTTCGATATGTTATTTCAAATGCCAAATCAATTGCAAATATGAATGAAAGTACATTTTAGATCATTAAATCATGATGAAAAGAAACCTGTGATCTTATGAATGATGTCATCGTTCAGTATTAGATAACGTGAAGCAGTGTTGTCCAGCATAATACTCTCGTGTCACAATGACTAATTGCTTTATATACAAATGTATGTACCTAATACAACCTTCTATTCTCTGTATGACAACAAAAGAGATCCAGTTGTTGACCTCCCGTAAATGAGTAATTTTGGGATCATCGGAATCAAACGAAAACGTAACACATGACTAAGAAATCGTACGTTTCAAACGAGTCATGTGATCAATAGTCCTAAATATAGAATAGGTATATATAGGTATAATTCTCACGCTACACATCTTCAGTTCTCCACAGTACCTAGGGCTGCGCACGTCAGAGAAGAGTATATTTCTAAAGTACGTGACAAGTGATCATCCAGGCGTGGTCGGAGGCAGACAGCTTGAGTCAGGGCAAGGACAAGATAACAAATAAATCTTTATCATTCAGGGAAAAAACGCCCGTCCAGTCCTTAATTGAATTTCAATAAACTTTACCAATTTGTTTCAAGAACAAATTAAATTCAAATTTTCTTCACGATAAGCATTTAATGTAATGATCTATTAAAGGACAGTTATAATGACTCTTAAAACTCTGGCTAATACATGTAGTAAAAGGCACAGAACGAACTCCTAGAAAACTAGTACTACGTAATGAACATAAAGGGGAACAACTGCGCAATTTTTTTTCCAAACTTCCTTCATCTAGTTCATAGAAAATCATAAAGAAAAAAGAAATGACGTATATTCATTAATCTAATCTGTTTATTACCAAATTTTCCCATAATCAAAGATTTTTGCATTAGCAGACCTATTTTTGGATTTTCCTCATTCCTTGTAGGGCCTAAAAAGTATTTACCATTCCATCTCTTATTGCTGTATAGATAACACTGTAGTTTTCCATGTATACAATGTAGGTGATAAATTATGGTGCTATCTTGGTAAGCATTTACTATTACTGAATAATGCCGCGTGTCAGTTAATGAAAATATAGTACCTCTATCAAGGATACCAAATGGTGGTTCATCTCTATTAATCAAGTGAATGAAAATACCCTTTAATTAAGTCATTTATATATTTAATATACCTAAGAGTTTCAACACGCGGCCTCTGTCATTTTGTTGTGCTGCTGCACCAATAAATGCCACTTTTGAAATATTGTCAATAAACATTAAGTATATGGTAATTGGCTTTACTTATGTTCAATGTCTTTGTCTACATTAACTTTGTATTTACATGCCTAAAGTCTTAGCCGTCATTGGTTTATGTGCCCAGGCTCTTTGACTGCAGTGATTGGTTTGAGTGATTGTCTTTGTGAATGCAGTGTTTTCGATTGCAACAATTCTTTGTGTTGAGTGACTGGGTTTTAGCTATATACGAGGGCTGATTGATATGTTGTGAGTCTCGTATTGATGGATTTGAATTTTATCAGACATTTTGCATTATTTTTCTACACAATCCCCTTCAATATCTATACGAGGTGTTTAAGGGCCTCGATACCACTTTTAAAGAACTCCTTATCTTGACTGATCAGAAAGCCATCCACTGCAAGTATGACGTCATCATCGGACTGAAAGTGGGTGCCAGAAAGAGCTGCTTTCAGTTTTGGGAATAGATGAAAGTCTGATGGCGAAAGAGCAGGTGAATAAGGCGGATGCTCAATCAAATTAAAGCCACAATCATGAAATGCGGCCATGGCAGTGACAGACTTGTGAACAGTTCTACCGAATTGAAGCGGCGGGTGTTGCATGCAAGCAGGAGATGCTTACTCTTCCTGGGCACCTGGTCTCACTCCCATATCGGGAGTTCGCTTCTTTTCATGTGGTGGAGGTTTTTGTTTGTTTGCCTTGGTTCCTGTTTTGTCCTGATTTTGTATGCCTTCGGTTTCTGATTTTCTGAATTATCGATTTTGCGCTGTATACAGGGATATGGTCATTATCAATAGTTGTCATTGTCCTGGTGGTACAACACACCTTTAACTAGTGAGCTTTTCCCGGGCGCGTTAGTTTAATATTATCCCGTAGATGCATAGCAAGTGGCATTGATTGTTTGTCCTTTTTGGAGATAATCTATCGGCAGAATAACTTCTGCATCCCAGAAAACCGAGGCTCACAACATATCAATCAGCCCTCGTATTTGTATACTCAGTGTTTTGGTAATTTACTTATGTAACCGCCTTTATTTTCTTGTTGTCTATGACTGCAGTTATTGTTTTGAGTGACTGTCCTTATGTTTCAAGTGTCTTTGACTGCAGTATTTGATTTGACTGAATGTCTTTATAATGGCTGCAGTAATTGGTTTGAGTGAATGACATTCACACTGGAAGTACGAAGACATTGACCAGTGTTTTTGTCTGCATTAAATCATTTTAGTAATTGCATGTTTGAGTTTGGGTTTATTTATATTATTACAATGTTCGTTACGAGATTAAATTTCCAAAAATGTTTTGAATTGTATATATCTTTGAAAGTTTAACCAAAAGCCTATCATGGCATCTTTGTTGAAACTTGCAAATCCTTGAATTTGAAAATCAAATTTTAAGCGTCTAACGAATATATATTCATTTGACAGGAATTTCGGATGCCAACCACCCTTTGTCCGGATAACTCTACGGAAGACAAAATCCTTATAGCCTTGTCCTTTGATATCATTTTGTACTGCTTCAAGAGGAATTAACTTGGAGGGCCCATCATTATTTTGTTTCAGTTCACCTTTTCTTTTTGTAATTTTTTAGAGCTGCTTTTAGAGCTCACCCCAAGGATCAGATTTTGACGGCCCCTCGTACATCTTATTTAACAGGGTGTTTCTCTGCTGTAATGCACTAAAATATGTACTTCTACATGGAACTTGCGCTTCAATCCATAGATAATCACTCCTCCGTTTCTACAATACATGCAAATCTTTAATAAAATGTAATGTGTGATCCCCATTGAAACTATAATGGATACGGATATTATATGTTTTGAATTATCACAGTATCCCATTACAAAAGAAGTGCTTTGGTTTATGTTTTCGTTATTACAGAAAACGGGTACTTTTGGTGATTGACGATCTGATGACCATTTCCGGTCACGATTACGAGTATCTTATAACAGCTTTCTTGGGTCTGCGTCATTGCTACAATGACAGGCGGTAATGTGATGACGTAATAGGGCTAACCCGTCGCTGATTGGGTACTCTACGCCAATAAACTGACCGGATTATGACTTTTTAAATCGCTAGACCAGGAGCACAATCGGTGTTTATCTACAAATCTATAAACGCATGACTGGACGACAATTCATAATAATGCTTCATTGATCTCTGGTAATGGGTATCTCACGATGACCATAACAGCCTACGTTTCCAATTATCAACAAACAACCATCTTTAATTTCACATTTTATTGTCATAGAACATTAACGTAGAATTGCGATGTTCAAATATATCATGATCATGATCAAGCTCAATAAATGATACACAATGTGAAATTTATATTATACACATGATATTATCAAAACACAAATATGAAAACAAACATAAATATCAATGTTTGCCATAAAATCTGTAACATTCTTCAAACGATCATAAGAAGTATGTTTAAGTCAATAAAACAAAGCACACTCATAGCGTCTACATTTTCTTGTCCAGTGATGTGATGATGACATGGAGTCTTTATCCTATGCCTTTGAATTGTCGCTTGCATTTCGACAAGGTTGACTAGCTCCATTGTATCTGATGATGATATAAAGCTGACTTTCAGGCTATGAATAATCCCTGACGAAATTTCATCGTCTGTTGGTCCCCTGTCGTCTGCGAGCCAATGCTGCTAGGTGGCTGGACCTTTGAGGTTTTGTTTTGCTTGCATATGTAGATTTTCCAGGATTTGGCGGCCTGTTCGTAAAAAAACATATTGTCAGTCACAAGTTTGTAACATTTGTATTTTCAAGGGTAAAACTTTCATAAATAAACATAAGGATATAGCATTGGAGAATAATCTCATCATTTATGTACCTGGAATATACATCAAATGGATGAAGATGAATTTCAGTCGACAGGAATTTCGATGATAGGATGGTCGTCTGCATTGACGATGTCGTTCAGGGTATGGTCCGTGGCGGTCGTCTGCGGGCATGAAATCAGCACACAATTGTAATCCTCGGCGACCTTGTTGTTGTTATTGTAGTTAGTGGAACCAAGGGCTGAGAATAACATGCCAAGCTTCTCAGTACTATCAACCTGCGTAAAAAGAAAAACAATCGTAAATATTTTTTTCGACAATGTAAGATTTTTTTCTCGACATTTACAATTGCTTTTTCTACATTTCAATCTAAATCTGAAATCAAAAGTATGTATTTCTCTATTTAAAGGTTAACTTTTTAAATGCCGAATTTATTTTTAGCGCTTATTTGCACGCGCTGATATTTTGCCAGTAACTCTACGGTCCACGTGGTCTTTGTTTACAACATAGAGGTGACTAAACAGAACAGTCATGTGCTTCCCCTATATATAACTGATCCGTACTTGGGATTTATTTTGCGTACTAAATTTATATAACTGACTCACCTTAACGGTCACTATATCGTTTTCCCAGCAGAATGCCTCTATAAGGGTATGCTGGATGTGGATGGTGACGTCCTCGTCTGTCTCCACTGGCAAGATGCACAGAGTGACGTCATCAGGGTTCCTGGAAAAACAAAACGATTTACAATTACTTTTTGAAACAATCTGTACACAATACTAAGCACTCTTATTCTTTTTTTTTATAAAGACAGAATATCTGCATACTGTAAATCAGTTGAATTTTTAATATCTCTGCACTGGTAAAAAGTTGAATCATAAAATCCTTTTTACTTACGTGTTGAGAAGTTGAGCACAGGCTATCACCCCACACGTGGTTCTTCCTTCCACCATGGCCTTGGTGACCATGCTTTTGAATTGTTGACCCAAATTGTCGTTCCTGGAATTAACAAAAAGAAACGATAACTCAAACAGTTCATATTTTCTTAAAACAAATTGTGCAAGAAACACCCCAATCAAAATGACCTTGTTTACTCAATACGTCTGCAGAAATTCCTTAGCATAAACAAGTGCAAAGTGACAAATACTTGCAATCAACAACATACGCGTCAATACGAGAACGAGATATCGTAACACACTTACATATGGCACTTGTAACAGTTTTAAGACACCTTCCACTACAGGTGACCTCTTAGTTAGGTAATTAACATTACGTATAAAATCATGACTTAATCCACTCAAATAAAAAATCAAAATACGCAACTGAATTTCAGAAATGGCATGAAATCAGATGAAACAAATAAATCCAAAGGGTCTGCAGGTAACCAAGCCAAATGCTTTATGAATCCAAGCCTCCCTTTCCGTATCTTTATTACAAAACCATGAATTTGCACAATGCCATATGCGCGTTTATATGTAACATTGAGAACTTAATTCAATTGCAAAGCATGCGACATAATATGTACTTTAACAAAGAATACTCATATTTTGAATAAATGATTAACTGGTATTGCAGAGAGAGGAAAAAACTCAAACATACCTTTTTTGGATTTGCATCGTCATGTCTAAATCCTCAGGAAAAGTCATTATTCACAGATAAATCTACAATGTTTCACAAAGTAACAAAGGAAAGTCCTTGAAAATAATAAGATATAGACTACTCTCTTCGACTCTTTGCTGACGAATAACTCACGTTGGAATACACAAAGCGCTTTATGACACAAAGGAAAACATGACTGAACACGACCATGTAAACTTCGTTCTGATTGGTCAATGTAGATATGATGGCCGACAGGTTTCAACTCTTTGTCGTCTGCTGATCGTCTTCACAGGCTGTGATGCATCGATAATTTGAAGAATTTATCACTCGTAAGCCTTCTTAAAAGATGTACTAATAACAAAATATCAATTTACATAAGCTTTTTTATGAATAGCATTTGCTTTATCGAAGTAATTTTATCACAAACGGTTGTGTGAGAAGTCAATTCTCCCAACTATATACGTGTGACTTACGATATTTGTCAGGACGTGTTGGCTGCCAACGTGGTTTTCCTAAAATAACTTTCCTGTTCATTGGAAATCCCTGTTCCATCATGTCTAACGTTCACGTTGTTTCTAGGAAGGAAGAGGCGGAGGATGGTAACATTGATGATTTTCTAAGGGTTTTATTGATGCAATTAAAAATAATTAAAGGAATTCGATGCTATACTAGCATAAAGATATTGAAGCGTGGTAGATGTACTATTATGTAGAAATATTTCTGATATTGATATATCGGATTTTAATCTATTATCGACCTTGTGATGCTGGTACTAGGATAGGCATGATATCCCGTGCGAGTTACAAACATGTAAACAAACCGGCCAGAACTGACCCGTACATGGTAGGGACAGGTTGGCAGGTGCGCGAACGATGTCCCCAGATTACACTTGCTGTATACGTTTTGAAGAATAAACCATGACTCTCGCTGTTATTCATGCATTTTCTTTGAATAGAGATTGAAGACAATAGGGTAAGCATTCAATGCTTCATTCTCTAAGTGTTCCATGATTTGCAGAGTAAATCGTGGAATCAAAGAGCAGCAGAGGTTGATGCGTAGGCCTATAATTAACTTATAATGGTATTCAACAGAAAATATAAGAATATAATACATTTCAATTATTCTCATAATTAATGTACGTCATAATTATCTATGGTTGCGCATCAATGCCAATACGATCCCTGATAAAATGGGTCATATATATGAAAAATATATTTAGCGATACCAGGAAGGTTTTTTTCAAATGACATTCATGTCATGTAGAGCTATTTCTATAATTAGTATAGTAGGTCGGGTACTATAAAAACTATTGGTTATTTTCATTCCATTATGATAACTTAGTGGGTTCTAAAAAAAGTCCCCAAAATAAGTATGTCTTTGTTCAATTATGTATTTATCTATAATCCTATTGCTAATGTGATAAAATATATGTTACAAGTCACAAAGACTCACTGCTTTACTCTGATAATACAGTTTGGTAAATGACCGAATATAGATAAATAAGATCAAGAAATATCTAGAAATTGAAGGGATAAAACAAGGAAATAGGATTTGAACGATACTCAAATTGCAAAAATAGAATTGTAAAGATAAGATTAAAAACCAATTCCAAATTCAAATTTATCATTTGTTTTCCCTGCACTGCCATCTTGAGTGACATATACGGTGTTGGTTTAAACTTTGATCCTGGCGGCCATTATGAAATGTCAGCATCGTTACGGACTCCTACACGGAGTTCTGAGAATGATTGGTTAATCCCTCACTTATTAACCTATCTGGACTACTGGGGCAGCGGAGGCGAGTAATGTCTACTTACTAATCAAGATTTAGGAGCACGGAGGAATAAAATGTTAGACTTTGTACATTATTAAGGTAATTTGTGTAGATGTTGCAAGGTCAAGCGTCTTGAGCCGGCACCGATTGTACAGTGGCCTCTTGTTGGTTAATGTGTAGTGTTTTGATGAGTTATTTGGAATTCCTTGTCATTTTGTGTCATTTTGTGTTTGTCTACTCTGTGTTTTCACATTAGCGTGTGACGATGTTTGGCCGTGGGTGCTGTTACTGAGTCCTGTTGGAGATTCCCTCCTTTGTACTTCGATTAAATATCAAGTGGAAATAAAGATCATATAAAACACAGTAAACAGCCAAAAAAAAAAAAAAAGAAAGAAAGAAAGAAAAGGAAAAAAAAAAGAACAACAACAACAAAACCAGACAGAAAGAAAAAACAAATACAAATCTACATCCCGGTGTGTTTAAGTAAATTATATTCAAGAATGATTTTCCTTGTGGCACTGGAATTTGAGAATCCGTCATGCCCAGTAAGGTCTAAGACAACCGGGGGCAGAACGTAGGTGTGATTTTCACGACGATTATTGCGGCTTTATTACCTATGGGGGAACATTCACGGATCCGCGACGCCTATCTCACAAATTATATAATACAGTACATTTTCAATTGTTTTATGTTTTCGTGACTGTGCTGTGTTGAAAAACATGCAGATCCTTGTTTGGCATATAATCTTAATAAAGGAGGTCAAGGGTAGTGGGAGGAACGACTAGCGCCGCGCTGTTTTCCGTTGCCTTTTCACGTGGATGTTACACACAATACTCGATTTTATCCTAACGTAGGAGTAATATGGAAATTGTCTTTGATAACGTTACTGAACCTCGCTCAAATTTTCTTGGTACGTTTTGCTCTTTGCAAATTCAATGATACGTAAAATTTCCATCTTTAAGCAATTTGAATTTTTCTGATTGAGCGATCTGAGGAGACGTGTACTAAAGTCCGACTTGGCCACAAAATCTCCTAACATGTATGTACCCGTATAATCTTTATATGTGGTACCACATAATATAGAAAGTCCTTATTCAGCAATACACAGCCCGTGGAGTGATACCCTCACACATTACAGGGTCCAACGGATGTGGTTTAGCATCTGACTGACAATAGTAACATGATAATCTGGGGACAAAAGGACCGCCAGAAGGCGCCGGGTATATACCGGGGTAAAAAGAGAGTCGGAAGTCTTTGATGTATTTGTCATACCTAGTGTACGGAGTTGACGGCTCAGGGATCTTGACTTTGTAGCAGTGCCGCACCCCTATCCCTCGGACAAAAATGACAGGGAACCGAGTTGCCTCATCAAACTGTAAGTGCAGAGATGTTTGTGTGACTGTTTGCCAGTAACACTGATACTGATGACTCAAACATGTGTAAGGTCTTCAACAACAATACACCGACTTAAACCCTCTCTTTGATCTTGATGATTTGTTAGAATTAAATGAAAGTTCTAACAAGAGTTACCATGGTTTTAAAATATTTTTTTGTTATACCCTCCTGGCCCTGCACAGCTTGCTTCCCGGTGAACCTGGAAGTCAAGCTGCTCAATACTAGTAATATGAAACAATAGGAAGAAGGAAGTGCACGAGATTGTCATAAACCAATGATATTTCTCGCCGACTTAGCATTGTAAAGTTGTTAAGGAGGCAACATGTGCTTAGAAAAAATGAAACTTCCCTTTTATTTAAATGTTATGTAACTTTTAAACAGGTATTGAATCTGGAGCACGGTTTTCCACAATGATGCTTTTTGTCTGGCTTTTACAAAGGTATCTCATCTGACCAAGACTATGTAGTGGTCAAGCTGGTACACCTATAATACCAGTGTACCTGGGGGTCTGCGATCAGCTACCTGGATATTACCGTGGTCATGCTAGTACAGACATTATACCTGCATGTGTAACTACTCTGGGTGTTCGTTGTCTGCCTGGATGATCACTTCTGGTCTTCTTCCGTCCTCACTGACCCCGTACTGTGTTGTTTGGGTTTACAGATTACGACACCTTCCAATGGGGAGATAAGATCGATCCTTACATATGCTTTAGACCTTAGTTCATACAGGTTGTAAAGCGTTCTATTGTTGGGGAATTTACCCAGGTGATTTCACTTAATGCACTACAAACAAACAACATGTCAGCATGGAAATTGGCACCACTCGGCTTCCGTATCTGTGTAATTGTTTTTATTGTATTTTAACCTAACTAAACATGAGTTTGCATTACTGGTATCAAATTTGTGCACTGAGAGGAACATCTTCGATCGTCACGGTTCATTTGACATTGACACAAATAAATTAAGTACGTTGATTATAATCATCTTCGATGCATGCTGCATTTATATAAGTACACTCGCACGTGTATTTATGATGTATTACGTGAACCGGGCCGGCTCCGGTGCACGAATCATGCCCGGATATATTGGGAGGAGAGATTCAGTCTGAAACCCTCCGGAAATTTGCTAAAAATGTTGATTCTTTCTCATATCATATATATACGCTTGAGTCCCTCCTCTGGTCTGGCTAGACACTAGATCTGCACATGTGAATCTACAGCATTTTTATATGGACAAGACGAGACAAAAGGATGACAATATAAATAATACTACCTCACTTTGTTGAAATTCGTACAGCCAAAGCACATTAAAATGATAAACTTAAATTAGTAGATGTATTTTTGTCAACTTTAGGGAATTCAAATCAAAGTCACCAGTCTTTCCGGATAGAATCCCACCTCTATCACCAAATTGTAACGTGAAGTAACGGGAGGTCTCAATCAGAGGGCCTGGAGCTGAGCGCACTTGATTAGCTAGCCGAGAAGCAATTCAATCTTAGGCTCAAAATTCGTAACGGAGTCTCTTATAATATCCTCCACTGAACTCAACAAATCAGATGAACTCTTTTTTAATTCGCCATGAACCTTTTTATTGAAAGCAAGAGTGCATTTTCTTTATTTATTATCATTATTACATCTTTGATTCACCTAGGGGATAAAATATCTTCCAAAGAGCAAAAGTGAAATCATTCAGAACTTTCTTTCTTTATCCACTATATAAATAAATGTATATTCGTTCTAGCAAGTAGCAAAATGACATTAATTAATTATATAATAATGATAATCCGTTTACACAATAAAACACAATTTGACAACACACAGTGACCACGTGTTGAACTGTTCTATCTGCAGGCAGTTCCACGCCAGGTATATAATTAATCTTACCGAAATGTATGCGTATACATGTGTTTTTGAGGTGCAAATAGATTGTTCATAATTAATAGTCTTGGAACTACAGTTTTTCATAAGATAAATGTCATTTCAGCAATATCTGAGTTTTTAATCATTTTTCACCATTTTTGCGTGTGTTATTTTAATTTGTTTTTTTAATTCTTTGCAGAAATAAAGAACACGACACAAAACTTTATGCCAAAGTTCATGTACATATACTCAAAGAGAAATCAAAGTGCAATCTTTAGAGTACATCTTGCCGCTGTTTAAGAGGGAAAATAATTTAAGGTTTTGAACATTTAAGGAATCCTTGATTCCTTTACCGTACATATAGGAGAGATTTAGATGCAACAAGGACTTTTCTATTTAGTTCTAAGACATTGTAAAACCTTATAACTACATCATTTAGTCGACATCTTCCTCTAACATCTCTGACAGACTATACCTCTCTTTGTCAGGTTTATGTGTATGTTACCTCAGTGTTGTTTGACGCCGTGTTGTGTTGCTTTCTTGTGTTATTTTGTTTTCCTTACACAATTGGTGTACTAACATGTATGCTTTTCTTTCCTTGCATGCGTGCACTTTAATTCTGTCTTCAGTCTTGGAAATCTAGACGCTGGTCGTAATAGATACGGAATGACATACAATGTCAGAAAGTAAAACTATGTATGATAATCCTAACATGGAAGTTAATACTCTCTGATTCCATATCTGATATTCTGTAAATGGTTTCAGATAAGAAAGGAATACAAAAAGGAGACAATAAGTAAACCCTGTAGTTTTTATCAATGTTTCCTTATTTTATCATAAATGGATATGGAAAATGCAAACACTTTTATTTTTTATTTTTTGTTATCTCCAAAGGAGGAAATGATTTTTTCCTTCATGGGAAATTGAACAAACATATCATTTTAAAAGTGTAGGCGTTTTATGCGCATCCTTTCAGTTTTTCCTGTTTATACAAATATAGACATTCAAATACATATAACTCCTAACCTTGTTATTAATTTTTTTACGGATGACCAAATTAGGAGGGGAACAATTACCCTTCATGAACACAGAAATGCACTGTCTGTGTCGAGATGTATAGTTTCCCTCTCTTTCTGCGGAGGCTGGGAGGGAGGGGGGGGGGTTGGAGGGTTGGAGGGTTGGTGGGGACTTTGCTTTTTAATTTCACGCTATTCTATCTCCCTTGAATTCTTTATCCTAGAATGATGTTGGATTTACGATTGTTATTAAATTAGTGTTTGCTTTTATCTTGCATATTTTATAAATTCGTCTTGTAACCTTGTTGACTGCAGCTTTAGCTAGGTTGCATAGGGAATTCCTTTTAAAAAACGTTTGTTCAAGTTCAAGATGTATAAGGAAGGACTTGTTTTTCTGTTTGATTGAACTTTGACTAGAGACTTCCAATAATCTACTTGTCAAAGGTAATGTTTGTTCTCCACACCTGAGACTCTTATACCTGCGGTATTTAATACATTCGAACTATGCATTTACTGGTATGAATGAAATGTGTATCGTTTAAATGCTTTAAGAATCGGCATGTCTCCATTAAGTGTATGATAATCGCCGACAAATCTATTTACTGCGCCGACTCTGCAGGCCTTGTGGGGGCGTGACACCGATCCCATCCTAGATTTCACGCTTTAATGAACACCAGCAGAAAATCGCTGAGAGGGAAGAAGTGTTTTTCGGTCTTTCATTCAATTTCTACAGTTGATGACCTTGAGTAGTATGTTGAGAGTATTCTACGGGATGGTCCCATTGCAGTTTGAGCTTTCCTCGTGGTTAGTTCTTGAAGATATCGGTCGGAATTCCCAGGAGATTGAGTTGGTTTGGTGCAGTATCGGCACTCACTAGCCTACAAAAAATGTAGAATCTATATGTTGTATCATTGTACCATGTAATGTACCATTTGTACTGTATAATCCCCTGACTCACATAGAAGTTTTCTTTTAGTTCTTTCTGATAGATTTACGACTATAGTGCAACCGCAAGTATTCCTTTGATAAAACACCAGTAGACAGAAAGAGCGTATTGTCAGCGTTTCTATTTTGAATAGTTCTCAGCATATCGAATTTTACGTATTACAGTGCTTCAACTCTGCGAGATGCAACGTGACTATCAAAACAGAAAATGAAATTGAGAATGACCTTTTGTTAAATAAATGTGCATGAATGCTCTGCTCAAGAACATTTTTTCCAGTTTCAGCGTATATACAGGTAAAAAAATGGGGGACTGAATGAATATAAAGGCATGTGGTCAATGAAATCTAACACAGCCCTAAACATGGTATTGGTCAAAATTGCATTTTAAATGCATGAAAAGTATGGTTTTCGTTAAAGTATATGCAAAAGGACATATCGTGATGAGTTTTTGCGAATTCGAATGGTCCGGCTAGACCATGCAAGATGAAATTTCATGTTTGCAATTTGCAAATTGATTATTGTAACATGCTAGTAGTATAATTAATTTTAATCGAATTTGAAGCATTTCCATTTATCTCTTATCTTTGGACAAGAAGATCATCCTTTATCGGTGACGCTGATTCACGCAGATCTAGAACAATGGTATTTATGTCTTCATCACAAGAACAAAGCTTCCAGAATGATCAACCTAACCTTAGCTGTCTTATTGATTTACCAAGTCTTTGCTTTTACCGAACGTTGAGAAATTCACGTTGGCAGTATATACCTGTTCTGGGAAAAATCCAGAACAGCAAAATAAGGATTAAGAGAGCCTATCACCAAAGAGGATCAAAGCAGTTGATATTAAATGGGATGGGCTTACACGGTCTTGGTCAACACTATACAGTTGACATGCAGACAAGTCCGGCTAGTTGACCTTGAGATTCACGTTGTTGACGCAGTAGGGCATTCTAAGTACTTTGTTTGTAACTGAATTCGGAGGAATTTGACTTCACCAGTATCACCCAATCAGCGAGAGTTTTTCTTCAGGAAGTCTAACTGCACGCAGCGAGCTTTCGCATTTCCTTCCTAGAAGTCATTCAACATTCCGGCTACACAACTCAGTATACTACCAAGTGTTAGTAGTAGCGGACACTTGACCTTGCACTTCGCTATTACATAATGCTATGATGGTCGTACTTTGTACTTGGTAACTGTCGGTAAATTACTACTGTGTAGATGTAGGGAACTGTTTACCATGATACAGATGTTCAAAGATACCGGCACTTCATGATAGTAAAGGACTTACCATAAAGGAGCAGCATAATGATGGCAATTGATTACATACAGCTTTATTGAATCCTACAAAATGATGTAATGGAAAAGTGCATCCTCTCCAATTGAAAAGAAGAAAGAGAACATTAATTTTCAACATTGTCATTTTATTGCACAAAGAGTATATTGAATGGAACAAATATTCTATTCTTCTACATACAGTTGTCAAGATATAATCTTTTATGCATTTAATTAGGAAAAATGAGAATTTTGAAAATGCATTATCTGTCGATTACACTCCAATATTGTGATAAGTTATACGCTCTTGATCTTTACAATTAGAAAGAGACGTCTCACACAAATAAGGAAATGCTTTGTCTCTGTAGTTATTTTCATTTATTTAGCTGTACACGACTCACAATGTGACAATATTGCTATTTATACCTGTCTTATACTATCATCAATAAAGACAATGGACAATTCGTATGCAGTAAGCACCTTATATGTATTGCTATTGAATACTATACAGTTATTAGAATTAACAAGATGTCATATCAAATTGATATAATAGATTCATTATATATCAATTTTCGCCTTTGTTCTTCATTTCACATGTAATGAGTCAGGGACTGGAATCGTCATCTGTGCTTTTGCACTACTATATAAATTGCGTCATCACCATTTGAAAGTCGCCAACGTCGGTGATTTTGATTCTTCTTGTCCTATGATTTTCTGACCTTTAAATCACATGGTATCACATAGCCTTTGAAATACCAAAATGCTGGAACATTTTAATTAACATAAAGCCACGGGAACGACAAGTGACGAACGAGAGCTATAATCGTATGTTATCCACACGACTCGCACAATGATATCCACATATCGGGATTACAGATGGTACGACAGAGTATCCACATGGCCCAGTTATGCTTCCATGCAACAGCTGAGAATGCTCTGTGGAGAATCAGCATGGTTCTGGGTATGCTTATCTCAAACAGGTAGCTGTAGTATAGGGTGTGGATCCACGTCGTGAGCTATCAACCAGGCGTAGTATTTGGCCAACGTAGTCTCTGCGACAGACAGAGGTCCTTCCTTATTCTGAAAGTAAGCAATCATATCTCATAAAGTAATTGTCATCTCAGACAGTCATTTAATAAACAGTACTTCAAGAAAGAATAAACAACACAATAATGTCCAATAAATAGGATATATACCTTAATTATTACACAGGAGACGTCACTTTCGATGCTGTTTTTTATTTCCCTGCTGAGTATTTTGCGTAGGTTAACTTCAGAATCGACAAGAAGTACTGGTATATCGTTCTCCCAACAGTATGCTTGTATAAGCTTATGTTGAATCAGACCATTGACACCGTCCTCTTTGGGTAGAATGCACAAGGACACTGTCTCGGGGTGTGTTGAGAGTACGTCGGCACACCCTATTGTACCCATCATAGAACGCTCCTCAGATAAGGCGATCTGCAGCGTCTGTTTCAGAGCCGCTGGAGCCTCCCTGTCGATATACAAGACAAGACATTCGTGATATAGGAAGGACTCGTGTATTATTACAAGATAGAGAAATTATATATCAATCCCGAATTCTCAGAAAACCTTGGCTGATCAATTTGCTTCATCCAATTTTGAAAGTATCTATCCTTCACGATAATTTGTTGAATGTATAACTGGTTACAAGGTTGCTTGCTACAGATGGTTGAGAGAAAAGATAGTCAACAAGACGACTAATAGTGATCACAGCGGAATACACAAACACAATTGTAACAAATAACAGAACAAAGCAACCGAACTCAACACATACTAGGACAAAAGTAAACATCTACATGCACCAAGAAGTCCAAATCAACGAAACCAAAAGTACGAGAGCACCATTGAAACACGAAAAGGGGGAAACCCATGTGCACCCGGGTATTTTATAGCCTACTTGGAAGATGTGATTGGTGATTCTTGCCATTTCAACGCGAAATATTGTTTGATGCCAATCACGCCATTCTGATACGTAAAAAATTTAAAACGCTTGCCGACAATATTATTATATACATGTACATGCAAATGTATGAATATCAAAAAGTTAATTACCTTTGCAGAGAGTCTTCCGATTCCATTTGTTTTTCATTAGTGAAAGTCATATTATATGCTAAATCTTTATAGTACATCCGCTTGTCGTAGTATATAAACTCTCGAGTATCCAACAATTTCCGTTATTGTTGTATTGTTGTATTGTATTATATTGATTTCCAAGGGGGGCGGAGCCAAAGTGTACCTTCCCATGACGAATGCACGTTCATTTGCTATCGTACATTGGTTAGGATACTACTAGTTATTACGATAAGCATTGAGATTGGTCAAGAGAATGGACCTAATGACCAGACCATCAGTCTTATTTGGTCTGGAACGAAAAATGGACCTAATGGCCAGAACTTCAGTCTTATTTGGTCAGGAACGACGGATGAACCTTTACTTTTGGCCAGAACTGCAGTCTTATTTGATTAAATGATTGATTTATTGCTTTTTACAGAGATCGAAACTACAGATCTGAGAAGTATTGCGTATAGTTTGAATTCATTTTTTATTTCTTTAAAGTTTGCTTTGACAAAAGGGACGATTAAATAAAGGGCAAGCAGTCCGTAGTCGGAAGAGGGTATAGGTCTCTATATTAAACTGATCTATATCTGAAAGATCCATGTACAACAAGAACAAGGACACTGTCTCGGGGTGTGTTGAGAGTACGTCGGCACACCCTATTGTACCCATCATAGAACGCTCCTCAGATAAGGCGATCTGCAGCGTCTGTTTCAGAGCCGCTGGAGCCTCCCTGTCGATATACAAGACAAGACATTCGTGATATAGGAAGGACTCGTGTATTATTACAAGATAGAGAAATTATATATCAATCCCGAATTCTCAGAAAACCTTGGCTGATCAATTTGCTTCATCCAATTTTGAAAGTATCTATCCTTCACGATAATTTGTTGAATGTATAACTGGTTACAAGGTTGCTTGCTACAGATGGTTGAGAGAAAAGATAGTCAACAAGACGACTAATAGTGATCACAGCGGAATACACAAACACAATTGTAACAAATAACAGAACAAAGCAACCGAACTCAACACATACTAGGACAAAAGTAAACATCTACATGCACCAAGAAGTCCAAATCAACGAAACCAAAAGTACGAGAGCACCATTGAAACACGAAAAGGGGGAAACCCATGTGCACCCGGGTATTTTATAGCCTACTTGGAAGATGTGATTGGTGATTCTTGCCATTTCAACGCGAAATATTGTTTGATGCCAATCACGCCATTCTGATACGTAAAAAATTTAAAACGCTTGCCGACAATATTATTATATACATGTACATGCAAATGTATGAATATCAAAAGTTAATTACCTTTGCAGAGAGTCTTCCGATTCCATTTGTTTTTCATTAGTGAAAGTCATATTATATGCTAAATCTTTATAGTACATCCGCTTGTCGTAGTATATAAACTCTCGAGTATCCAACAATTTCCGTTATTGTTGTATTGTTGTATTGTATTATATTGATTTCCAAGGGGGGCGGAGCCAAAGTGTACCTTCCCATGACGAATGCACGTTCATTTGCTATCGTACATTGGTTAGGATACTACTAGTTATTACGATAAGCATTGAGATTGGTCAAGAGAATGGACCTAATGACCAGACCATCAGTCTTATTTGGTCTGGAACGAAAAATGGACCTAATGGCCAGAACTTCAGTCTTATTTGGTCAGGAACGACGGATGAACCTTTACTTTTGGCCAGAACTGCAGTCTTATTTGATTAAATGATTGATTTATTGCTTTTTACAGAGATCGAAACTACAGATCTGAGAAGTATTGCGTATAGTTTGAATTCATTTTTTATTTCTTTAAAGTTTGCTTTGACAAAAGGGACGATTAAATAAAGGGTAAGCAGTCCGTAGTCGGAAGAGGGTATAGGTCTCTATATTAAACTGATCTATATCTGAAAGATCCATGTACAACAAGAACTAACGCCAAGTATTATTCTGTCGTACGTGCAGCAGTTTAACTAAAATAGCATAATGCATGGGACATAAAGTGCAATGAAAGATGTGAACACGACTTAACACAAAGTATACCAGAGTAGTGCCAATCGTAATTCAGGAGTCAAAGATCCAGGGGAATATGTCATTATTGTGTAAGTCTCCATTAACAAGGCAATCGCTAACCCTCAAATGGAGGCAGGACCAGGTGTCCGGGAGGAGTGACCGTCCTCTGACTGCATGCAACACCCGCCGCGAGTGCCAAATAGAAACGCGTCAAATCCGGTAATATTCATCTGGGTAAAATGTTAAACATCTTCAAATTCAATAGCATCATTTAAGTCCAGATAATTTTGCAGCATGGACAAAACATGCACGTTTCGGGTGCTTAACCCTCGTCAGTGATCCTCGGTCTAAACAATGTAATGTGACCAAAAAGTGTGAAAATTATTATGTCCAAAAATGTACCGAAAGACGGAGCACAATATACAATTATTGACTTTTGATGAGGACTACTCGTGACTATACAGACCTGGTCAGGTATTGGTTGACCGAGGCCGAAGGCCGAGGTTAACCAATGCCTGACCAGGTCTGTATAGTCATGAGTAGACCGAAATCAAAAGTCAATAACTGCGTTATTAAATTATCAGGATTTTATTAGCATTTGCATTGCAATGATACGCGAAGTCAAAGATCTAACACTACAAAAATCAACGCACGCGCTAATCCCGAGTAGACCGCTTTGGAGCGTTAGCGGTCAACTCATTCTGAGGTACACTCTATCAAACAGCGTCTCCACCAATCAAAAACAAGCAAAATCGGCAATAATTCCTGAAAATTTAATAATGGGTGGGATATGATGCTACAGGACCCACGTTTGAAAAATTTCAAGAAATTTTGTAACAGAAAATTTAAAATGCGTTGAAGAGACAGACGATACGAAGTTGATCGAACTTGGCTACATGTGCCATCGGGGACTCCTGGTCCACCAGCTGTGACACTCACCAAGTAGTACAAATGTTAAACGTCTTCAAATTCAATAGCATCATTTAAGACCAGATAAATTTGCAGCATGGACCAGACATTCAAATGCTGTCAATGGGAAAGGTCGTACTCGTTGCCTTCAACATGAATTTTTCGCTCTCGCATAGCGTATTAGTTGTGAAATGAATACGCCATATGCAGACGAAGGGGAAATGTTGCTACACATTAATGGGAAGTTTGGGATCGCGAAATTAAAATCGTCACGTTTTTTGTCGCTAAGAGAGGTGTTAAAATGAATAAAGGAGTATGACAGTTAGGAGAGGGGCATATTTTGTGCCCATTGGAATTCCAATAGTTTGTTGGAATATTTTGCCTCCAACAACAACGAAAATATTATCTATCAAAAGTTCCGCGCGTCATCTTGATGATGTAGTCGTCAGTGTACTTGTGTGAAAAAAGGATTTTTTCACTTGATACAAACAAGTACAAAGTATACTTTACAAGGTCAACAAGCGTTTTGGTGAACATAAAGTACTTTAAAAATCTTTGTTTGTAAGGATTTGCGCATGAAAACATTGACAAGACTGCAAAATGTGAATAAAATCAGTAATAACCAATCATAACTATCCCAAAAAAAATCATGAATAATAGAGCATACGAAACAGACAAACAAGAAAATATAGCAAACAAAACGTAGGCTATCGTTTGAGCCCCGTATTTGGAGCAGGATCAGGTGTCCAGAAAGAGTAAGCATCCCCTGATTGCATACCAAAGCTGGCGCTTAGATCGGATAAAATAGTCAAATTATATGCAGCAAATAATTCGAAGAGTTGAAATGTCTTTAAAAAGCTGAAAGATAAAATTTCTTCCATAAACCTCTGTCTTAATTTCTCTGCTTACGAATTTTATATTGAGGTCCAAAAATGGTCATCTTCTGTTACCCTAATAATCCTAATTGTGTTTGCTCTTCGGTTTATATGAAGTACAGATATGCTTATTTTACAATATTTTATGCATGTATATTTCTTTTTGCACTTTGGTTCTTTTTGCATTTGAGTCATATTTGAGGTGCATAATTATTTTCTCTTCTTTTTGATGTCATGTGAGAATAGAAAATGATGTCCTTTCTTTATATAACATCCATAAAAGTATGACTTAAAATACCAATAGTTGAAAGTACTGGTGACATATATCGAATGACGCTCAGAAAATGTGATTTCTTCTCACAAGCGTTAATTGAACTTAACTTAATTAATGAAATTACCATAGTTCGATTGGCATTAAAAGCAATCTCACATCTAATTAGTGAAGTCATCAATAAGAGAGAATCTGAATGATGTAATACAATGAATGATTCATTTCATATTTTTCTGAGCATGTCATAAAAGAAAGGAGGGGAAATCCAATGAAGAAAGGAGGGGATTTCCAAAAATACTCGGCTGCAGCACCCACAGCAAAACTTCAAAACACCCAATGCAAGAAATACAAAATAGACATCCTCAGAAAGAGACGCAAAAGGGACAAGGGACACCAGATACGACATCAAAACACAGAGTACACAAACAAAGCAAGGCTGTGTCATTGTCTCCGTCTGTTTGTCCGTGTTTTCTTTCCGCTTGGGGAAGTTCTGCTTTATTTTTTTCAAGACTAAATATTTAAGGAGGGTTTGAACACCAAGATGGCGGCGGCATTATTTGTTTTCTCGCTTCCTAGGAAAAGTACAGTCTTAACTCCCTTAGAACATTTGATACTCTGATTGATATACGCATTTGAGTATCCAGATGAAGTTTGAATAATTTCCGGCGTCATTTGAAGAAATTATGGCGATTTTCGAAATTTAGGACTTTGGGAGTTTTATCCATGAGCAAACCACGACGTCATTTCGACGTTATCAGGAAAAATGGCGTCACAAACCTTTGCATTCAAAATGCAATAAAAACATTATTACTAAACGTATTGCATTAAATCTTAGCATGTATAAAATAGAAAATTTAATCTTCATCACAGTGTATTCGTTGACAAATTTACGTTACAGGAAAACGGATGTCACTTGATTGAAAATGGACGATTTTGGAAGAAAAAATGGGAAAATATAATGCCTTGTAATATTTTAATCCTAAATTCAATTTTTCTCATTTAATCATGAAATCATCTCTGGACATTCATGATAGTTTTGATAGTTTTTGACAAAGATTCATCCACAGGATTCCTTATAATTAACTAGCAACTACAGTAAATTGGCTCGAAATTGCATTTTTTTTAGCGACAGTGTCATCTTTTATTCAAGTGTCCTGCCCGTGTTTAAAACTCAATTCATTTAATCTTTTCCATATGTAAGTGCAATACATTTAAGAAATTCACGAAAACGTCGATTAATGCATATTTCAAAGTCTCGTAGAAAATTTTCCTGTGGATAGAATCAAATGTAAATTTGTATAGTCAAGGACAGACAAGAATTATATGATTTCAGAAATTTTTAGAAAAATTGAATTTGGCATACAAGTGTTCAATACCTCCTTAAGACTTTTGATTGTGATTTGACTTTCATTCACTGATTTGGTCCGTCTAGCAAACAATCAAGGTATGATTTCCATTTGTCCTAACGATGTGAAATAAATCTACAGGCTGCATTATGTGCATGAGACACTACTGAGAATTAAGATATCAGAATTTTTTTACATGGATTGCCAAAATTTACAAAAGAAGCCAGAAATAGAGAACCTGTAACTTTCAACTCTTAAACTTAATAGCAAGCAATAGACTTTCAACAACCGCTCTAACCATCATTTAGAGACAACGGAAAATATACCAACAAAATGAACAAAGAAGGGAGGGGATCTCCAAAAAGACCCTGTTGCAGCACCAACAGCAAAACACCGGATGCGAAAACACAAAGACGAGCATACTAAGAGACGAAAAAGAGACATACGACATAAAAACATCAAACACAATAGAATAGACATAGACCAATGGGTAACCGGTGCCGACACAAGTAGCAAATGGTGTGGTTATCCTGGATTACGTGCGCAAAACCCTCTCACTTCTCCAATTACCTAGAGGTCTCGAAGAACGTACGATTGTGGAGTAAAACAACCTCCTCACCATTGGTTGTGCATATGTATATAATTTTGGAATCAATGCAACATTCATAACATGTCATGAAAGATCGCGAGGGCGGGAAGCGATTTGTACTTTTTACTACAAACGCCTGAATAGAATAACGTATCTCAAAACTTTAAAGATGATATTTTTGGACTCATCATAAATATCACTTTTATGAAATACACGTCTCATGAATATAGGAGACATCTTGATTCCTGGAAGAGTTCCTATTTGGCATACGCAATCGGTACTCTAATTTACCAGAACAATAGAACCGTACATTCATATTGTTATGGACTTTGTCACATTTATCATGTAATGTCCCTGAAATCAAATGTCAGTCTAAGTAAGGAAGTATTTTAGCTCCATTCAGAATCTATATTTGTCGTGGCTATATTGATCCATCTAAATATAGCTACCTCCACGATGATCGCGCCTAACTTAGAAGTACGGTATTACAATTATGGAATTTTATGGGGAATATTGCATTTGTGGTTTCAACGACGTCACTCATAACAGTTACTAGTACTGGTGAAAGTGGAATGAACGTATGGGATGGTACACACCTTCCTGAAAGAGAAATTATGTGGAATTGTCTCACATTCCTATTTTCATTTTCTGTACCTAAATGGAAAACCTTTCTACAGGGATCTTATGAAAGTTCAGCTCTGTGCCTAACTTTGCATTGGGATGGGGGGGGACGTTGCTATGGGTGCTACAACCCAGTGTTGTTGGATATCATAAGGTTATTATAGGAATTGACCTAATAGGTAATTCCTCTTTGCAACTCTGTTTCGTAGGATATAACATTTGCTGTCGTGCGTCCGTGTGTGCGTGTTTGTTTACATGTGTGTTTGTTTACATGTGAGGGTATGTTTGTGGGTGTGTAAGAGAAAGGAGGGGATCTCCAACAACACCTAGTTGCAGCACCAACAGCAACCTCCCAAAACACCAACTGTAAAACACAAAAAAGACGCACTGAAAGAGACGCAGTAGTACAAGGAACGCCAAATCACAGAAAAACATAAAACACAAATGACTACACATAAACCAACGAGACCAATGGGTTAACGGTGCCAACTTAGGACGGCGATCATAATTACAACCATCAAATATTCTGCAAATGTTCCCCATAGGAAGAGCTTGAACCCAATTTGAAACGTTGTCATCATGACGAAAGGAAAAAAGTGAACATAATATATAATCAGAATCATCAAACATTCCACTAATGTTCTCCATGTGGAGAGGATGAACATGATTGATTTTCAAGGTCAATGGTCAAAGATCAAGGTCACTAGAGATTCGACTTGTGAAAAGCTTATAAAACGAAGCAACTATGGTAGGAATACCAAACCTTTATTTAAACAAATGTTCCCTTGTTTGTAGGAAGAGGATGTGTATTTGGACTCCTTTTGATATAAATTCATCACTCCGATGCAAATGACTAGATGAATAAAATAAATACAAGTATATATAGAGAATAAGTGTCTTAATTTGTGTTTTGTTACGGACCGTATGCAACACACTGCAAGTGCATTTATCGTACATGTAACAAGCACTTGATGTGTGTTGCATACCCGTAACAAAAGACAAATTATGACATTTATTCTATATATATATATATGCATCATTGTTGTCAGTTTCATTCTTGTTCTCTGAAATAGCATTTTCTGGGTAAAAGGGCGGCGTTAAAATTCAGGTCACCGCGGGTTCAGTTTGGAGGTTAGAACAGCCGTCGCGGCATGTTTCTTCAGATCTTATGCATTGTGATGTCACGAGCGTTAACATAGCACGTTCCTATCAATAGTTATATCTCAGTGAATTACATTGGTTGTGCATAAATATATTGCTACTCTAGAAATCTTTATTAATTTATTTCATGTTTATGGATGAATATTTGACCCTTGCATAATCATACTGTTGAAAATAACACAAGTTCTGTAGATTTCTAATACAACTGAACGTCGAAGTACTTAAACTCTATGTCAAATTAATGTGTTTCACTACAATACTTCTTGTACATCCGATCTTTATTACTTTTTAAACTGGTTACGTTTGATCGAGTTTTTGAGAATACCTCCTTGGCTTTGACGTAAGCAGAGTCCAAAGTGTTTAAAGTCCGCATTTCTATGGCGGAAATGCAAACAATTATAACCGGGGTTAAGTATCCTCTATAGACACTTTGCAAAAACAATTCCATGAGCAAGGTCTGATAGGAAGTCAGGTAATGACGTCAAAAATTTAGACTTTTCCGAGGAAATGTTCATTTTCGAAGTAATAAAAGGACGCTGTATTGTATGTCATCCTCTGTTGCCCTAACGTTTAGATACTCAAATCAGATCAATTCTGTATTTATTATAAGCATCGTGTCAACTCTGTTTTATGACGTAAGCATGTATCCGGATAGAAATTTAAATTCCCCAGCGTAGTAAGGAAAAAGGATGTTGATACACTATAACAATGGTAATGTTGATATTTGTATTGACAGGAAAGCCTCAGATTGACGTTATCTGATCTAGAATATCCTGACAGTAAACCAAACAAGGCGATAAACCGCATGTATTTTAAACATTTAATAGAAAAATATAGTATTATTGTCTGCTATTAATGTACCACATGGAATTTATAGGAATTTATATATATATAAATAAACCATCAATTTCTGAATTTCATCGCCTACATTATGGAAAAATATTTAAGATACATTGAAAAGAAAAGCTATCTAAGCTATATGTTATAATTGTGAAAAATTCATGCAATCTTTAACAAGAACCACACACACACAACAAAATTTGATAAAAAAAAAAAAAAAAACCATCGAATTTCCATATAGAATGGGGTCCACTGAATTCAGTTGAACATGTTATTATTACATAACGATGTTGCATAACACTTAGCTGAAAACAAATATACAGGAAGATATTCATGAATATTATTCCTGAGAATAGTCAACAATTAATAGATATTTCATGAATGTTTATCCACTACTGTCAAAACAATGAAAATATCTAAAAGGCATTTATTTCATATTAAGAAGGGATATTAGCTGTCAAAATTTCAAGTTATGGAGTCATTTCAGTAATTATAGTCATACATTCTGTGCTTCAAGTGTAGCTCATAACAGGGGCGTATGTACAGGATAAATACCTGGGGTATCAGAGTTTTGCAGGAATTATAGTCACTTCATGGCAAGAACTGTTTATTTCCTTTTCTGCATTCCCTTTTTTAGATAGGTGTTGAAATAAGCTTGACTGTAAGCTTCAAGATTTTGAAAAGGAAATAAAGCTGCTTTATCCCCCCAAAATGATTATACAATATCTCAGATTTGGGATGATTTCTGAAATCCAAAGGAGGCATATCAAAATCTCTGAACATTTTATAGACCCTTTATGAATATCATTAAGGCTTATACTTAACATGGAAAAACAGAAGGATTTAAATAAGACTGATGATAATTTTGAGCCAAAAATTGTACATGTGATATCAAGGTAGCTTATCTCATGGGTTCTTAATGCTTTTATCCTCTTTATATTCATTTTATGGGATTCTTGTGCTTATGTACTCGTTTTAGCCTTTTAAAGTTTTTGAGAAATCTTTTCCAAAAATGGTCTACTATCCTTTGCAGAAAAAAAGTAACGAAAAATGGAAATGACAGACGGAAGAACGACAGATAGGCTTTAACGGCGGATGACTTAAAAGGAAAGAAAGCAAGTCCTTAATTTTGGAAATCAAAGGTGAAAAGAATCTCAAAAGCATATTTCATCGCCGCATCTGAGATTAAAATCTAAAACCAAAACAAAACAAATGCCGCAGTCACAGAGACAGCAACCATAAAAAGGGTTTTATGTTCACTGTCTATTCAATTCATTTATAAATACATGTACGTGTATATTATTCATGTTCTAGTAATTGGTTTTTGATATATTCATTTATTTATTATGTGTTACATATAATTGAAAGATAATTACTTTTCTATCAATATCAATTTCAGTTATTGCAATTCATTAAAATATATTTTTTATATTAGAGAAGTTTCATTATCGCTTTCTCGTAACGTACATCTTTTGGGGGAGCAACCAACAAACTGCGCAAAAAAAAAGAAGAATCCTGCTGTAAATTTTGATAAAATATGGATTCCGGTAATATTAAGAAGCAAAGGGTCTTCAAAAAAGTATCCCGGGTCTGATAATTTGAGCGCCACCCGTAAAACTCAAGGGGTAATACTCGTCGCATACGTGTTTCTTTGATCATGCGTTAGTTTGTGTAAGAGTGTGAGCTATATGTATGTGCGTGAGGTTGGGTTGATGGGTTTGTGTGTATGTGTTACCAGTACTAATAATACATGGTGTAGGTGGTGTCACCTATAATATACACTTTGTATTGCATATAAACAGACGTGTTCAACTAAAGCCTATATAGATGGGGGGGGGGGGGGGGGGGGGGGGGGGGCTTTACAAAAAGAAGGTTCCCGCTCCAATTCTTGACCACAAAAAAAGAAAAGAAAATCTGGTGCCAATGGCAGGCATAAAACCTTCTTTTTTTTTTTTTTTTTTTTTAAATATCCCGGTTATACATTTAAAGGATAAGAAATGACCCGAAAAAAAGTCCGGCTCTGACAAACGCCAAAAACAATGTTCCGACTGGCAACAGTCTTCTTTTTCATCCGCCCTTCCCTCATAAACATCAAATGCCTTTTCCCATAGTCTACTATTTTGGTACTTTCGGTGTTCGTATTATCTCATATATACCTGTAACACACACACCTTTCCACTATAGATCGGAATATTATTCAAATGCATTTATCATTGCATGCTCTTTGATAACAAAACATCAATGACTGAAATTAATTAAAAAAAAAATCACAATATTGATTTCGTAAGAATTTTATCTACATCATATTAAGAAAATGTAAGTATCCCTATAGTAATATTACCACATTTTTTTCAGTTTTAAACATTTCTCCGTGACTTACAAATGACAAATTTTCACGAAACATGCGATAATTATTCAGTTCATGATATCGCATTATTATATAATGCTTCGAAAACGGTACATACGTAATGATCAAAGCAAAGGTAAAACCACCTGTATTTCGATACCTCAGTTTTTTTTTCTTCAATTTTAAGTTTGACAGTTTCAGTAGAAATGAAAATTTTCAACAGTGATTAAAAAATGAGAAGCGACAATGGTAACTCCCAAAAGATCAGTTGTATTGTGTCTGATTATGAAATGCCATATATTTCTAAATACATATAGACTTATACATATATTCTGTGTTAAATTATAAAATTAGATTATATCAAAGATTGAAAATACTCTTTTATGATATATTAGACTTTTAGTCATCGCATTAACAACTAAGATAAAACGCATGGCGATCAGCGTGTTTCTTTTACAGTATTAACAATAACTTGTTACGTATTCTGATTAATAACACTCATTTTACAGATATATACTAAGTATATATATGCATTATTATTTTTACATGTATTATTTTTATTCCGGGATAATCATGATGTACTGTTAGCAACCAAAGTTGTAATAAATCTTGTATTTTCTTAAAGTACATGTATATCCATCAGTAAATGTTGAATAAATGGACAAGAAGCCACGGAATTCTCACAATAAGTATTCTATAGGTGCAAAAGTACATATTTCATGATACGATACATGTATTGTATTCATCTGCATTCCTTTCCATATTAATTGAAATTCCTAAAGTGCTGAATGAATCATTTAAGTATTCAAGGACACTAAACATTTATAAGACAACCTTCTGTTGCATTATACAATATCCATCTTTATTTGAACTGCGTTTCTTTATGGTTTGGATCTGTTAATTTGACTTAATATAGCCCCAGTTGGTTTTAAAATGTGTAGAAATGAAAAGTTGAATACATTGTATTATCGGTAAATTAATATGAAAATTACCGAAGCATTCCTTTCTAATGATTTTCAGTGTGACTTTCGGTTTGTGATGTGTTGTATGTGATTGTATCTGAATTGTCAAAAACGTATTGTGTTTGTAAATAGCGTTTTGTTGTATTTTACATCTTGTGTTAGGCTGACTTAACGTCTTTATTTTTTGTGGTTAGCATAAGCATGGTGTTTGTGTATTGTGTATTGCGTCTTGACTACATGTTTGTGTTAGGGGTGTTGTATTTATGACTAGCACTTTTTTATGTTTTAGAATTTTGTTGTGTTTTTGGTCTTGCGCCTTTATGTGTCCTGTCTTTATTCTGATGTGTTTTATTGCTAGTGTTTGATGTGTATAGTGTATTGATGTGATTTGTACATAGCTTCTTGATGTTTTGCACTCATCTTCTTGATATGTTTTGTATTAATAACACGGTAGGTTTCCTACTCTATACCGTCTTGAAGAAAATTTCATGTTTTGTATCTATCGTCTTGACATGTTTTGTATCTAGCGTCTTGACATGTTTTGTATCTAGCGTCTTGATGTGTTGTAAACAAAGATTTTAGTGTGCTCTGTGTCCAGTAATAGAGCCTTGATGTATTTTGTGTTTTGTAACTAGCGCCTTGATGTATTTTGTGTTTTGTACCTAGCGTCTTGATGTGCTTTGTGTCCAGTGCTAGAGCCTTGATGTATTTTGTGTTTTGTAACTAGCGCCTTGATGTATTTTGTGTTTTGTACCTAGCGTCTTGATGTGTTTTGTGTTTTGTACCTAACGTCTTGATGTGTTTTTTACCTAGCGTCTTGATGTGTTTTGTGTTTTGTACATGGCGTCTTGATGGTTTTTTTGTGTTTTGTACCTAACGTCTTGATGTGTTTTTTACCTAGCGTCTTGATGTGTTTTGTGTCTAATACTAGCGACTTGATGTGCATTGTACATGGCGTCTTGATGGTTTTTTATGTGTTTTGTACCAAGCATCTCGATGCGTTTTGTGTTTTGTACTCAGTATCTCTATGCGTTTTGTGTATTGTAATAAGCGTATCTATGTGTTTGTGTACCTAGCGTCTCGATGTGTTTGCCTTTTGTACCTAGCGTCTATATGCGTTTTGTGTTTTGTACCTAGCGTTTTGATGTGATATGTGTTTTGTACCTAGCGTCAGGTGTGCTTTGTACCTGGCGTCTTGATTTTTTTGTGTCTATAACTAGCGCCTTGATGTGCATTGTACATGGCGTCTTGATTTTTTTGTGTGTGTTTTGTACCAAGCATCTCGATGCGTTTTGTGTTTTGTACTTAATGTCTCTATGCGTTTTGTGTTTTGTACCTAGCGTCTCTATGTGTTTTGTGTTTTGTACCTAGCGATGTGATGTGTTTGCCTCTTGTACCTAGCGTCTCGATGTGTTTGTCTTTTGTACATAGCGTCTCTATGCGTTTTGTGTTTTGTACCTAGCGTTTTGATGTGATTTGTGTTTTGTACCTAGCGTCTTGGTGTATTTGTACCTAGCGTCTTGATGTGTTTTGTGTCTGGTTATTGATGTCTTTTTGTACCTGGCGTCTTGGTATATTGTGCAGATAGCTTCTTTGATCTTTTTGCCTTGTTTTTGGTCAGTTGATGTAGTCTTGTCCACATTTCTGTCACTCTTCAAGTTGAGATGTTTCACTTATTAGACCAGTATTCGTGGTAGTTTTATAGTAATCTCATCGACCTTCCGGTCAGTGAATCGTATGGATCAATACCAATTAGATCACACCGACCAGTGCCAATGACTGCCTTCTTATAATATAAGACTGATTTGGATCCATTAATTATTTTTATCTGATGTATTCTTGTTCCTGGTCTATAATAACCAAGTAATGTGAATAACCTCTGTTTCTATTGTACACATTTTCTTCAGGTATTACTTTTAGACTACGGCCATTTAAACAAGAGGGGTCTATTTCATTGTGTCTATTTAACACAAAGACCTAAAAAACAAAACGAATGACAGCATCGTCGGTTCTCTGGCCACATCTATAAAGAATGAATGTATAATATAAATCATTCATTTTGTATAAACATGTCACTGTAATAAACAATTTACTTATAATCAAATAAGGGATAATTATTAACTGACTTGTGCTCACTATTTGATTTATATAAAATCAAGATCTAGATGTAATTTCATTTTTTTTTCAAATTTAAGACATCCGTTGGGCAATGAACTAATGTTATATAAGGTTTCACAATTTCAAAAGTTGTTAACAAAATTTATGCAAACTTATTTCTATATCTATACAAGATCGTCATTACAAAAGTTTGAATTCTTTTTTTGAAATATTAAATTTCAAACTTAACATATACTAGTATTCATTTATGAAAACGGAATGATTGCTATCTTTATATTCGAGAAATAAGTATGATTTTTGATCCGGGAGGAATCACATAAACATGACAATATCTACAACAAACAGCTGGTTTTCGTCCATGTTCTCGGCCATTACGTCACCATTGAAGTTTTTGCTCATTTTGAGATGTAGAATTGCTATAACATACCTGTTGACCAGGTAACATTACGTCATCTAATGCAAATCTTTCGTTTTAAAGTAGATCACTGAGAAATCTGACTCCTGTAGAGTACATCGATTTTAGTCTGCGGCTCTAACAAGCATTGTCTGACGTAATTTGTCGAATTTGTTTTGCATTGAATGATTGATATAATAACAGAAAAAATTAACAAGAGGTAGAAAAATGGAAGCTCCAAAGTTTAAATGACATGAAAGCAGACAATCTGGAACATGAATGAAAAATGTCATTGTGTGTGTGTTGGGGGTGTCTTTGGGGAGGATGTATTATTATTAGTTTAAGATCTGCTGAGCATATACTTAGCCAAAAAATGGAAATACAATCAGAACGGAGGATTCTACTGGTGCCAGGGAAGTGATAATATTTCTTGGAAGCAAATACCGGTATATTTCATTGTCAAAAGGTTCTATTGTTCTTGTATTGGTACATTTATGGAGAATAAGTGTCTTTGTGTTTTGTTACGGGAATGCAACACACATTTTTAAACTGTACACCTGTAATACGCGCATCAAAGTTGTATGGTTCATTCTTGTTTTCTGAAATCGCGTTTTCTGGGTATTTCAGATTAGAACAGCCGTCACGACATGTTTCTTTAGATCTTATATATATAATATGCATTGTTACTTCACTAGTTGGAAGTGCGATCAATAAATGAGTTAGTTTCGGTAATAAATGTTATTCTGCCATTGGTGCTAAGAATTCGTCCTGACCATGAATTAATAAGTTATTTTACTATTGACGTTCAGTTCCTCCATTTCGGACAACTGAGTAGAAAAATTGATACCAAGAAATTTATATGGAGCTTGAGACCATGTAAGATTGTAATCTTCACAAAATCTTAAGTCTGAGTTAACATCGTAATGTACCAATCTTGATGAAAAATATATAAAAATTAAAGACACACTCAGACACAATAAGAAAATATTGACTTCAACTAGATTCAATTTATTATCAAGACTAACATTTCGGCATTAAAATCTATATGTACATATAACACATGCAGATTCTGAATTAAGACCACAGCACATGGGGAGAGGGGTATGCCCAAGAAAGTTTTTGTTAAGTCAAGTTCATAAACAGCTTGTTAATGCGTAATCAATTTACTACATGTATTCCTAAAAGGCATGAAGATAAAAATATTTGTTTAAATAAAAGTGCAAATGTCTTTTTACGCTTGTTTTTAATGAAAATGCAGTTACAGAATAAAACATTTAAAAGAAATGAAATATCACCGAAGGGCGAGCGGAGCGCCAAAAAAATTGAGTGTAAGGCAAGCGAAGCGAGCCGAAAAAAATTCTTGTTGTGTCGCTAGCGAAGCAAGCTAAAATCTGTATTAGTATTTGGCGAGCGCAGCGAGGCGAAATTTTTGGAAATTTAGGTAACGTGGGCCAGAATATTTATTTTCTTCTATACCTTGAGGGTCAGATTATTTATTTTCCACATTTGCTGGGTAAAAGTATTTATTTCCATAAAGTGCCACCCACCCACCCCCCCCCCCCCCCCTCCTTCAGGATTAAATAGTCCTCAGTATGATTAACTTATTGTTGTTTGTATACTTTATAATAACCATGGAGTGTTTGCGTGTGCTACTTTTTGCCGCGTTAGTGTAAGTTGGCTGTGTGAGTGATGGGGTGTGATGGGGTGAGGGGGTGATAGAGGGTGAGGGTGTATGTGTCAATTTCTTGGTCTGTATTTGTGCATGCTCCTCTTTGCTGTTTGTGAGTCTTTTTGTCATTTATAGTATATGTATTATTGAAGATGGTCTCCTATTTTGCATTTCATATATATTTATTACATATCATTTGAAGTAAAATATTTACATTAAAGATGTAAAGGACAGTTACGGTCGACCAAAGAGCATCTTACTCAAATAGATATATCTAGTATACTAATAAACTTTGGACATTATGTTTTGATCAAAATACAAGTTCTAATGAAAATAATAAGATTTGAAATGAAAATAATATTCTACTAAATGAAATGAATCAGACTTTTTATTTTCGAAAAGAAGCTACATTGCCATTTAGAATGGAAAGTAAATATAATGGCATATACTGAAATGTCATATGTCCAGAAAAAAATATATGAACAAATTGATAATAATTCTTCATTTTTTAATTTGAAGCATCTTCAATTCAAAAGGGGGCCGTATTTGGTTTTATGAAATTGTCGATGACAGCATACTAATGTGAAAAAGTGATCATTCGATGATTTTACGATATTTATCACGATAATAAAAGAAATCCCAATTTTAACAAAACACATTCCATGACCTTGAAAAACATGAACGACAGAAAGATTGGACTCTTTGAGGAACATGTTTCGATGTCATGTCGCTACGATGCCTAATAAACATAAAATTTTTTAAAGAAAGTTCGTCTTACCCATCGGTCAAATTAGTAGTACTAGACCTCAGCGGGTCTTCAGATATTCATTAATGGATTTTCAAACACAAGTATTTTTGAAATACGTTTATTTCAAGAAAGAATAATAAAATCATTCGCACCCCAGAACTGCCGGACAAAAAAATATATGAAGGGGAAATCTGAAGAGGGCAGCTAAAGTACACTTTATACTTATTTATGGATGATTCCAAACAATACTTTTGCCCCTACCCACAATTTGAAGTCGTTCACCGTTGACAAAATAATGAATAACCTGAAATTCAGAAAGTAAGTGGTGAGACACAAATAAATTACTTCGGCTTCCCTGGATAATTTTGGCTTGAATTATTACTGAAGAAGATTCTTTACCGAAACATGTATGTATGGTGTACAGTATTTGTAAATGGTTGTCCAGTGGGCCGCTCTCCGGCTACATGCAGGACTTGGACACTTTATCATATTATACGAAAAATTCCAAATGTCCTTAATAGGAACTTGATTTGGAAAAATGCAAATGTTTTTAATGAAGGAAATCAATGGTAAAGACACAAATGTTATCTTAGCTTGTGCATTATTGGCAATTATTTCAATAAAAAAAAACAATCACATGTTAAATGAAAGAATAGGGAAACTGAGATTTCCAACGAGACAACATTGAAACCAAAACAGTGGAACACACGCGCATAAGATTGTTACAATCAACAGTCACCACGCAAAGTAATCACTCAAACATCGGGAACTTTTTCGTAAACATCCTCTTTCCCCTCGGTCAGTGCACTCATTCTGCAGAATATGAAGTGGACTATTTAAAACGCATCCAACAATAATATTTTCACGATAAATTACTATTTTGATGAAGATATTTACTGTGTCAAGAAAAAGTACCAACTCTAAAACGTCAAACGGAAAGTATTTGTCATAACAATAACATATTTTGAAACAGCAGTTTACTTCTTAATAATACAGTGTCCCTAAAAATTTTTTTTTATTGAAAACGTAAATTCATTCCAAAGGGTCTAGTCAGAGAAAAAAAAGCAGCCATAAAAAGGTTAATTTCAAAATGTGCAGTAACGACCCTTATATTGTCGATTTTTAATAATTAAATTTCCATATACCTCTATTGTAAAAACTCAATATAGTCTAATACATTGTAAGTGGCGCTAGTGAAATGACTCAGAGCTGCGCACCTCAAATTCAAAATTGCGTTTTTAAAGATTTATAACTGCGAATGTATGTGTTCTAAGATGCGCCTGAAAATTTGAATTTATACAAATGAGGATGTATACTGACGGAACTACTGTTGTGAATTTTAAAAGAATAACATTGATGCCAGAAAGTAAGGCAAATATATGTATGAATGCACCTTAAAAACATGTACATAATATTTTGGATTCTAAATTGTCAATGGTTTTTATCAATCGACCAAACTCTGAACATTACATTGTAATTCCAACAACGTAACACACCATTTCAACACTGATGACGACACCGTATTGTCGACTTTGAACGGCCACCTGTCATGTTTTAAAATAAATACTCTGGTATTCCAGATTACCTGTGCACGACCCTCCCGCTGAGGTATCTAGACGCACATATAAAAGAACCTGAAAGGAAAGACTCGGTTGCAGCACTTACAGCAAAACACCGAAACATATTTCCGGTTATCCAGTGGTCTCCAAGAACAAAATTGTTGTGTGTATTATAGTCCCCTCACTGTAAGATGACCACACAAACAAGACAGTAAAATACAGAGGTCCAAGTAATACACAGATAATGTAAATGGGGTGTACGCAAAACAGTCCGTGCTCTGCCGGCTGGAACGACTCGTGTATGCAATCATCTGAACAGTCCGACCTACATTCAGAGAGGAATGGTGGTCAGGGCCATGTCTTCTCTAATGGGTAATTCACATCGCCAGAGTTTTGTATTGACCAAATATAATTGATACGTAGTTTCAAATTTATTTTGAAAGGTTGCAAACCATCTTTTAAGAATAGTGATAGTGATAGTCAGCATGGTCTTGTAGAAGATATCTACTTGAGCACTATCAGCAAAACTGATACTTGAAATTTCAGCAAAATGTTGTGGCAATTAAACTTAGTAGATTTGTTGTCATTGTACTAAAGTAGTTACTTATTACAATGTGTTTATGTAGACCAGGTAAAAAGAAAAGAAGGCCAGTAGAGGCCAGTGTGGTAGGGGTGATCAAGAAAATAGGTGACTTGTCAGTCACACGTCTACAATACGTCTCTTGTATATTTACAAATAAACGACAAACAAGAGCATCGTCATTATGCAATGTTAATAAACAAATAGTACATATCAAAATATGTGAAATCCTAACAAACACGACCACTAAAATATGTCAATGTTATGGATATGAAAACAAGTTATGAGATTTAAAAACGGGACTGCAGACTTCGTAACCTATATATTCCCTACCGTAACGTACTGTTACCGTCTTACATCCTTGCAGTCCCGTATTGACTTCACGTAATGCAATGTAATGGAGAAGCCAATTTGAAGCAGTTTGAAGTCAAATTGAAATCATATATTATTATGTTTTGTTAATTATTTTTTGTTAGTGATTTATGTGTAAATTTTAGAATATATCATTACCATAACAGGTGGTTAGCATTGTTGCATCCATGTACCCCTCAGTATGCGCCCTATACAAAATTTGGAATCGCTCACATTTTAAAGAAATACTTCTATACGAGAGAAACAGTCTTATCTGTCCACGGCTCCACTAGTAATATATTCGGCCTACTGTGCAAAGTTTATTGACCTGCTTTTTTCATGCATGTTGCCTTTAGAAATATGTATTTGCTATCGGTGAGTGCCCGGAGAGACTGGTCATGCTATACAATGAACGATATAATTCGTCTTTGTCGCCGGAATGAGAAGATTCTGTCCAAAAGGTGACTTCGTTTAAAAATAAAAAAGGATCTAGCAAGACCGCTTTGTACGAACACAACCGAGGGATGGCAACAACATGAGTACTGGATCATCAATGCATGATGTTCTAGTGAATATTGCTGTGTCTTTTTCCGGTTTGTAGTTTTGTCTGATGTCATTTATATGTCACTTTCTTGTGGGTTGTTTCGTTGGGCGAGTGCAGGGTAGTCATGCTGGAGATCATTCCATTTTCTTTATATCACCAAGACAAAAATATATTAACACACTAAACATGATTTCACTGCGCTCTCCATATGGACGTACTTGTGACCAATAAACCCGATATAAGAAGTCCTTTCTCACTGCCAGAAAGATGATATGGCGTACGGTGACCAATAAACCCGATATTAGAAGTCCTTTCTCACTGTCAGAAAGGTAATATGGCGTACGGTGACCAATAAACCCGATATAAGAAGTCCTTTCTCACTGCCAGAAAGGTGATATGGCGTACGGTGACCAATAAACCCTAATATAGAAGTCCTTTCTCACTACCAGAAAGGTGATATGGCGCACGGTGACCAATAAACCCGATATAAGAAGTCCTTTCTTACTGCCAGAAAGGTGATATGGCGTACGGTGACCAATAAACCCGATATAAGAAGTCCATTCTCACTGTCAGAAAGGTGATATGGCGTACGGTGGCCAATGAACCCGATATAAGAAGTCCTTTCTGATATGGCGTACGGTGACCAATAAACCCAATATAAGAAGTCCTTTCTCACTGCCATAAAGGTGATATGGCGTACGGTGACCAATAAACCCCGATATAAGAAGTCCTTTCTCACTGCCAGAAAGGTGATATGGCTTACGGTGACCAATAAACCCGATATAAGAAGTCCTTTCTCACTGTCAGAAAGGTGATATGGCGTACGGTGAGCCAATAAACCCGATATAAGAAGTCCTTTCTCACTGCCAGAATAGTGATATGGCGTACGGTGTAAAGACAAACCAAGAAATTCTAATAAACGATTATATACACAGACAAACTTTATAGTTGTTTTTAAAAACTTAGCTCACCACGTTAAATTCGCTCTACAAAACTATTGTCCTTTATAACTTATGGTCATGATGGTCTCCGTTTCTGTCCTGATTTGGAACCAGATCTTCTGAATAGTTGAAACGGTCCAGTCGATACCCCCAATGAAACATTCTATCTGTCCACTGCTCGACTACTTATATTCGGTTTACTGTACAAAGCTGATTGACCTGCTTCTTTCATGCATGTCGCCTTCAGCAATATATATTAGCTATCTGTGAGTGCCCGGAGAAACCGATCATGACATCCATTGTGTGTATAATTACACGAAACAAAAATCATGGTCTGTCGACTTTGTTAAATGGCGTAATGGTTTGAATGAGCAAACGAATAAAAATTGTAATAAGTCATTTAATGTAGGTCATTAAGTCAAAGATATGTCAAGGTTAAATACAAGATACATGAATTCTATTTTTAAGAAATTGGCTTCTCGACCTTTAACAAATTGTCAATCTGTGGCATACCTCGTTGAATTTCTCTACGTATGTTCTAATGACCAACATACCCGACATTAGAAGACATAGGGCAGTACGTTACCAGGACAGCCAAGAAACTGTTTTTAAAATGTTCTATTGAACAAATGTAACAGTTACTAAAGATAATAGAATGATTTTTTTATTGTTTTATCATGTTTAATTACTGTCTGTAATGATCAATGGTTATAGCCCCACATTCTTGGAACGCTTCGGTCTTTTGTATCCTACCCATATTACTTGCCTGAAAAATTACGTTGTTCAAACTTATGCAAACAGACGTCTCCAGGAATTGGATATAGAAATAATATTTCTAAGATTCTGAGCTCACCCAACACATTCTGCTGATATGAATATAGGTTATACCAGGAGAAAGATATCTTCAAGGAAACAATGTATAGGGGAATTTAGACATCCAGATCTCGTTAAAAGCTAAAACGGTCCGGTCGTAGCCCCAACTATCACTCTAAGGAAAAAGTCTATCGGTCCACGCCCCCACTAGTTATATTCAACCTACAGCTATCTAATTTGAAGACGTTTAACATTAAGAGAGGGTTTTTTTTCAAACAGCACAGACATGTAAACAATATATAGACAAGGACATTTTTTTGTATATAAACACAGAACATTGAAGAGTATATGTCGGCCGACCCGTGGTCCTAGCAAGGCTCGAACTAGCAATCTTACGATTACAAGTCCGACGACCTATCCGCTAGACCACGGCGCCGACAACACTAAGAGAGTTGATAGACCTGCTTTTTTCAAAGTACATGTACGTCAATGTTCATTTCATGATACATGAATATTTAGCCTCTCGACCTTATTGAAAGTGATGTGTAGTATTATCAATCTGTGGTATTCCTCTTTGCTGAATTCACTGTCAAAGAAAATACCATCACTAATAACTGTCCAATAGCATTTCTCTCTGTGTGTTCTAATGACCAACATACTCGACATTAGAAGACCTAGGTCAGTAGGTTACTAGGAGTTTCAATGTTTCAGTGAACAAACGATCATTAGATATAACAGTAATCAACTAAGAAAAGATACTTTAATTGTCGCGACATTTAAATGATCTATGGTTATAAACCCACATTCCTAGAAGTCTTTATGCTTTTGTAGTCTACCCATATATACTTGCCTGAATATATTCTTGGAATTAGATAAAAGCAAAATATTTCTAATATTCTGAGTTCATGTTACATGAATAATATGATTAAAAGTCATACTTAGAAAACCGAATCTGCGCGTATACAAAACATGCAAGATATCAGCAAGAAAACAACGCAGTTTATCCCGTTCCTGTACTTGACTAAAACGGTCCGATCGATACCTTAGTACACAGAGGAAACAGTCTAACGGTCCACGCATCCACTAGTAATAAATTCGGCCTACTGTATAAAGTTGATTGACCTGCTCTTTTCATACATGTTGCTTTCGGCAATATGTGTATTGGCTATTTAGGTGAATGCCCGTGAGATCAGGTCATGCTATCCACTGAGGATACTACTAGTATTACACGGAACAAAAAATATGGTTTTTGATCATTGATATGCCGACTTTGTCGTCGAGATGTAAAGTCAATGACCACGATTTTAAGAGAGAACGAGTAACAGTTGTATTTAATGGTCGAATGTGGGCCAGCTAATCAAAAGTATGCCAAGGTAATTGGAGCAAACTGATATTGTGCTTGTTGCCAGTTACACGTTACTTGGTGCATCGTAAATAATTCTGATTGCGTCACAGCACACAGAGATCATGTTCTGTGTATGACGAGTGAATTGGATTTTAACAAACATGACGGAGTCAGTTCATGAAACAGGATGCTTCGAGTGCATTCAACTGTAAATATGTTGTCTCAAAGGTACAAACTGCTGTTTTTAAAGACTTGATGTTCAGATGAACAATGATGTCATCAGAATAAAAAATTACAGACTTTTGTACAAAATAAGTGTCTGTACCAGTGATTTATCATAAAGGTAGAGTTTACCTCACAAAATAAATTGACCATTTTACACGTACTTCTCTACAAAACGAGTCAGATACCCGGGCAAATATTTATTGCCATTGTCCTTGTTTATAAGAATGATGACTTGCATGTAACGAGGAGCACGATGCAGAGGTGGTCAGGGGGGTCCAATATAAACTACACCCACAACATCAAAACAACAATGATTCAGTTAAACCTCATGAAGTTTACCTGTGCGTCAGGTATAGGGAGTCGGGCTACTTGCCAGGTACCCGAATAGATGATACTTTGTTATCCACGGGGGGTAACGACGTCTGAGGTAAGACATCATCTATGGGTGTAGGTACCCCCTTGATTGAACAATAGATTGCTAAGCATCTATAAAATAAGATAAAGATTAAAACAAGAGCAAACACTGGGTGGGAAAGTTGAATCAGTCATCGAACAACGTTTTTACGTTGTCATTTTGTATTGTTGATTATGAGAGAGTCGATATTGTAAAGGGAGCAAATGAGTGATCCCCCAAGGTGGTCACCACAAACATTGAAAGAAGTCAAAAGGACAAGCACTATATTCGTGAGCAATAACATCATGAAGCCAAGTCTTAAGGACAACCGTTCGTAATGTTTGCAGTTTGAAAGATGGTGTAATATAAGCATCTTTCGTAACATTTGTGAGTTTCCTGGAATCCTTTCAGCATTTATCATTTTACATGATATAATGAATCATGATTTGACCTTAAATTATGTAAAGGGTCCTTAGTACAAACTGATAGACAGGATCATTTGTCATACTTCTTGCCCTTTTGTAGATTGATTAGACCGTCCTAACTTTCGATGGAGATCTCTCAATGTCTTGGAAAAAAATCCAACAGGAACACGTTGCGAAACACATACTTGTAAAGCATTGCAACAAGCAATAACCACCACACAACGGAAGATACACACATGAGGACACAAACTGTAAAGGACCATGTAATCGCCGAATGACATACATAACGAGGATATAATGGTATAACAACAGAAAGAGAATCAAATACGTAAAGGATACTTGAAGACTACAATCAGGTACCTGGGAGGAGAAAGAATCTACTGCTTTGTAACACTAAAGGTCACAATCTTTGTAGATGAATGCAATTGTTGAGTTCTTGTGGAAATGAGCGCGGTAGCTCATTTCCTTAATAAATTCAAAATGTCATCTAATTTTCGGATTAGATAGCGATGAAAAGAAAAGAAGATTTTCACCGAGGCCTCACGAACGACCGCTACATACAAAACCCTTGTTCACATCCTTTGTGAGCAAAGAATTTTGTCGACATGCAACAGACCAGAGGTTCTTACAAATTCGATCACCTCCTCTCCTCTTTCTCCAAAACATGGCTGAAAAATGGCCGTTGTGTAAATAAAGAAGAATCTCTTTCTTCTTTCTTTACTCTACGACCATTTTATCCACGTCTTGTCAACATACATTTTTTGTATTGTTTCGGGTGATAACATGCATGAGCTCGCTACAGCCGGTAAAGCATAGACTATATTTCGTATTCCCCTCCCCTTTCTATATCCATTTACATATTCACTTGTGTTGCTTGGGCGTCTGCGTTTTGTTGTCTTTTTTTGCGTTGTCTTTCAGAGCGGAAAAAATTATTTTACATTAGAATTATGCATTTTTCGAGACCAAGACGGAGAAAAGTGGAAGGGTTGTGCGCATGTAATCCTCATAAATACACCATTTGCTGGTTGCGGGGCAGATGACCCTTCTCAGTCGGCACCGATTGCCCATTGTTCTCGTTGGTTTATGTGTAGTCTTTTGTGTTTGGTATTTCCATATATCTCTTTTACGTCCATTTCTGTGCTTATATACTCTGTGTTTTCACATCAGGTGTTTTGCTCTTTTGCTGTTTAACTAAGCCTGGTTATATTTCCCTTCCTTTCTTTTACTTACATCAACATCTGACTTATTTATGTTATCAATGGACCTATTACTTATTCATGCTAAGATGCAAATAAAATTGCATATTGATGTATACCATCACTCAGGTCAAAGATTTGAGAAAGATCTCTCAAATTTTATTACACAATTACTCAAAACTTTCTGGTTACCCAAGTAAGGGAAAGTTTCCAGGTGAGGATATGGACCATGGTTTCAACGCTATGCAGTTTATGTGAATTTTGGGATTTTAAACTTAAATTGCAAAATTGCCTTTCTTCTTCTTCTGGTAACCCTATTTTGGTCTGGTCTTTGACGTCAATCCAAAAGCCTCTTTACCCGATTTAGATGTCATACGACAAATTTAAACATCTGACAAAAGCCTCAAGACAGTTTTCATATACATGTTTATTCAAGTATTACATTCACAAAGGAATTTAATATACAAATGTGCTGATAAGGTGATCAATCGGAAGTTAAATATTAAGACATGACCTCTTTAGAAGAGTTCGTGTAAATTGATTTTGAGAACACTTATGAACTGATATATCCGTTCCAATATGGAGAATCCAGGACTTGTATGATGACGTAAGAAATGTCCCATTCAATCTACCTTTTGAACTTCAGGTACAAAGTTTTCGTGTCTTTCTCACAGGTGTGTCATCTCATCAAAATTCAATCATCACCATAACAGACACGCCTCACTCTGAACAATCTTAGGAAGGTTTACATGTCCAACTCTATGTTGAAAATGCATCATAATTTAGTTCGAATAATGTCTTTGAATGATGGTTTTAATTTCTAAAATAATATCGTCATGATTAGTTCCAGTATGGCATTAGGCAAATTATCAGGACCTAGAACCTTCAATCCTTTCGTAATGAGTCCTTATGTCACTTTCGAGTGACGTGTCTATCCATGCATTCAACAGCGCATAAGTATGTATGTGAACTGTCTTCTGCAGGGCTAAACCACAATCTATACGTCCAGACTCCGGCAGCTTTCGTTTGATAGTACATCCGTACGACTTGTTGAAAAATTCTAGTACTGTCTATCTGTTGGACCATTCACTCCAGGGTGGTTTGATTTGTCCGAGACAGACTTTGTATGTTGTCGTGGAGCTTCGGGTATCATCAGACATGGTTTTGTGTAAGATAGGGATCTCACTTGTCAGTTCATGTAGCAGACTTTTGCAGTCCCATTTTCTCAAACAGGCAGTTGTATAACAGGATGAGGGTCGACATTATCGTGTACAAGTCCCCAGTAGTACTTTGATAACATTCTCTCGCATTCGGCCATCTCCTCTTTATCCTGTAAAGTAGAATGTTATTGTTTTAGATAATGCTTTGTACAAAAAGATTCATAGGAAGACAATTCTAATTCATCGCCCAAGTTTCGTTTTCAAACTATGAGAAAGGATTGGCATACAAAGGTACGTACCTGAATCAGAAGACATGACAGGTCAGTGTTGGCGTTGTTGTTCTGGTCATTTTTGAGACTGACCACTTTCTGCAGTCCGGCCACACCATTGACCTTTATGACGGGTATGTCGTTCTCCCAGCAGTATGCCTCTATCAGTTTATGCTGTATCAGGATGCTGACATCAGAGTCCTCCTTGTAGTCGGGTAGGATACACAGAGTGATGGATTCTGGACATGTGGACAGCATGTCAGCACTCTGGAATGTCCCACACACCAAACGACTGTCCACCATAGCTAATTCCACAGTTTGAAGAAGTGCCTCTCCTACGTTGAAGCTACTTCTGCAATAAAGAATCACCAGTAGGTTAACTTGGTTATAGAACAGATATTTGAAATTATGAGATAGAAATAACTAATGAAAGAATATTTTGGTTCAAAGTGATAATTTTACATACCTTGATTCAGCAGAAGATTTAAATTCCATGTTTTCACAATCTGTGAGAGTCATTTTGAAATATATATATTTCCAAAGTAATGAAATCAGCTGATAAACGCTTCACAAGTTATATGAGTTGTATAATGATTGTAAAACAGGTAGAAATCGGTTTTATTACCTGTAAAATTGATGGGCGGAGTTTAGAGTATGAGTGACGTCTACGTTGTACCGAGCAAAAACATGACCTCCTTTGGAACACTGACAATGCTACCGAGTGCTTGTTTGTAATATGACCGTACGGACAAGGTTCATATGTATACAGGTAAGGATTACCTGTAGATACTGATATGAAAGTAACGCCTTATCAAACACTTCCGCAACAAACTTTCTTTCACTGTTGAATGAAACTATTGATCTTCGAGGAGTTCAACTCACGGGAGAGCATCTTGGAGGAATGAGTAATGGAATCTATCTACCTCCATGGGACTAATGGTTCATGGATTGATATGGGGGTAGTTTTTGTTGCAGTGTCATAACATTGTACCTCACAAACAAGTACCTTAATGAGTGTGAACAACAGAGGCGATTCGACAAAGCTGCGCCCATTCTATGGAACTCTTTACCCCATCTGACCCTCTCTCAGTTAAAAAAAACCCTTACGATCCATCTTTAAAAAGAAAAACATTTTACTTGTAACTATCATAGACATTTCATGTGTTGAACTGACTTATGAGTCCATTGGAATTTGACACTTTTCGGTCTTTCTTTTCGAAAACCAGAGTTACTTCCCGTTTGGGACGGTATCTGACGTAGACTAATTGTGACGTCATCAAATTCTATTGAAACGACCCTTAACGAGGCTGTGTCTAATTAGAAAATGATGAATTTCTACCCAAGGTATTTTGACTAAATTCGGATCATATAATTGCAGTATTATAAAATTAATTTTATAGGAAAGAAAATAGAAGTTTACCGTTCAGTATTATGTAGGGGTCATCTCAAAGATAATGGCATCTTACAATTAGACCTTATGGGGTTTTACTGCAAAATAATGATTTTTCTCATTTTTTTTTTTCATATTTCTGCGCAAGAGATTTTAATTAAATTCATGTTATTTATTTGTTGTACTTCAAATATCATTTTAAGAAAAAGAAATTGAAATTTCACCGTCATCAAATTTTTCTAATTGTACTCGGCCTCGTTAAATGACGGTAAAGAAACGACGTTACCACAACATTTCCATGACGTCATAATGGTTTTACGTCTGATACCGTCTCAAATGGGAAGTAACTCTGTATTCTGCAAAGACTGAATATATTGAACAATCTTCGTTTAATTTTTTTTTGTATAGTACTATTTACCATGAAGCGCCTCAGAGCAGTTTTATATAGGGAGCTCTATAAATGTACAATATTATTACTGATTGTAAATATTGAAATATATGTTCTATAGTACCAATTTTATTGTACTAGACACGTGTTTCGGATTATTGAATCCTCGTAAGTAGTACTTCATGTCGAGCAGTTTTAGATAAAGCCATTTGAAGTAAATATTATTATAACAGTATCTTCGTCGATTCCCAGAGAATATCGTAAATGATTGTTTGACCATACATATTAAAAGATAACGAAATTCGAAAGAAAGTGTAAGAAATCATTTATCAAATTCTAATTAATTACCTTAAGAAAATCTTTTCTAAATATCATTTTGTTGTTCATATGTATATTGGTAATATCGATAAGTTATAAAAAGTCGTACGCATTTGCACGAATGTGTTAAAAATGCCGAAGATATATTTGCTTTGTTCAAGTCAAATAACCAAAAAAAAAAAACAAAAAACAAAAAACAAAAAACAAAAAAACAAAAAAACAAAAAACCACTACTATATATCTAAATACGCATAAATAAGTAAAGTATAGGATAAAAACCTCGCTGAGGACGAGGTAAAATTCGACGGGTTCGAGCAGACTAAAGAAAGAATAATGGACATAAGCTATGTCAGATGAGATTCCTACAGAATCCATACTGAGACTTATTAACACAGTTGATCAGTATGCTATTCTACAGATTGTAACAGTATGATTATGGTCATCGTCGGAAACCAACGCTCGGTCACGCAATCACGATGGATTTTTGTACCTCCTTAAATTATCTCTACATTTCCAGGCCTAATATACACCTTTGTTATTTAAATTGTATATTATCTTTGCTTCTTTTACTAATCAAAGGTTTTCTGTAGGATATCGCTTGTGTCCAAGAATGTTAAACGTCTTCAAATTCATTAGCATCATTTAAAAGCATATAAATTTACAGCATGGATCAGACATGCACGTTTTGGGTATCTAAACAATGAAATATGACCAAAATTTGTGAAAATTACATGTATGTTCAAAATATACAGAAAGGTATAGCAAGATGGCTGGGACATGATGCTACAGTACCCAGGTTTCAGGAACTTAAGAAAATGTTGTTAACAGAAATTTTGGAATGCGTTTGAAGAAACGACCAACCGAAATTGATCGAACTTGGCTACATGTGCCCACGGGGACTCCACGGGTCCACCAGCAGTGACACTCACAAAGGGGCACAAATGTTAAACGTCTTCAAATTCACCGGCGTCATTTAAAAGCAGATAAATTTGCAGCATGGATCAGACATGCACGTTTCGGGTATTTAACCCTCGTCAGTGGTAAAATATACCTATGATTCTACGGATATGATTGTCATGCTTGTCACAAAGTAAAAAAAGAAAGCAAAGTCCCTCTAATGTATGGGCTAAATCATATTAACCTTTGGAACTTGATGAATTTCAGAGACATCTTAGTAACATTTTACATAAATGCATTTAACTCAATTTGCCTTTGACAGATATTTCTTATATAATAAGAGAGACATTTTTACTTAATTCTGCGTTAAACAAATTTATACACGAAATGCATTTTTCTTCATAAATCACAGGTAATAGACTCAAATTCAAAGACCTTGCCATTTTTTTTATGTATAAGCGATATTTGTAAGATTTCTTATACATGTAATACTGTATCTCGCATCTCATACACTGTAAATTAGGCAATTATTCGTAAAAAAAAACATGTGCATCTTTTTTTCGAAGGATTTTCATCATAATAAAAGAAGATAAGTGATAATGTGTCTACATGACATGCCGACATGACAATTACAGCTGTTTTCTCTGTTAGAGATGTCCTTCCTGTTTTATGTTATATTTTATAAGATTTTGTATTCCTATTGATCGTGATTTATGCACGCTGATTTCAGGTTTTGTGTTTGACTTTCAGACAGCGCATGTTGTGTAGATATTGTTTTAATTTTCGTGCAAGAACATCGACGGCGGGTGCGCCTAGCCAAACAGGGGATACTTACTCCTCCCGAGCATTTGATCCCACTTCTAGCTTGCTAGGGTCCGTCCGTCGATGCTTAATTTGGTATTCTATTGTTAGTGCTGTTGAGATTGTCGTCAGGATCGTTATGTTAAAGGTTTTCAAATTAAAAAGCATCACTTGAGAACAGATAACTTTGCAGAATGGACCAGACATGCACGTTTCGGGGACTTGTCAAAATGTACCGAAATACGTAGCAGGATGGGTGGAATATGATGCTACAGGACCGACGTTTTAGAAATTTCAAGAAATTTGGTAACAGAAATTTTCGAATGCGTTGAAGAGACAGACGAGCGACCGAAGTTGATCGAACTTGACTACATGTGCCCTCGGGGACGTCTGGTCCACCAGCAGTGACACTCACTAAGTATCTAATATCTAATTTAATTCACTGACTCGTATTCTAAGACAAAACAAAAACATCAAAAGGGAAAGGATTTAAATAAATCTGCACACCCCACAATGGTGTTAACTCAAACTTCCTAAAGATTGAAAATTATCAAAGTTCCAACATCTAAAATGGTAGTTACAATGTAGCCGGAGCCAAATTATCCAATGACATAGAAATTTAAGATGTCGCAGAAAGCAACTGAGCGCATACCTGCCGCGCTAGCATATAGAAGTGCACAAAAAATCATAGAAGTATTTTCGTGCTATGGCCATTTATATCTGTTCCATGTTCTATGGCGCTGTGTTATAGTATCATTCTATTTTTCGTTTGTTTGTTTGCTTTTTCGTTTCTCTGTCTCTACAGTTTGGGATATCCTCCCTATTAAATATTGAAATATAACTATGTTCTATTAAAACTTTCAGTGCACCATATGCGCTTTTCAACAAGAGATGTCCCATCAGTGTTGATGCCGAAAAACAGGAAATCCAAATAATATGAATTTATGAAGAGAAAATTCTTAACTTGACCTAATTATTCTGCCAAGAAGAACCTGTTAAGATCAGAGCTTCAGTTATGCAATCAGTTATTAAAGTTTTTGAAGAAAAAAAAATGTGACAAGAGAATTTACAAGTATATTTCGAGTCAAGGGCCGAAACTAATCCACCAGTAGTGATATCGACCAAGAATGAAATTGTCAATATTGAATTCTTTGTTTTCCTTTTTATATTTTCAAAAATTTGAATGACTATTGGTTATAATTTTTGGATTCAGATTTAAGGTATAAAAAAATCGGGATAATATAAAGGTCTAGAATTAAGTTTTAAAGGACATATAGATAATATGATCTGCGTCCTAACTGTATGATTTTAACATTAATAGAACTCTCAGGTGCATGAAACCTCAAAACGAGAGAATCGATATACATATACAAAATATTCGTCATTTCATCCTATATTTGACAAATCTAACATCATTATAAATTTGTTGAATGATATAAAAATCCAAAAGTATCAGTCAATGAAATAATCGATGCAAGTCCAAGGAAAAACTAAGGACCTTGAGCTCCTTACTTTGTGGTAATTAATGAATAAAGATTTCACAGTAATTATGTAGGTTTCAATTTTTCTAACTCATTAAGACCTAAATCAAAATGAAACATTTTAGTTTATGAAAGTTTGAGTCCAAATTAGTTATACAATCTTCTATTTGTGCAATTATGCATATTTTGTAATGCAATATCAAAATTTACGAGCCGTTCTAATATTAATTGTGAAAACTTATTATTATAAATGTTAGAGAATCGATTTATGATTATATCCAAATTTAGGAATCACATATATAAAAACAAATATGATATTATGTATTATGTTGGCCCTAATATAATTTAGATAATATATATATGGATATTAATATGGATTCTCTGTAAAAACCTAAAACAGCTGGCCACGGCATGTCATGGATTTTTATGAAACTTTCTGTAATTATCATACTTAATGTAAAAACAATGAAAACAAACCATATTGTTATATTTGAACAACGGTTGCCATGTTAACGGGGTCAATCTATTTGACACCCCCATAAATATGAGAGACAAGACATATTGTGGCATTCTGTTGCCATGGAAACCATGGTCAAAATTTACTTTATGAACACAAAAACTTTTCTTTGTAAGTTTAACTCTGACAAGAATAACTTTTTCGGGGGAGGGGGCTATCAGGTAGTTGTTGATATTCAGTCAAATTATGTGAAAATTTAGCAAAAATAAGGTCTAATTTTAGGGTCATTTTTGGCCTGTTTTTGATTATTTTGAAGGTTGGAAACCATTATTCGGTGAATGTTATAGGTATTTAACATCACCTTCCAAAACAAATGTCTATAGCTGGAAAAATCAAGAAATAAAATCTATGGTGAAACTCACAATTTTGTCATGAATGCCAATCAAAATCCGTTGCTATAGCAACATGGAATCCATATTACCATATACCGCATATTTAAAAACATTGTTTTTCCTCATGTTTGAGTCCTATGATTATGAAATAGCATTCCAGTATACAAATTATATTTATCATTATCAATTGACCTTCAAATCATTTCAAGGTCATCTGTCCAAATCTCAAGGTCATTTCTAACTTAAGACTAAAATTAAGACAAAAATCAGGATTTCCAATTAAATAAATTGATTTCTCTAACTTATTTCATTAGATATTTTGATTTTGAATATTGACAGTTGAACAACCGATCAAAAGAAGTAGAATTCATCGCAATTTTTATTAAATTGTATTTCACTTCTATGTATGACATACTTTCAAAAGAGCATAAAATTGCGATTTTCTAAAATTTTCTCGTAAAATATGTGACATTTTTTGGGGTCTTCATTGGACTCCGATGAATGTGATACTCATCCCAACAAATAATACATTTATCATACTTTTACCGATGATTGATTGTTTTGCCAAGGTTCCATACTGTTTACTGTTAATCATGTCTCTTTTTAGTGAAAACCCACAAAATTTGGCCTGAAAATAGCATATATTTTTAAATGACCTTGAAAATTGAGCAAATGACCTTGACATTTTCTCAAGGTCATGATAGCATCAAATGGCCTTTAATACATCTACATACCAAGTTTTGTAACAATAGCAGGCATACATCTGTAGAAATTAGCTTTTTACTTATGACATGTATTAACACCTTCGTACCAAATGTTGCCATGGTAACCTATTTCAAAGGCATGTAAACAGAAAAATTTCACTTCTAGATAAATTTCCTTCGATTCCCATGAAGTCCTAGGATAATACTCTTCAGGAAATAGTCAACTGTATTTCAAATCTTGTGCAATTGCATTATTACTCTTGTCAAAAGTAAGTAAAATATAGGTAAAATAAGTCCTAAATTGGCCGAAAATGGCTCATTTTTAATAAGCAATTTTTCTTGAAATTGAAGCAAATTTACATGACACACAGAAAGAAGGAGCATGGAAAAATCAAATTGTATCAACTTAAGAGGATTTAAATAATCTTTTCGGAAAATTGCATATACATTCAACATTTGTTTCCATGGTAACGGGATGTATAAAAATGCCTTGTTTAAAGGTGTTTTTATAGAAAACCTTGGTTACCATGGCAACAGAACGTCGGAGAAAAAAATGGAAGGTCAATTCGTTCTGAGGACATCATATTTACCTTATACACAAAAGATATCCAAAATCTGAGACATGTCGTGGCCAAACATGTCTGATTTTTTAGGTTTTTACATAGAATCCATATTAAATGTTGTAGATTTTTAATAAATAAGATATTGTTGTATATAGATAAATACCGGTCATGCACCATATAAACACAAAGCGATTGAAGTAGACTGATGAGCATCTCAATATATCATACAATGACACAGAAATTACATATTTTGTATTAATTTAACAACAAGTCAATCTCATAAAGGTTTTCGTGGTCTAAAATTAGAAATCGTATTGTACAAACATTTTAGATGTAAATTTGATGCCTTTATTATATATTCTGAAAGTGTGATTTTGATGTACATTGTACATTTCCAATGATCCCTCATTTCAGTTATACATTGAAAGTTATTTGAACTAGAAATACTGAATTTTTCCCATAGTCCAGAATGGTGGATGATATTCTTTAATAAACATTAAAGAAGTACCTATCAGTTATTCAGTCTCAAACTCAAAAAAGCAAGGCAAAATCATTAGATTTTCCATAGGAACGGTTGCGAACCTCGGAATGAATAACATTCTGAAGTGAGACCAGGTGTCTGGGGAGGGAGAGTCAGCATCTCTCTTATACCATTTAAACGATCAAACCACAGAATATACTAGTATCTTCCGAAATGGAAGTAAACGGATGTGATATTTCTGTTGAATTGAAGCGACGGGTATTGCATGCAAGCAGGAGATGCTGACTCTTCCTGGGCATCTGGTCTCACTCCCATATTGGGAGTTCGCTTCTTTTCATGTGGTGGAGATTTTGTATGCCTTCGGTTTATGATTTTCTCATTGATCGATTTTGTACTGTGTATTGCAATATTGTCATTTTACATATGTGTCATTTGTACAATGCATTCGTTAATAAGAGAGGTAAAGTAGGTAATGTTTCTCAATCAAGATTGGGTTTTGCCAGTCAAATTCAACAACAATCAAAGGTTTGTAGTGAAGCAATTGAGACAATTGAATGGCGCAGTGCTTAAACTGGAATTCTATGTGGACAAAGGAGTAATCAACGCGGGTTTTTCTTACCCAAACAGCTGCTGATTTTTTTTAAATACATTAAATAATCTAACGTTATTGGAAAAAAACTACTGACAACTGTTTAAAGGAGAGAAAATTTAATCATAACTCATAGCCACTGGAATTAAAGGTATAAAAGAAGTAAAATTCATTTTACCCAATCGTTTTAGATAAAAACAGATATTCTGTAGGAAATGAATATTTTTAAACAAATATGATAAATAAACATCGAAGAAGTACCAATCAGTTATTCAGTCCCAAAGTCGAGAAGGTAAGACAAAATAATAAGAATTTCCATTGGAACAGTAGCGAACCTTGGAATAAACAGTATTCCGAAGTGAGATCTGGTGCACAGGGAAAGTCGGCGTCTCCTAGTTGCATGCAACATCCGTTACAACAGTTCCACGAAAACTTGTCAAATTTGGTGATTGTCTCGATGTATAAATTAATGTACATATCAAGATATTAATATGTCTTGTTTGATTATGTTGACAGCCATTCAATCGCAATCTAGAATGTCACTGATCATTCCAGAAAGAGGGACCTCAGAACTCCCTCAATGATGATTTCAGCCGTTGTGTTATCAAGCAGTCTGGATCTAACGATGAAATCGTCATATTTGGAACATACCCTGGCATAGAAAAGAAGTGTACGCAATGTAGGAAAATTTCAACATATATATAATTATTGCTTTCTTTTTTTTAAATTACCCGAATTTGATACCTTGATGGGACCTTTGTCTGAATGATGATGATATCTTCATCATATGTTTATTTTTTCTGCCTTTCAAGCTTTCATACATCCATTCATCATGATTATTGGGTTTTTGTTTGACATGCATTCACTAACATTGTCTTTAAAAATACTAATGCTCAGGGCACGTTAATTTTCATCAGTATTTTAGGGTACGGTCAGCTATGTTATCATGATTTTTTCCTCCCTTCGATAAATCAGCTAAAATTTGTCAGTCTTATTAAATGCCTATTCTTTTATTTCGTTTTAGTACCAATGTTCATAATTGAATTATGTCCGAATTTGTCAAAATTGTATTATAAAAACATGTATGTTAATATAAATATAGTTATAGCCGATTTTCCTTGTGCAATTACATCTCTCCATTGATTATGTGGTCGGCATTCATGATGTCTAATGTTTATGTTGTGGTGATTGTAACGAAAGTTCTGTTTTTGTATTGATTATGACACATGATATTAAATACATATATAACAAAAGTATAAAATTCATAACTTTAGAGATATTTGATAAATTAGACTTAAGGAGAGGGGATCTGAGGACTATAGAATGGGATTGTTTTGAAGATAGAGGTGTCTACATTGTTCTTTCTGTAGATGTCCTCGATCGCATATTCCGGAAACCCAACACTTGAATATAATGTGAAAGGTTGTACGCTAAAAATAACAAAAACAATAAAATCTTTATGGCATAAATATCTGCGCCATATAAACACGTGAATCGCTTAAAATAGACTGCTGAGTATCTTAAAATAGATCATGTAACTAAAACAATGACACAGAAATAACATATTTTGTATTAAATTAACAACATGTCATATTCATATAATTTATTTGGTTCTTAAATTAGAGATATTGGTGTAGAAAGCATCTTTTATCTAAATTTCACTCTCTGTTTCTAAAATTAATGCTGAACATGTGTTTAAATTGATTTAAATGGAGTAAATTTCTATTGTATTAGCGACTTCAATAAATAATATTTCCCTGTACAATGCATTCGTTAATTAAAGAAATAAGCATATCACAATCAAGATTGAGTATTGCTTTCTATCCAATCCTTTCTAGTAAAGCATTTGAGACGACTGGGTGTTTTAATGGAACCATCAGTTTACCCATTGCCTTCATACCGATACCTAGTGCATCTTCACTTTTTATTGAGTTACTACCGATGGTTGTAAAGAATCTTACAGCTATTTCTTTCATTTCCAGATAAGAGGTGGGGGGGGGGGGGGGGGCAGGAATACTTAATTTTTTCAGCCAGTATCGGAGCCAGAATTTTTTTTTTCGCCGAACCTTAGGGTCGGAATTTTTTTTTTCCCAATGTTGGAAATTACTCTTAAATGTTAAATCATTCAGCTTGATTTTTTCGGCCATATTAAAAAAATCCAACGCGGAGTGAGATAAGGTGCCAAGGAAGAGTATATTAAGGCATCTCTTCCTAGCAGATCACTAATCTTTTTAATTTGTGGAATGGTATATGAAACCTAAAATCCTGTTAACTTTAATGATACTCAACGCAGACAGGCTAGTTTCGTTCCTTTGATAATGCGGCAGTGTTCCAACTCTATACCTTCTTGAAGAAAATTTCAAACCAATTTATTATGCACCAGACACGTGTTTCGAATATTAAATTTTCATCAGTGATGCTTCCAGCCAAAGTGATTTTCAGAAGTTTCATATTTTTGAATAAAGTTTGTTTCATTTCTATTTCTACTTAGTTTATGACGCACAAAAAATGTTTACCAAGTACGGAAAGAGGTCGAAAGAGGGGGGGGGGGGGGCAATTTCATGGTCCAGAAATTTTATTGCCGGCCCCTCAGGTCGGAAATTTTTTCTCTAAAATCTGGATCCGGATTTTTTTTTTTGCCCCCCCCCCCCACCCCATACCCAATGTACATTTTTATTTGTCATCAGCACAGTAAATGACGGGCCAAAGTCAAATGTTCATGATGACACAATATCTCAATCAGTGAATGAAAGTCAAATACAAAATATATAATGCAAGTATGGTATCCTAGCAGGAAGGACCAAAAAGGAAACCCAAAGCCCAACCCAATGACCATCTTAGGCGCTACCGGACCCAACTTATGATGCCATTCACTGAACGAGAGGTGAAACGTGTGTTTATCCGGTTGACCATTCCAGTACTTTCCTTTTCTCTTGACAAGTCACATACAGGGGTTTTAAGTAATATAAGAGTGAAGCTTAAGCGTGAGGATCATGTCAGGGCGGCACTATAAGGGATGTGTGCGGAAAGAAGATACTCTAATTCCCTTAAATTGTCCTATCACTTTTATAGGCGTTAACTCTGAGAAGAACATGCGATTACCTGCTAAGGTAAGCTTGCTGTGTACTGAAAGGAAATATCTTGCATTTAAAGAACGCCCCTCTACAATGACATATCTACTATGAATTGTAGTACAAGGTACTTTAAATTTTCTTTACAACAACAACGTACTCTTGTGGTGGACAGAGGAATTTCCATTCATGATACACACTGATATAGTGTACGAAGAGTATAAAGTACGCACTTTGTACCGAAACATACCATTTTTGTCGGGTCATCTATTCTATTCAAGTCAGGAGAAAGAGATTAAATTTGAAATAGTGGCTACACAGCCCTTTCCAATGTTTAATCGGGCAAGCAATGTGTCATTATGTTTATCATTCACAGTGCAAAATGTTCCAAGAGTTGAATACGGTACTATAAGGAAGTTGTATTATCTTATGTTTGATTTATATTCTAAAAATTTTTCATGAAGAAAATGAAATTTAAAAGAAAAGAATAGCAAAAGCAAATCTGAGTTATCAGAGAAAGAATATTAACTTTGTTCTAATTCTAATGAAATTTTCAAATTTATTCGCAAGTTTTCAATAGGAGAAAGAAACAACATACATGTACAATGGCAAAGAACCTAGAGTATCTTAGATTCTTTCTGATTGCATTTCGGTTTGGTATTGAGACAATTACTGAATGACATTACCCAAACATCCCTATGTTGTACTAACGGAACCTGACACCGAGAATGTACTTTACCAAAAGACAAAGATGACATATTATTGATATGTCATTAATACTGTTAATGAAGAATACCAAATTGTTAAAGCATTTAATCTCAACATCTAGAACAATCAAATGGTGACATAACATTTAAACACTGGAACAAGAGTCTGTCAGAATGTTGGCAAACCACAATTACAATCATGTTTGACTATGCATGTCAGGTAAACATGTCCAGTTACTGAACGACCCTGTCTTCTAGTACCTAAAAGAAATGTCCAACAAGGTCATTATTGCTTTGGGAAATGAAGCATTAGTTGCTGAGAGCAAAATATGACTCTATATGATAGATATCGAGCTTTATGAAGATGGACAAGAAATGAAGAAGAAAAATGTAGCTGCAATACCAGTATCTGTTATTTACTGCTGTCTTCCATATTCATTGTCTAAGATGATCCTTGTATTTATGTAGTATTTGTGCACTCGCATGTCTTACAGAACGTCCTGTTGGAGAGCCTTTCCGTGTCCTACCAGGGTCCTTGTACTTTTTAACAGGGAATTAAACCTGATCTAACAAAGAGAGAACAGTACAGGTATTATAAACATTGTAATATAACCTAGCTGTAACACCCTTGTCCTTACATACACATATATAACATCAACACTTCTTTGTCTCATTGGGAAAACGTCCTCCCTTTGTCATTTTTAAAACATGGGTTACTTTTAAATAATTAAAAAAGGAGTACTGAAGATACCATCGTATTAGTGAACTGTAGTAATAGAAAACCAGAAGGTTGTAAAGTACTTTTAGAACATCTGAATTACATATACATATGGAGATCCCCTCCTTGTTATATAATATCAGGTGATAATAGAACGAATAGCATTATATAATCAAACACATGAAATTTTCATTTTACTGTAGGAGATTAAGGGTATTATACAGAAGGAACCTTAAATCATCTGACAACCTCTATATATCTTTTTCCTCAATAAATCATTGCTTATCATCTGATAAGTGACCATTTTATGGAAGATTAAAATACTGCTTTTATTAATTATTTCCTTTTCAGTGTATCAGATGCTGATCCCTTCAGGACCTAATGGTCTCTTTATAGATAGGTATTGTCACTAGTTTCTTTATGCATGTCTTAGTGTTTCATTGAGAACTGACTGGATGCACAGTAACCTCCAGTGAACAGTGAAGCTAGCACAGTTATCGACTCAATTAATGGAAATGTACTCAACTCTAAGGAAAGAAAATTTCTAAATTTGAAAAAAAAATTATAGAATTGTTTATCAATTTTAACTGCGGACAGGACTTTTGCTAACACGGTAGACTGTTTCGTTTTCTTTGCTTTACATTCTACCGGTATTTTTGTCTATTTCTATGTTCTATGGTTTATGATTTTCGAAATATCGATTTTGATTATTAAACTTATGTATACAAATGTAAATTTATCCTTACTTTATAATTCCATGAAATTCTGGGATTCTCATTCGACCTTTTTGTCTCCCGTCAACATTCTTGATCACCAAAAAATTTTTTAATTTCACAGATTGATGTGAGAATCCTGTGTCTTATTTTCGTAGCGCCATGGGAGGAAATATTATACAATTATGGACTTTTTACGAGGTGAATATGGTGTGATATTTTCTGAATTTGAAAATATTGACCGAGGCGACAGCCGAGGTCAAAGTTTTCAAATTCAGAAAATATCACACCATATTCACCGAGTGAAAAGTCCACAATTGTTTTATTATATAGTGGACTTAATTAGTATTTATAAATGTACCGTTTCGAAATGGCTGACATCGACTTTTCTTTGAAAATGTTTCAAGACGTGTTAATATCAGCATTTTCTTTCGCTGAATTATCCTGAACGTAATAGAATTCATTCAATGAGTCAAATGAAGAATATTTCAGAATCAAAATCCGTAGATAGGCTCAAAATTCAAGAATTTGAGCTCAGCTTCAGGGTCCTTGCTACTGTTAACGAAATGACGTTAATGACGTTACAGATATAAATTTCGCGCGTTTTCGATATTTCATGGTAAACCGGAAGAAAGAGTTTTCGCGGTAGTGATATTTAATGAAATCGCCCCTCACAGTTCAATATGATGAGACAATGACTCGTCACGTGACAGTTCTTAGCCAATGAGAGTGGGGATATAAACAGACTATATAATAATACTTTATGACGTCATATATATAATTCCAGGAAGCGTCATGTTACCTACAAGCCATCATGAGAGTGTCTCAAAAAATAAAACTATTTAGTTGATTCAAATTAATATGGAATCTTGTTTTCATTTATTGTCTCAGATTTCTTTTGAAAACTTTCCAAATCAATAATTTCACCATGTTTAAAAATCCCCATCAGATAAAGAAAGCTTTCGAGAGGAGAAGTCATTTCCTTGAGCCAAAGCTAATGTAATAAATCCCGAAGTGATTTTTTTTTTTCAGGTACATGTAAAGAGTAGAAGAAAGGGGAATTTCTTAGCGGTAGTTGGCTTTTTTTTAACGACTTTAACTACTCAAATGAATCCCACACAGCCTCTTGACGCAAGTAGATTCCAATTAAAGAACAAAATCAGTTATTTCAGGTAAGTGTTAATTCTATATATATGTAAATGAGTTAAAGAAAATCCTGACGATAATCTCAACAGCACTCACAATAGAGCACCAAATGGAACATCGACGGACCCCCAGCAAGCTAAAGGTGGGACCAGGTGCCCGGGAAGAGTAAGCATCCCCTGTTGGCTAGCCGCACCCGCCGTCGATGTTCATGCAAGAAAATGAAAACTATGTCTGAAACATATGCACTGTCTGAGGTAAGTCTATATAGAAAGTGCTATGGCGACCATGTCAGGGAACAATATTCAAAACACTTACTGTCAAACCCCTCGCGGGGAACTTTTTTTACGAGCTCCACACGGCAAAGGGCATAAGTGTGACACAAATGAGTTAAAGAAAATCCTGACGATAATCTCAACAGCACTCACAATAGAGCACCAAATGGAACATCGACGGACCCCCAGCAATGTCCACTGTAGTGTAATCATGCAAATATCAGTACTTCTTCATATTACATTTTCGAAAAATATATTTTTCATTTCTTATGAATAAAAGTTATTTTCCTTACAGCTGGGCAAAAATGTCAGTTCAAGAAAATATCTTAAAAACCGAAAAAGCAAACAAACTTATGTGCAACTCGAATCGATCAGCTTAAACATTAAGCCAGTTCTATTATACCTGTAGAGAAATGAAGTTCCAAACCAAATGATTATGAGATCCATCCGAGAATGTCATCTCGGTCATGAAAATGGATGTATCCAACTCTTTACCTTCTTGAACAAAATTTCAAACCAATATTAATTCACCATACACGTGTTTCGGTTAGTAAATCCTCATCAGTGATACATGTACTTCAATCCAAAGTGGTTTTCAGACACAACTAAATTAATTTTATTTATAATTCTCAAGCCAATTAAAAGGAATGTTCTTCATTGTCTGTTTTCAATCTTATTTGGATATTGCAATAGCATAACAGTCATGTGTATTCTTTCTTCAAAACGTGTGATGTGCATAGACTAAAGGGAAAACGAAACCGTTGAAACTTTGAGTACCAAAAAGACTCGAAGCATAACATCATGTAAGAAGATAAGATTTAACCTTGAAGATGACCGGTGTCTAATGCTGGTCACTTATTTTCATGGGAAGTTATAAAATCTGGTTAATTCTATATTATCTAAGCCGATGGCTTCAGCAGATTAATAAGAATTGAAGACACTTTGAATTGAAGAAACTTGAACAAAGCAGGCAACAAATGGTCGGTCAACAATATGTAGGACATTCATACTACAATGAACTCATGAGCGGACATTTATAATCCTCAAAACCCTGATTTCAACAACTAAATTTAGAAAGAGGAGAAATGAGTAAGTTTATACTACCGGTATTAAAATGTTATCCCGTTAAGTATCGCTTAGTATACATTGTTCTCATAGCTACTTGATATAAAAATGATATTGGGTTCACATTAAAGAAAGTTCACATTCCATATACATGAGATTCATACAACCCACATACCCACAAAATGATAAGATTCGAGTCAAATATGTTACAGTCTTTGCCTTTAATATTTTCAAAACCAGCTGAAATAGCTATACAAATACCTTTCTTGTTCAAATATGCCAAAAAAAAGGAAAACACTCTGGAAAAAAAACTATTTGACACACTTCTTGTGACACTTATGCGTAGTGCAGGTGTTTAAAATGTGAATGACAAAAGTTGAAATCCCGAGTCTTTAGTCTCTCAATTGAACACCTTGCAGTCGGCAATTTGAAGATGTTCATGCATAAGGTCATCAGCGCGAACCTTCAAGTCAATGCCTTTCAACTCTCTATTCACAATACCTAATCGCCTCTCTCGCCGACAACGTTCTCTCTCGGCCAGTGTCGTTACTGTGAAGAATATTGAACTCTGTCTGCAAGGAGCTCAGTCCATCGACCTTTTATTCTCTCTGTAATACAAATGTATATGCATTCATACATGACCAAGGTCGGCAGAATACTGACTTTGAAACTTACGCAAATATTAAATTTTGAAGTTCAAAAGATAAATTGCCATGCAGACATCATCAAAAATGTTACACAACTTACGAGAAAATGATATGTTCAGGTTCTAAAAATATGTACCATATGTTGATAATGGGTTGATCGTTAGTAAGAGTCAACCTGAAGACAAAACGTTTGTGCAATCTATGCAATCTGTTAATGTTATAAAATAAATATCACCTTGAGCCTGTTTACTAGCATGTCTTTATCACCTCATTCAGTCGGTTCATTCAATTCTGTATCAATCATCCCTATTGCAAATTGAACATTTCAATGTTGCAGAATCACCCTCTCAAGAAAATCTCAGTTCAGCTTTGGCATGTATTAATAATGTTTGTGAATTCCTACATGTATGTCTGATAGATATGTTTGGTAAATGCATTACTTGTAGGACCGCTTCCTAGCGAGATAAAGATTCAATAGCTTCTTTCGCCATGAAATGAGACGGAAGGAGACGGTGTTAGTGACTTATAAACTACCTTATGCAATGGGCTACTTTTTTTTAAATTTCTTACACAATTGTTTGCTCTCAACACTGATGTGACAATTCTAACAATATTGGCGTTTGGTTTCGTAAGCAAAAATGCTTATTGCTTAATATACACATTTCTGATCTTTGTCAGATACTAGTATCTTGTATTATCTTGCATGGAGCATTCTTCATGTTCTTTGTATAAAAAGAAAACAAAAAACATTCTTGTGGATATGAACATGTCAAATTCTGTGTATCAGCCATGAATGTCTCTGAAAACGAATCATCATCAGTGTTAAAGCCAAAATGATTCAGGGAAGTCAACGATACTAAAAAAATAAATTCATTTTGTGCATCCTATGTCAACTTCAACAAATCTTTTCAGTCGTGAAACCGAGTCAAGAAGAATTCTCCTGAAATTTGGAAAAAAAAATCAATTTCTGATGTTTGATACGTGCAATGTTGATTGATTCAGATCTTCTGATAGTCTTCGACAAGACCCAAGCTTTGCATCATCTGTCAATCTTAATTATCAAGTCATGGATTGCGACGTAATTATTTTCATTTTGACGTTCATTTCATTTCATCAATTTACGCAATGTTCAAATCAAAACGAAGAAGGAAAGAGACAGCTAACTCAGTATATACACCAAGACAGGCGATAATTTTACATCTCTATGGCGACCGTCGATTACAGAATACAGACACCAATGGTTTGATGCAAATCCAGAAAAAAAAAGCCAGAATGGCGAAATGTTGAAAATATAATACTATGAAGAAACCGCCTACACGATCACAGAGATACCATACAAACAACTGGATTTGTCCGTACAATGATGCGACAATAACACAGCAGGCTGTGGCTTGCGTTTGTTTTCTTGGTTTTTATCAAACATTTCATTCACTGATATACTTTCCATTTACAATAGGTTTCATTTGTAACAAGAAATCGAAGAAGTAATGAATTAATACATTTATTGCGAAAGAAAACAAGCTTAATGCAGAATAATATTTAACATTGTTGAAGAAAACAAAAACATTTTAAAAATTTGCAATCATAAGTGTCTCAATATTGACAATAAACAAGAAATATGTACAATTTCGCAATGTTAAGTTTCTCTGAATCTAAAGTGTGTTTCAGAGTTCCTGGAATTTCAATAGGGATGCTGTAAACACATGCCGACCTTGGCGTTGTTGTTTATCCCATAGATTGTGTTTGTTGATTCACGATGAACGAACGGCTGAACTCAATAGTCCAAGTACAAATCGAACATGAGCTAGCTGCGCCTTAGCATGTTATATTCCGTCTTGGGCAGACAGGGTATAGCCCACGCTGCTTACTGTATGGCCCACGCTGTGGGGTTGATCTGCACATTGTATGCTGCATGACCTGCGCGAGGTGGGTCACACGCAACGAAGCGCGTGGTAGCTACCGACGCATAAATTATCTGTAGTGCGAGACTGCTCGTGATATGGGAGTCACGAAAGTAAGGCACAAATTGTCCACTCATACAGGAAGATCAATAACGGGATGCGGATCAACATTGTCATTTATAAGTTCCCAGTAATACTTGGATAGCATCTCCTCACATTCTTCCATCTTTTCTTTATCCTGAAAATATCAAAAGGAACCAGACATTAGTATGCTGTCATAAGACATCACTCGAGAAAACGTAAATAACTGAATACCATCAATCTCCAAATCAAGTAAGAAAGTTATATAAGGATTCCAAATTACCTGAATCAGAAGACAGGACAGGTCAGTGTTGGCGTTGTTGTTCTGGTCATTCTTGAGACTGACCACTTTCTGCAGTCCGGCCACACCATTGACCTTTATGACGGGTATGTCGTTCTCCCAGCAGTATGCCTCTATCAGTTTATGCTGTATCAGGATGCTGACATCAGAGTCCTCCTTGTAGTCCGGTAGGATACACAGAGTGATGGATTCTGGACATGTGGACAGCATGTCAGCACTCTGGAATGTCCCACACACCAAACGACTGTCGGTTACCGCCAACTCTATCGTCTTTATAAGAGCCGTACCAACCTCACATTTCCTGGAAAGATACAAAAAGCATGTTACTAAATATGGCTGCAAAAGGAAGCAAATAAACTTTCGGAAAATTAAGTTTTGCATCCGATACTAGGAATGTATGTTGGCCTTACAAGTGGTATCTTTAAAACGAATTTTTCAAATTCAAACTCAAATTTGACAAAAAGTATTTCTCTTTTTTTTTTTTTGTTGTGATTATCTCTTTCATCCGATCCCCTTCAACAAGCCCACGTGTTACAGTATTGCTATTATCATATTTATAAAACGTCTTGATTATTATTGCTAAAAACTGAAAATCAAGAGATATTTACCTTTCATGTGAAACTTCCTTATGTCCATTTGTAAATGTTTCCGTGGTAAGAGTCATAATTGCGTTAATTATCTATCAGTTTATGTCCCACAAAATAAAGCTCTGTTGTAGCAGTAAATATCACTTATGTCTGCCTATCGTAGCACGAGGTAAGATAAAATGTATAACGTGTATTTTCGAACCAGAGTTTATATACCTCTGACTGAATGGGCGGAGCTTAGGCAGAATTGAGAAATCTGATTGGTTGAGTAGGCCATGCGAAGGAGTCACATTAGGACAAAGCTTTGATGTTGTACTAAGAAGCGTCTGATGACCCTGTTGAGTGCAAATTCCTGCCGAACGGATCTAGACCCCAGGAACAAAGATTTAAATGGGACAAAGCTAAGGTCGGTTACATGTATTTTAAAGTACTCGAGGTAATATGATCTATGACTCTGAATTTGTGAGAATTTATATTTAGCATCCGAAGCTGCAAGTGAGCGAGTTACACTTTATGAATGACCCTATTTTCGATCTCATTACCTCCGCTGCACTTGGTATGATGCATGACGGTCATATCGTATTCCCTACAGATCTGTGTGCAATAACTGCATGTGATCTTTATGATGGTGAAGAAGGAAGGGCAGTGCACCGTTGAGGAGGGGAAAAGATTGAAGATGTGAGCCACGTAGATCTTAATGTAAAGAAAGTGGCAAAGCTTTATGCTACCTTTATCACGAACGTTACATCTCTGAGTTATAAATAATATTACTTACTTTTTTTTAAAACTGTTTGAATAAAAATTTGGATTTGATAAGTAGCATATACATCGTTATGAGGTGATATGTTACGTAAATGTTGAAAATTATGTTTTATTCAGATTAGATAAAAATTGGTGTATTACATGTACGTGCAGACCCCATCATATTATACACACCTGCAGGAGAAAATGTAAGGTTTACAAACCCTGTCACTTTTGATAAATACAGGTGGACGACTGATCGCATGGTCATGATAATTCACAGGTCTCAGGTCAGTGACTGACCTAATGTATTTGCCCCTCATGCAAAATATGTTTAAACTAACAATGCATTGATTTCTTTTATTATCTTTATTTATCAAATCCACATTAAACGATTAGTCATAATAATAAAAACAGTGACAATTTTACACAATGCAACATATTTGAAGTACATAGCAATGTCCGAGAAAAACAACGACCGATTCTGTCTCATCCAAGCACGGCAGTTTTCCCTTTTGAGTAAGTACTCTTGGTTGTGCTATAAATGGGTATGAATACCACCGGAAATCACCAAAAACTGTTGAGGTATCCCAAATATCTCACTCATCGAAGTTCACATTCACAAAGCCTTACAAATAAACCACAAGTATGCCGTAATTAGACTTCGCTAGTGACGGAGGAGTTATCTTTCTTCCTTATTTTGACAACTTTTAATAAGTTTACGCTTTTAAATGATTCTATGCACCTTTTTTTCTTCTTCGAAAATGATACTTATTATAATCAGTAGACTATATATGTAATTCTTTGACTGCATTATAATTTTATTGCACAGCTACAAGATCAGCATTCAGATCTCATTTGCAATTTATAAAAGGAAGATGAAGATCGCGGCTTCACACGGAGGCTCATGTGCATTTACAGAATTTAGTCTCCGTTGGTAATTTTGTTTTACACTTTGAATGTCGAATTGATAAGTAAGCAATCATATATTCAGAAAACCGACGTATTTTATGGTATATACATAAACCTTTGACAAGGAAGACTTGCTAATAAGTCACCTGGACTCCGCGTGTCGGCAGTGAAGACTAACATTCGGTCTGCGAAAACATGTGCAGACCTTTGTATATGCTCAAATATATATGTATTGGGCATGTGTAATAAAGTATTCATGGCTGAATAATAGGAATTGATCTTATGATTTCAACGCATGGTGCATGTAGCAGAAGATGGCCATTTAGGGTCGAATGAAAAACTTAAACCCGAAATGTCTTTTGGCGAAAGCATATGAGCCGCTTCAACGCCAACAGACAGCAGGGCACAAACTGTTCAAGTTGACCGATAGATTTTATATAGTTCTTGGTAGAGTTATTCGTGGTATGTGGCGGCTACGCGGCAGATGTTTGATGTACAGGTATAATCAATACCTGTAAATTTAAGTAAAGGACGATTAACAGAACTCGGCATCGCCCATGACGTCAATGATAAACTATTTGAAATTTTCGGAAGTGTATATAATTCTTTTGTTATGTAAACTCTTCAACCATAGAACTGAAGTATTGATCTCAGAAACATATTGTGTTTAGCGCAATGAATTTAAATGACTCTCAATTTCACTTAAATGTATGTACAAAAACTGTATTTTTCACCTTATTTTAAAGGAAAAAATGTTTAAAATTCATATGAGCACCTGCATGATTGAAGGAAACTAATATGTGATTGTCTCCTTGCTCTAGATAACACCTGGTATAGGTAAAATTTGTATGTTTTATGCCAGGAACACTCCGTACCATTTTCTAATTAAATTATCCATGTTAGGATTGATCACTTTCGAAGTATGGTCTCTATAAAGAACTAAGTACAGAATTAAGAAATTGGCACATTCAATATTCCCTTATTTCTCAAGTCACATAAAGCACGATTATATTATAGATATACAAATGTACATGTATTATTCATGTTAATGATTTTGTCCAAATAAAAAAGATTGCATAACGAAGTACCGCTGTATGAAATGATACCCAAAAGTTCACAATTCATAAAATTCGTTGAAATCTTTAACAGAATGAGGCAACATTGACACTTTGTAAATTTGAATGTTTTGCTTTTTCTTGTTCATTGCTTTAAACATTGAATTAATTAATGCTGAAGCTGAATTGAAGAAAAACTGAAGGCATCCTAACGCTTGTTTTGCTCTTGCCAGCCTAGTGTACTCTGTATCTCAATAACGTAATCTTGGAAATTCCGTTGTTTGATCGACCTGTTTTGTTTGGCTTACCGATAAACACTGTACCAATACAGGGGTCGGGGAGTACGGCAGGACGTTTGCCCAGTGCTACTGGTACTGGAAGAGAGTCATCAGGGTCCACAGATAATGTCAAGGTCACATGCGAGTCATAGTTGGCCAGATGTACCATCATCAAGGTCACTTACTCACGGCAGGACTGACTCACTCAGTGACGAGCTCCCTGGAAAGTTCTCTGATCTCAGATTGGCAAAGATTTACAAATCTCCACTACCAATGATCTATATACAAATAATAGATATCAATGTATCTGTTGCCAAAGAGCTATATACATCTTTTATAAGAATATTATATTATAATAATTAATATCAACAGTTCAAAATAATGGAAATAAGAAAGAAAAGACGTGCAAGCAAATGTAGTACATCTTATATAATGTTACAATTGCAAATTTGTAATAGAGTAACAAAGTAAATAAATAGATTTATTGGATTATATATACATTGTATACAGCTAGATATAAACGAGTCATCCTCGTAAAAGACTACCTCTTGTTCATAATGTATAACACAGCTTCCTCTATCAACTATCGCTAAAGGATTGTACATCTATACACCTCCTGGAGAAATAGGGTTTATGAGCCGGATTACAACAACGGGGTTTTTTTTTTTTATTTAAATTAGAAATAAAATTTTCAAGCATTATTTGATACATGGTACCATAATAAAATTCAAAGAGAACTGATTTTCGTTTAAGCGCACTGTTCATCGATTGTCCTGGCTGAATCTGTCATCTATCAGAGTGTCGTTATGTATAATTTGATATCGTATTAGGTAACTGTTGTTAATCCCCATAAAAATACATTGGCCAAGACGACTGTGTGTCTATAACTTTATAAAGAATATCTTTTAACAATTTTTTTTAATAATTGCGCAAAGAAAATATACATTTACACAAAGCTAAACATGATCACACAAAGGGTGCTTAGAGAGAAAGTTAACGTTTTATTGAAATTTCTACAAAAATAAATGTAATTTAATACGGGATGTAACAGCCGATTTATTGTTGTCTAGATTTAACCATACGAGGGTGGAAGGCTACCATGTGACGGTTACATTGGTGTATTCATGAAAGCAGTGGACACAATGGCACGTGCCTAGATGATTTTAAATTTTCCAGCATTTGCTTAAATATTCAATGATTTGTCATTGGTCAAGTTTGAGCAAATAATGTAAAACTGAATCTACATGGGTCTTGTTGATATTTTCATATTTTTACTGTATAATGACAATCTGTGAAATTTTGATCAATCATTATCACATTCTCAAAGAGGACATTAAAGAAGGCATAATACGTACATTAGTACCGGTCTGAATGGAATACGTACATTAGTATCATGATTAGTATTTTGGTTAAGGCCTATACCGGATAAAGCCAAAATATTAATCATGATAATTAGTACCGGTCTGGATGGATACTTTATTATCTTATTGCTAGGTTGCTACTGCTGTCTTTTTATGAAATTGTACTTTCTTTCTTCCACTATTGTGCAGAATATGTATGAAGTATGGTTTAAGACAGCGACACCCCTTCCAGCCCCTCACATTTTTTTTTCAAAACGCAGCACGTCCCATATGCAATGTAAATCAAGCATAAATTAGAGCAACATTGTATGTCAATATAATAATATTGCATAACGCTGTCTTTTAAATGATCAGATTGTGTTAAAATTGAAATTATAATGGAGCAACCATTTGATGTCATCCGGAATATTTGTTTCGCCGGACCTTCCCCTTTTCAGTCTCGTTCTCACTCCGACATCATCTTTAATATGATGATTTCGCACCGTAACAGTGACATTCAAATTTTAACGCAGTACTTGAAGAATTATAAATCTTTTCTCTGTCGTTGCTGTCATTTTATGTTTTTCCGCATTCTGTAAAATATTTACATGTGTATTCTCCAAATGACAACCGCCGAGGGACATTTATGTCACCTTTATTTGAAAATTAATAACATATTGACTATCTGTTACACCATTAACCAGTATAGTAACCTCTGACACCCCTGACGACGGTGCCCCTGCCCCATGACTCCTGTAGACAACACGAGGTCCATCGTGCCCTGATACTGAAACAAAAATCTCCTAGTGACATACTTTCAATGCAAAACCACAAAGACGTTAGCGGACGGGCACGTTTAGTCTGTCTCCATATACCGTCACATGTACGGACACCTGTAAACAAACACGTCTCCATACATATCAAGACCCTTCAAACTATATTACAGATAATTAATAAGCTACATGTACTTATCATAAAATAACAGACAATGACGGACAGTCCGTATGTATACAAGTGTGTGTTCTAATCAGGCCGGAGCAAAAAAAAAAAAAACAAACAAACATTAAATCCAATTGTTCTCAAACTCTATGATATTGTTGCTTTCAAACTCTTTGATATTGTTCTGTCATATGACAAAATCAAAACCACTGGTGACAAACAATCTTCATGTATAGGACCATAAAGACTGCTATAGACAAACCATCCTCCCTGTGAAACACCTTTTAGCTCGTCAAAATCACTTCTAGAGAATATCTTCGTAAAATTAGACTGTCAAAACCACTGCACACGAAACAATCTTCGAAAGCATTGGATTTTCAAACATCTTTATGCGTAGGAAAATCGAAGCCAGAGCAACTGTTGCAGAAAAACCCTCATTATACCCAAAACTAGCCATCTAAGGAATGCTTATTATTGTGTTGCTTGCGAAGCAGCTTATTCTTAACAAGTGGATCAAATATGTAGGTCAAGGTAACTATAGGTCGAAATTATTGGTATCAGTAGGAACGTCTTGTCAAATAAAATTCACATGTGAAATATCAGACTTATTACTAACCAATCAAAGGATATGATCAATCTCAAATTCTCAGAAAAGAAGGCTAATCATCTAGATCAAGGTCACTAAATTTGTTAACAAAAGAAATGTCTCATCACAAGCAATACACGTGAGAAATATTAAATCCCCAATCACTTTCCAATCAAACGATATACGTATAGCCACTCTTATTTTTTTAAAAAGCAGTTCGAGGTCACTAGGTCAAAATTTATGGTGTGTGTAAAAAGGTATTGTCACAAGGAATACACATGTGAAATATCGAAGCCATATAACTTACCAGTCAAAAGATATAGATAATCTTAATTTTTTTTTTTTTTTTGAAAAGTAGGTAAAACATCTAGATCAAGATTGCTAGATAAGAAAATTATGGTATGTGTAGAAAGGTCTTGTCACAAGGAATTCACATGTGAAATATCAAAGCTCTATCACTTACCAATCAAAAGTTACTGGTGTGACACCCAAAGTGTGACAAACAGACGGACTGTCAGACAGACGGACAATGGACAAAGTGATCCCTAAGTATGACTATGTTTTTCAGGCGACACTATAATATAAAACGGTTGTATAAAATTTGCATATCTATGAACATGAAGACTCCATCTTAATGCATTAGAAAATAAACACAATTGCAGAAAAAAATCTTCATTCGTCAGAGCATAAACTATTGCAGAAAAAACTATCTCATTAGACAATAAAAACTGTTGTCATTAAACCATCTTCATACATTGGAACATAAAAGATGTAGAAGAAAAATCATCTTCATATATTAGTAATTTAGAACATAAAAACCATTGCAGAACAACCATCTTCAAATCATTATCAAACTGTTATTAACGGTCTTAAAAAGATCTTTTTCCAGAGCTATCCTTGCTAGGATGGAGACCATTGACGGTGTGTGAGTACAAATATATATTCTGTACAGCCAATGTAAATAAAAAGGGTAAATAATAACAAAATCGATTTTACGACAAGGTCGTTCAACTTTGTCACTTTTAATATTAAATATTGTTAATTGCAATTATGAAAGTGATCAGCATACATTTTGTAACTTTAAAACGCATGAGATTGATACACACCGTCACGTAACAGAAGAAACATGTCCTTGAACATGCTGAAATTGCGTACTTATACAAATTCTAAACTTTGACACGTAGTAAAATAATTGACCAGTAAACAATATCCATAAATCCACCCCCATCAGGACCCCGGGGCCATAGCTGGACGTCAGCTTGTGATTCGTTCCCCATCTTTTATCTTGATAGACAAACACAAAATGGTGTATTTATATATACTAAAATTCACTGGACACGGAGTAGGAAATTGATTGTGGGAGGCTAGGCCAACTGATGGATATCAGTTATATCTATCACGATTTACATGCTTCAAAATTGCCACGTATCCTCTCAATTCTCTCTTGAAAATATATGTAAACAGCATGCAGTGCATTTGTACCCTTTTGGTTATCCTTGTATAGTTACGCTATGCTATTTTTCTTCGAAATAAGCAATACATTCGAAAATTCGCCATATTTTGCAGTTGCATTGAGGTTCTTTTTAACAATTACAAATGTTTTGATATTAAGGGATATCACACTACACCACGTGGTCATCTACTGGTCACTTCTACATATCAACTCAGTATTTGGCCTAACGTTTCATTTGAATACACGTTTCTTCACAAAAACTGGAGCTCTGTGTTCTGTAGTATCATTTATGCATATTAATTATAATTCACAAACAAAACATTTAGATTTATTTAGTTTATAAGAAGAACTAAACAATCAAAAGTGACGTTCTTGAAATTTTTCGAAGTTTTATGAAACTGGTGCTGGTCTATTTTGATTCAAATTTAACTTTTTCAAAAAAATGTTGATTTCCTTATGTTTATACTGGAGTTCTTTATATAGCTTGAAATCAAAGTCGAATGGGATTATTTCTGAAGTTTAAAAATAACAGGAAATTGAAGTTTGTTTATTTTATTGCATAAACATTATGTTTTATAGTAAAATTGACACCAGATCAATACGTGCCTGTAACATGTACTGCCCGGGGAACTTAACATTTAGATAGTTACATAAGGGCAGATCAATATTACAGATTAGGAGATAACTGTAAATTGATTAGTAAAACACACGCTTCCCCAATGGTATTATCATTGACAACACGGCATCTGACCGACTGCTGTCGTGTACCACGCGCCACTCGCCCCGGTTGTTAGCTCCAGTGTCTGAGCTTGCACAGTCCTTCCTTATTTGGTAACGAGTAGGACGCCATATGATAACCGATGAAACTTTTTGATTTTTGTAGAGTCTGCAAAAAAAAGCATTCATGTTATAAGATTGTCAAATGTTGTTTGTTTCATTATTTCCTGACTACAGCGTAAATTGTGGCAGGCATCGCTCACATTGTTTGTGAGGGCAACATCTGCCGACAAGAGGCCTTTGAACCTAGCAACCTGTTCCTAAGGAAGCCGTGATGCGCCCGAGCATCAGCCAATGAGAGGACTTGACCTCCGTTGAACCTGAGTTAACGCCGCCCACATTTCGACCAGTCATACGAGATCGCAACGTGCAAGTCACCTTACAAAATACTACAGTCTGGCAGGATACTAGCTTTTGCTTGTACTGAAAGTGCTTCTTTATTCCTGTAACTCTTGGAATAATGACTTTACCCGAAACTTGCAAAATGGAAAAACCAGTTCTCAAGTAAGTTGTTCAGTTTGTTATTTTCTTTGTTGTCTAGATTTGGCGCACCGATGATTTTAGCGCCATATTTTGTTACGTGTAATCTACGTTTTAACTTTTGAGGTCAATTATCAAATTATTTATAAATGTATCTGTAGCATCTATATTTGTGCATTTCATGCAAAAAGAATGCATCACAAAAGGCAAGTATAAACATGTGCGAAAATGCATAAAAATCCACTTCGGTCGGCATACTGAAAAACAGCTGTTTGGGTCCTGGGTCTAAAGATCATGTGCTTGGTCATTGCGTCATCCGGCCGACCAGGATTAATCTAGAACCTTTGTCTCGACGATGCCGAGTTTGCAATATACCTTCATGCTACATGCTGGGTTGACCGACTTGCACTTATATTTTACGAGTTTTCTTTGTTCCAACACTAAGACTATGCCCTCATAGGGCTTTGATCTTTGTAGGTCACATTAAGAAAGAAACACAGATTATAGTTACTTTAAAGGACCCTTGACCTCAATTATAGATTATATTTAAACTGTTGCATCATGAAAATTATCTAACGTAGTTTGTCTGTAATGGAGCTCAGCATCATATGGCTTCGGGGATTCCTCCCTCCATGCTGACGTAACGACATTAATATTCAATAAAACATGTGACGTCACTTATTAGTTGAACCAACGCATTTCTATATATATAATATTTATTAAATATTCGGGTGTCCATACCACAGTGTAAAGCATTGAGAGAAGGTAAAACATGATGTAGTAATGCAGTCAGCGCCTGAATAATAAACACGCGAGTCTGGCCGTCAGATTACAGGAAAAGCTGCTGCGTCACCACGGAAACACCCTTGTTCATTGTTATAAATACATATCATTCGTGAAGCATACGCATGTTTTCCCGGAGTACTGACTGCACCATAGGCATGTCACGAACTGGACTTGTGTATTGCTCATCGTTGTTTTGTCATATTTACCGGTCAGTTTGCTAAAGTGGACCTCTTTTAATTACACTTCACAATTACTGTTACAGGAAGTCGATGAATATTGGAGAAGCCGTGAAGGAAGTTCTGCTACAGGCGCTGGGCGAAAACCGCATCACTTACGGGGTGTATGCTTGCGCTAAAGAATTAGAAATGTAAGTTGTCAACAAGTTGTTTTGATCATTGAGTTTTATTAAAGATTGGGCGTGTCGTCAAAAACAACCTTCTTTTCATGAACACCACATGAACTGTAAGGGTCACTATAATGGATTTCATATTTTTTTAAATTTTATAAATTCATTAATTCCGTATTGATCTGTCTTGTCCCATTATAAAAGTATATGAAGACAAGTAGTATTTCTGTGTGTTATTTCTTGCAGAAGTCCAGAGACTGTGATGTTATGTGTTCTGCCACACGCTGACCAGGTGCATGACGTTGCAATTCACATACAACACACCCTGATGGAGGCGTACTGCCTGGAGCATGACATACAAATCCTTAAGGTAAGCACACATAAATAGTAATAACACAATCAAACAACACACACAAACAAAGAACACACCCTGATGGAGGCGTCCTTAATGTAAGCTCACATAGAGATTAATAACAATCATGCAAAATACACAAAGAACACACCCTGATGTAGGCGTACTGCAACAAACAAACACAATACGCCTTTATGGATATATTCTGCCAAGAACAGGATTTGCAAATTCTTAAAGTTAGCACACTTGGAGAACATACAACACTTCTAGATTGGTAATCCTGAAAGTTGCCACACGCTGACCAGGTGCATGATGTTGCAATTCACATACAACACACCCTGATGGAGCATGACATACAAATCCTTAATGTAAGCACACATAGAGAATAATAACAATCATACGACACACACAAAGAACACACCCTGATGCAACAAACAAACACAACACGCCTTTATGGAGATATTCTGCCAAGAACAGGACTTGCAAACTCTTAAAGTTAGCACACTTGGAGAATATTTGACTTGACTCATAATCCTGAAAGTAAGCACACTTTATAAGAACCTGAAAGTCTACACACATAGAAAATGTTAACACTCAACCATACATCACATCTTGATTTGGGGCACACTGGCTGGAACACGATACTAGTATACAACTATTAGGATAAGTACGCATGGGGTTTTCCTGAAACTCTCTTAATTCTTTTGCCTTATTCCAGTAGGCATACGCGCTTTATAGGATAAAGAAAGTCATGCTCACATTTTCGATGATGGTTTACATCATTTAGGTATAATTGCAGAAAGAATTTTAAACGTTGACCTCAAGACTTTGCATAAAATTAGAAATAGATAAAAGTCCTTTTTGTTCACAAAAGTTCTTTGTGTGTCTATACTGACAATAAACTTATTCACATAATTTATGGTTCTTCTATTTGTGAAATAATTACTCCATGCTCAATCATCTGATGTAAAGCGACAGTTCATCAACAAAATTGCCCCACAGGTAAGGTTCTTTGGTACAGGTAGATTGAAGACTCTTGGGCAGGTGCTTTTTTCTATTTTTATACCTCACCACAAGGTTGCTTAAATTAGAAAAAAAGTTATTGATAAAGGACATCGCCCTGTATTACACCAGGTGTCCAGAAATTAAATCCTTTTGCATTTAGAAACATACATCAGCGTATTTTAGGCTTTGTAAGTTTTTACTCTGAAATTTCAAGGTAACTAAATCTAGGTAGTGAAACTGGTTGTAAGCGGTGTGTACAGCATCAGACGTGCACTTTTGATTCAGGACAATTCGAGCGTGATCGTTAAAACTGAATGAAAACTACGTAGTATGTGACATTTAGTGACCGCATGTACAATAGATTAAACGCCCAAACATTTTATTGATTAAGTTTGTTACGCACAGTCGGTGTAACATCTTGCGCTCAAGTCAACAACAGGAAAAAATCTCGTCTCGGTGGCATCAACGTAATCAGTTTTGTAGATTTTTATTGACAAACAAACGACACACAGTACAAATTGGTTCAAGGATGGTAGAGCGGATTAAAGGCCAAAAAAAAAATGGTTTCAGCATTATTATTATGAAACAATTTTGCCTGAAGCATTCTCAAACATTTTAATTGTAATATTATGCATGTTTTAGAATATTTAGATAATACCGAAACATGTGAAATTCTTGAATGGGGATTACGTAGTTTTAAAGTTCAAATTTGAAAAACAGGCATTCCCCTCTTAAAAACATCCATGTCTGTTATGGAATAGACACTTTCAGATGTATACTTGTAACCTTGAATGTGGTATTTTGTTTTCAAACAATCACAGCGTGGGATATCAATGATATTTTCAGGTTGACGAATCTAGAAAGTTGGCAGCGATACTGGCATACCAACAGGACTCGGCCAACAACAACGAGCAGACGACAGACGAGCGCCTCCTGACGGACTTCAGTAGTGTGATAATTCAGGTAAAATTCTCGTGACATTCGCTGCAATTGAACCGAAGTAATAATAATCATCATGTTAAGAAACTTATCTTGATTTTTGTGGTCATGACGTCATTTTGTTTTCTTTTCCATCTGGCAGAATCCGAAACAGAAGAGCAATGCAGAGCAGTTTGTGATCGACTTTTGTCACATGGTGTCCGAAAACGAGGTCTTTCCTAAACCTAAAATAGAACTACCAGTTTGAAAATACATCATCATATCACAAGCAAAATAAACAGGTAATTAATTATGAATGTTTAAAATAATTTAGTATATTAAATAGCCCCGTCTTGTCATTTATACTTGTGTGTTTTAAAATATGATTTCTATTAACTATCAATTTAATCATGTTTCAGGAGCTCACCATCCTTTTATTTGAATGCTTCAGTAAGATACGTTAGATGATCTCAGACGACCTGACCATGGACATGGCAAAGGTCAAAACCCGAAACAATACGTTGACCGAGAGGGACATGCCACGACCTCATCCGGACTCTTTAAAGAGTCGCCTGCGATCGGATACGCCATCTGTCAATTTTGAGACACGGCCTGAACGGAGCATCGGGCAATAGTTTACCCTCCCTCGGGTCAGATGAGGAAATAGTGCTGAAGGTACCCCTCCTACGTGTACACAAAGGGGGCCGCACTGGAGAAAGAGGAGCAATTCAATGAGAAAACAAATATTGATTGTCAATTTGTCGATTATTTTTAACTTTGTCATTTTTATCAATATAATATTTTTAAATATTTTGTTTTCTTTTCCAATGCATGGCATTTATTCTCATTAAAGTTGAATCATATAAGTTATTATTTCAGAGCCTTTTTATAAGATAAATTTCAGAACATTTTAGACTTGTTTCTAGTTTCTGTAAGAGAGGGTCATACGTATAACGCAAGAAAAAGGGGACGTGCCATCGCCTGATCTGAAGTTCATAGAAAGCATCATCATCATGTATATACTCGATTCCCCGCCAATATACTGTAATGGACAACAAATAACGTGCCACGAGGACCTTTTGGCACGCTATGGTAAAAAGGTCTTGATTTCGAGAAAAAAAAGAGTTCATTCAAGGAACCATAGTTATACTACTAGTATATAGTAAACTATATTATTGACACAAAAATGAATGAATACTACCAGATAACTTTGGACGCCAAGAAAGTATCTACACTGTGCATTGACCTTTATCTCTAATCCTTTTAGTATTCAATTTGCTGTGATATTTCACTTTTAAATATGGAGTCATTTTTTCGCTGCTTCGCGAGCGCACTTTTACCTGTTTGTCAATCGATCAAAACATATTACTGTTGTTTACCTTATGATATACATTAATTCCCTCAGCACGCATTATCAATGAACTGTTCAAGGGATTAAGGGGACAATTCAGCCGCATTCAGTAAGCAAAATAATTGAAAACTCGTAAATGTATAGAAATCGTGTCTGGAAGATTTATATGTAGAAAAAATAAACATCAATTTGTAATTTTAATCGTGCACAAATGGAAAATAAACTACGAGGGCTGATTGATATGTTGTGAGCCTCGTACATGTATTTAAGGATTTGACATTTTGCATTATTTTTCTACATAATCTCTTCAGTATCTATACACTTATGCCATCGGTGTTTAAGGGCCTTAATACCACTTTAATAATAAACTAAAGAACTACATCTTGACTGATCAGAAAGCCATCCACTGCAAGTATGACTTCATCATCGGACTCGGTTTTGGGAATAGATGAAAAGTCTGATTGAGCAAGATCAGGTGAATAAGGCGGATGCTCAATAAAATTAAAGCCACATTCATGAATGACAACCCTTGTGAACAGGAGCATCGACACACCTTTCCGCGGCGTTTTATATTTTACCGTATGTTTGTCCTTTTTTGGAGATAAATATATCAGCAGAATACCTTCTGCAACCCAGAAAACCGAGGCTCACAACATATCAATCAGCCCTCGTAGTTTACAAACCTTTTAATTACTTATTGTTTTCAGTAAGAATTAATAAAATTCAAAAATGACTCTCACATAAGATGGAAAGCTTTATATGTGATGTGTCTGTGATATTTACAAAATCACGTTGGGAAATCAGAAGTTTATTATGTACAATTAATGTCGCATCCAAGGTTACATATAAATCTAAAGCTGCAGGTGTTTCCAATACTGGAATAAGCGAGACAGATGTTGGCAATACAACTTATCAATTTGGCCTTCATATATAAAGTTGCTTTCAAACGAAAAGATGATGTGTACTATGGGAATGGAGGGGGTTAGGTTTATACGCACATTTGAATGGTCTGGGTTTTCAAGTTGTGAAAAATAATAAGTGAATTCACAATCAGTCTAATATATCAATGCAAGTAAAATCATAATTTGTATTTTATACATAAAAAAGTGCAATCAAAAGATTGTGTCGATTTAGCCAACTATTCATTGGAATCGAATGCCTCAGTTAGGGCCTGCACGAACCGTGCAACGGTCAAAAATCTGTAGTCTTACTTTAGTAAGAAATAGTACCACTATTATTTGGACAAAAACATTTAAAACGACACAATGAGTGCAAGTTGTAAATGATGATTCCAATGCAATTATTGGAGTGAAAAAATGGTCTATAGAGCTATTTGTAATGAAGATTCGGAGTATAGTTCTCGTATCGCGTAGGAATTCAACTTTTAAGTAGTCCCAAAGTAGCACTGCACTATGCCGGCCATGCGGTTTTTCCCGGGGGAATTACCAAAGGTTAGGCCTAATGATAGTTATTATAACCGTGTCGATTTATATTTCATTGATAAAAAAGATAGATATAAAATAGTCTGTTGATGTCAATATAAATCGCTATGGTTCTTGCGTCTTAAGATCAGAGGACACTCGGAAGGCCATACGATGAACGGTGAACTGGATTTGCAGTAAGTTCTTGAAAATAACTGATAGAATATTTGAATATTTTCTTATCTGTTGTATAAAGGATTATGAAAAACCACAATTCGAAAGACTAGATCGTCTATTTATTGTATGTCGTTATCTGTTTTAGTGTTTATCGAAGTTCGATTTTTGGGAAGGAGGGGGGGGGGCGTGTTGTGTTTGATTACGTGAATGAACGATGTACATGTACATTACAGTTCGGGTTATAAGAAGAGCATTGTCCTCGAGGAATATAATTTTTCAAGGCTGAATAAATCTTCACCTACTGACTGCAATAAATGTATATATGTCCATGTACTACTTGTAGTATTCCATCACACTCACTTCATCACGTGTTATTACCGTGGACTTGGATATTCATGGAAACTCTGGGAAAAATATTCTCCCACTTGAGACTGAGAACTCTCAAATTTCCCTGGGGTGAGATAAATCGATCTCACCCTCTGACGTCATCGATCTCACCCTCTGACGTCATCGCTACGGAAGCAAGGCAAACTGGTGATTATAACAGTCACTCTAGATAGTCGATAAAACGGGAGAAAAACAATCAAACACCACCACGAGGGAGGGATGGCTAATTTTCAACCCTCGTGTAAAAATTTTGCTTGTCCATGACTCTGCAAGCCTCGTCATATTTATACACTCGGGTTGAGAAATCGCCATCCCTCCCTCGTTGTGGTGTAAGATTATATTATTCTTTTATCCCATATTTACAGAACTGTACTCGTATAAAGCAAAATGGCAAATCGATCATCCACGTTGACTATGACGTTAAGTCTTGATAAGGCATAGGAAAAGTACTATTTTTGACGTTTTTGCACATACCGGTAAGGAGAAAAATAATCGACACACTGCGTTGCTTCAACCTTGATCAAAATATGGCAGAAAAGTAAAGAAAACTTATCGAACGTCAATCACTTGGGTGTGATCATTGATAACGTCACAAGGAAATCATTTAATTTCTATTGTTATTATTAAGAAACGACGATTCCGTTTGGCGGAGAAATTTTGTTGATACCTGTATCAACACAAAACGGAAGTATGTGCTTAGCAACGTCGTTAGCAACACGGTTTCAAAACCGCAAATAAACGTTGGAAAGCAACAAAATGAAATGATAAGTAATCAATGTAATATGTTTTTGGTTGATCGAGGTATCGACACCAAAAATTGAGGAAAAACTTGTGCATCTTGCGCTATGCGCACAATGCAGATTTCCCTAAATTTTTGGTGTTGATACCTCGATCAACCAAAAAAATATAAGAATGATTCCTTAAATCTATACCTCTTGTCTGGGATTTGCTTTTGTCCATGACTCGGCAAGTCTTGTCATTGTACAAGCAAATTCTGGACATTCGGAGTGCATTTCCTTGTCGATGCTCACACCTGATGATACATGTAGATTCTATAAGTCTTAAACCTATGGGGTAAGATTTCATTTTCACGTGCCTTTTAACTGTAATGTCAATTCAGACATTTGTGATGTCATCTATGAATGCTGCGTTGGCTGATCAACATATGAAAATGAATACCCGTACATAAAATTTTATTTTAAGCGTTTTTAGACAATGTGAGAAAAATAAGCATGTATTTGTACATGTAAGACACACTTTTAAAAAAGTTATGACTTAGATTTATGCTGGTAGGGGACTAATATCGCTTAGAGATTAAGAAAAAACAAACTTTTTATGCACTCCGGAATCAAAGATTCGGGGGTATATAGTTTTTGGCCTGTCCGTCTGTTTGTCCAAAAACTTTGAATGGTAAATTATATGGCTTTTATATTTCACATATGTATTCCTTGTCACACAATTTTTCCATAGATACCAATATTTTTATGCCCAGTGACCCTGACCTTGACCTTTCACATACTTAACAGAAAAATGGTGTTTATACTCCGCCGGGAGCATTCATATTTCACAAACAAAGGCTTTATTCAATATTAGACTTTGCCAACTCGCAGGACTTTCAGTCCTTTGATTTTTTGATTGAATTCACAAAAAGGAGTGTGAGTCAGATTCTTATACAGAGTATGATTACGACGTGCTCAATGTATGAATGGGTCGGAAATGTGGTCTGCGTTGATATATGAACAGGAGTATTTTATATTAATGCCATCGGCACCCCATAACCAAAATTTTCATGTATATAATATTATCTTCTGATCTCCCCGTGTACAACACTTTCTTCCGAAACTCAATATAGTGATGAGAGTTTTAACATTAAACACTTACATTGTACAAATGTATAACGCGGAAAACAACGGGAAGGCCCGACATCTAAAGAAACGTTATGAATACAGAAACACAAGGAGCGACATCTAAGACACGTTATGAATACAGAAACACAAGGCCCCGATATCTAAGACACGTTATGAATACAGAAACACAAGGCCCCGACATCTAAGACACGTTATGAATACAGAAACAGAAGGCCCCGATATCTAAGACACGTTATGGGTTGAGTACCCGAAACGTGCATGTCTGGTCCACGTTGCCAATTTATCTGTTCTTAAATGATGCTATCCATTTTGAAGACGTTTACATTTATACCACTTGGTGAGTGTCACTGCTGGTGGACCAGGAGTCCCCGAGGGCACATGTAGCCAAGTTCGATCAATTTCGGTTGATCGTTTCTTCAACGCATTCTAAATTTCTGTTATCAAAATTTCTTGAAATTTCTAAACAGTGGGTCCTGTAGCATCATATCCCACCAATCCTGCTACGTCTTTCGATACGTTTTTTCGACAAAGTAACTTTCATACTTTTTTGGCATACTACATTGTTTAGATTTGAGGATCACTGACGAGGGTTGAGTACCCGAAACGTGCATGTCTGGTCCACGTTGCCAATTTATCTGTTCTTAAATGATGCTATCCATTTTGAAGACGTTTACATTTATACCACTTGGTGAGTGTCACTGCTGGTGGACCAGGAGTCCCCGAGGGCACATGTAGCCAAGTTCGATCAATTTCGGTTGATCGTTTCTTCAACGCATTCTAAATTTCTGTTATCAAAATTTCTTGAAATTTCTAAACAGTGGGTCCTGTAGCATCATATCCCACCAATCCTGCTACGTCTTTCGATACGTTTTTTCGACAAAGTAACTTTCATACTTTTTTGGCATACCACATTGTTTAGATTTGAGGATCACTGACGAGGGTTGAGTACCCGAAACGTGCATGTCTGGTCCACGTTGCCAATTTATCTGTTCTTAAATGATGCTATCCATTTTGAAGACGTTTACATTTATACCACTTGGTGAGTGTCACTGCTGGTGGACCAGGAGTCCCCGAGGGCACATGTAGCCAAGTTCGATCAATTTCGGTTGATCGTTTCTTCAACGCATTCTAAATTTCTGTTATCAAAATTTCTTGAAATTTCTAAACAGTGGGTCCTGTAGCATCATATCCCACCAATCCTGCTACGTCTTTCGATACGTTTTTTCGACAAAGTAACTTTCATACTTTTTTGGCATACTACATTGTTTAGATTTGAGGATCACTGACGAGGGTTGAGTACCCGAAACGTGCATGTCTGGTCCACGTTGCCAATTTATCTGTTCTTAAATGATGCTATCCATTTTGAAGACGTTTACATTTATACCACTTGGTGAGTGTCACTGCTGGTGGACCAGGAGTCCCCGAGGGCACATGTAGCCAAGTTCGATCAATTTCGGTTGATCGTTTCTTCAACGCATTCTAAATTTCTGTTATCAAAATTTCTTGAAATTTCTAAACAGTGGGTCCTGTAGCATCATATCCCACCAATCCTGCTACGTCTTTCGATACGTTTTTTCGACAAAGTAACTTTCATACTTTTTTGGCATACCACATTGTTTAGATTTGAGGATCACTGACGAGGGTTGAGTACCCGAAACGTGCATGTCTGGTCCACGTTGCCAATTTATCTGTTCTTAAATGATGCTATCCATTTTGAAGACGTTTACATTTATACCACTTGGTGAGTGTCACTGCTGGTGGACCAGGAGTCCCCGAGGGCACATGTAGCCAAGTTCGATCAATTTCGGTTGATCGTTTCTTCAACGCATTCTAAATTTCTGTTATCAAAATTTCTTGAAATTTCTAAACAGTGGGTCCTGTAGCATCATATCCCACCAATCCTGCTACGTCTTTCGATACGTTTTTTCGACAAAGTAACTTTCATACTTTTTTTGCATACTACATTGTTTAGATTTGAGGATCACTGACGAGGGTTGAGTACCCGAAACGTGCATGTCTGGTCCACGTTGCCAATTTATCTGTTCTTAAATGATGCTATCCATATTGAAGACGTTTACATGAATACAGAAACACAAGGCCCCGATATATAAGACACGTTATGAATACAGAAACACACGGCCCGACATCTGAGACACGTTATGAATACAGAAACACACGGCCCCGACATCTAAGACACGTTATGAATACAGAAACACACGGCCCCGACATCTAAGACACGTTATGAATACAGAAACACACGGCCCCGACATCTAAGACACGTTATGAATACAGAAACACACGGCCCCGACATCTAAGACACGTTATGAATACAGAAACACACGGCCCCGACATCTAAGACACGTTATGAATACAGAAACACACGGCCCCGACATCTAAGACACGTTATGAATACAGAAACACACGGCCCGACATCTAAGACACGTTATGAATACAGAAACACACGGCCCGACATCTAAGACACGTTATGAATACAGAAACACAAGGCCCCGACATCTAAGACACATTATGGATACAGAAACACAAGACCCGACATCAAAGACACGTTATGAATGCAGAAACACAAGGCCCCGACATCTAAGACACGTTTTGAATACAGATACACAAGTCCCGACATCTAAGACACGTTATGGATACAGAAACACAAGTCCCGACATCTAAGACACTTTATGGATACAGATACACAAGACCCGACATCTAAGACACGTTATGAATACAGAAACACAAGGCCCCGACATCTAAGACACGTTATGAATACAGAAACACATGGCCCGACATCTAAGACACGTTATGAATACAGAAACACAAGACTCGACATCTAAGACACGTTAAGAATGTACAGAAACACAAGGCCCGACATCTAAGACACGTTATGAATACAGAAACACAAGGCCCGACATCTAAGACACGTTATGAATACAGAAGCACAAGACCCGACATCTAAGACACGTTATGAATACAGAAACACAAGTCCCGACATCTAAGACACTTTATGAATACAGAAACACAAGGCCCGACATCTAAGACAAGTTATGAATACAGAAGCACAAGACCCGACATCTAAGACACGTTATGAATACAGAAACACAAGGCCCGACATCTAAGACACGTTATGAATACAGAAACACAAGACCCGACATCTAAGACACGTTATGAATACAGAAACACAAAGCCCGACATCTAAGACACGTTATGAATGTAAAGAAACACAAGGCCCGACATCTAAGACACGTTATGAATACAGAAACACAAGGCCCCGACATCTAAGACACGTTATGGATACAGATACATAAGGCCCGGCATCTAAGACACGTTATGAATACAGATACACAAGGCCCGACATCTAAGACACGTTATGGATACAGATACACAAGGCCCGACATCTAAGACACGTTATGAATACAGAAACACACGGCCCGACATCTAAGACACGTTATGAATACAGAAGCACAAGACCCCGACATCTAAGACACGTTATGAATACAGAAACACAAAGCCCGACATCTAAGACACGTTATGAATACAGAAACACAAGGAGCGACATCTAAGACACGTTATGAATACAGAAGCACAAGACCCCGACATCTAAGACACGTTATGAATACAGAAACACACGGCCCGACATCTAAGACACGCTATGAATACAGAAACACAAGGCCCGACATCTAAGACACGTTATGAATACAGAAACACACGGCCCGACATCTAAGACACGTTATGTATATAGAAACACAAGGCCCGACATCTAAGACACGTTATGAATACAGAAACACACGGCCCGACATCTAAGACACGTTATGAATACAGAAACACACGGCCCGACATCTAAGACACGTTATGAATACAGAAACACAAGGCCCCGACATCTAAGACACGTTATGAATGTAAAGAAACACAAAGCCCGACATCTAAGACACGTTATGAATGTACAGAAACACAAGGACCCGACATCAAAGACACGTTAAGAATACAGAAACACAAGGCCCCGACATCTAAGACACGTTATGAATACAGAAACACAAGACCCCGACATCTAAGACACGTTAAGAATGTAAAGAAACACAAAGCCCGACATCTAAGACACGTTATGAATACAGAAACACAAGGCCCCGACATCTAAGACATGATATGAATACAGAAACACAAGGCCCGTTATCTAAGACACGTTATGAATACAGAAACACAAGACTCGACATCTTAGACACGTTATGAATACAGAAACACAAGGCCCCGACATCTAAGACATGATATGAATACAGAAACACATGGCCCGACATCTAAGACAAGTTATGGATACAGAAACACAAGTCCCGACATCTAAGACACGTTATGAATACAGAAACACAAGACTCGACATCTTAGACACGACGCGAATACAGAAACACAAGGCCCGACATCTAAGACACGTTATGGATACAGAAACACAAGTCCCGACATCTAAGACACGTTATGGATACAGAAACACAAGTCCCGACATCTAAAACACGTTATGAATACCGAAACACAAGGCCCCGACATCTAAGACACATTATGAATACAGAAACTCACGGCCCGACATCTAAGACACGTTATGAATACAGAAACACAAGGCCCCGACAACTAAGACATGTTATGAATACAGAAACAGAAGGAACGACATCTAAGACACGTTATGAATACAGAAACACAAGGCCCCGACATCTAAGACACGTTATGAATACAGAAACAGAAGGCCCTACATCTTAGACACGTTATGAATACAGAAACACAAGGAATGACATCTTAGACACGTTATGAATACAGAAACACAAGGCCCGACATCTAAGACACGTTATGGATACAGAAACACAAGGCCCCGATATCTAAGACACGTTATGAATACATAAACACAAGGCCCCAACATCTAAAACACGTTGTGAATACAGAAACACAAGGAGCGACATCTAAGACACGTTATGAATACAGAAACACAAGGCCCCGACATCTAAGACACGTTATGAATACAGAAACACAAGGCCCCGACATCTAAGACACGTTGTGAATACAGAAACACAAGGAGCGACATCTAAGACACGTTATGAATACACAAACACAAGGCCCCGACATCTAAGACACGTGATGAATACAGAAACACAAGGCCCCGACATCTAAGACACGTTATGGATACAGAAACACAAGGCCCCGACATCTAAGACACGTTATGAATACAGAAACACAAGGAGCGACATCTAAGACACGTTATGAATACACAAACACAAGGTCCCGACATCTAAGACACTTATGAATACAGAAACACAAGGAGCGACATCTAAGACACGTTATGAATACCGAAACAAAAGGCTCTGACATCTAAGACACGTTATAAATACAGAAACACAAGGCTCCGACATCTAAGACACGTTATGAATACAGAAACAAAAGGAATGACATCTAAGACACGTTTTGAATACAGAAAACAAGGCCCGACGTCTAAGACACGTTATGAATGTAAAGAAACACAAGGCCCCGACATCTAAGACACATTATGAATACAGAAACACACGGCCCGACATCTAAGACACGTTATGAATACAGAAACACAAGGCCCCGACATCTAAGACACGTTTTGAATACAGAAACACAAAGCCCGACATCTAAGACACGTTATGAATACAGAAACACACGGCCCGACATCTAAGACACGTTATGAATACAGAAACACAAGGCCCCGACATCTAAGACACGTTATGAATACAGATACACAAGGCCCGACATCTAAGACACATTATGAATGCAGAAACACAAGGAACGACATCTAAGACACGTTATGAATACACAAACACAAGGCCCCGACATCTAAGACACGTTATGAATACAGAAACACAAGGCCCCGATATCTAAGACACGTTATGAATACAGAAACACAAGGAACAATGATTTTCTATGATCCCAAGACTACCTGATGAAAAAAACGAAAAGAAAGTGAACCTCGTTTTACTACGCCTAGAACGTAGCATGATCATGGTTGCTCAAGAACATCTTTCAAAGTCAAATGACGTCATAAAAACGAAGAGTAAAAAAAAAGATTGGGAAGTTATCCGGATTTGATTGTGCAACATCCCTACCCAGGCATACACGAAATGTCGCAAGGACCTCAACACCCCTTCCCAGGCATACACAAATGTATCAGGGACATCAACACTCCTTCCAGGGATACACAAATGTTGCAGGGACCTCAACACCCCTTCCCAGGGATACACAAATGTTGCAGGGACCTCAACACCCCTTCCCAGGGATACACAAATGTCGCGGGGACCTCAACACCCCTTCCCAGGGATACACAAATGTTGCAGGGACCTCAACACCCCTTCCCAAGCATACACAAATGTCGCAGGGACCTCTACACCCCTTCCCATGGATACACAAATGTCGAAGGGACCTCAAAACCCCTTCCCAGGAATACACAAATGTCGAAGGGACCTCAACACCCCTTCCCAGGGATACACAAATGTCGAAGGGACCTCAACACCCCTTCCCATGGATACACAAATGTCGAAGGGACCTCAACACCCCTTCCCAGGGATACACAAATGTCGAAGGGACCTCAACACCCCTTCCCAGGGATACACAAATGTCGAAGGGACCTCAACACCCCTTCCCAGGGATACACAAATGTCGACGGGACCTCAACACCCCTTCCCAAGGATACACAAATGTCGAAGGGACCTCAACACCACTTCCCAGGAATACACAAATGTCGAAGGGACCTCAACACCCCTTCCCATGGATACACAAATGTCGAAGGGACCTCAACACCCCTTCCCAGGGATACACAAATGTCGAAGGGACCTCAACAACCCTTCCCATGGATACACAAATGTCGAAGGGACCTCAACACCCCTTCCCATGGATACACAAATGTCGAAGGGACCTCAACACCCCTTCCCATGGATACACAAATGTCGAAGGGACCTCAACACCACTTCCCATGGATACACAAATGTCGCGGGGACCTCAACACCCCTTCCCAGGGATACACAAATGTTGCAGGGACCTCAACACCCCTTCCCAAGCATACACAAATGTCGCAGGGACCTCTACACCCCTTCCCATGGATACACAAATGCCGAAGGGACCTCAACACCCCTTCCCAGGAATACACAAATGTCGAAGGGACCTCAACACCCCTTCCCAGGGATACACAAATGTCGAAGGGACCTCAACACCCCTTCCCATGGATACACAAATGTCGAAGGGACCTCAACACCCCTTCCCAGGGATACACAAATGTCGAAGGGACCTCAACACCCCTTCCCAGGGATACACAAATGTCGAAGGGACCTCAACACCCCTTCCCAGGGATACACAAATGTCGAAGGGACCTCAACACCCCTTCCCAAGGATACACAAATGTCGAAGGGACCTCAACACCACTTCCCAGGAATACACAAATGTCGAAGGGACCTCAACACCCCTTCCCATGGATACACAAATGTCGAAGGGACCTCAACACCCCTTCCCAAGGATACACAAATGTCGAAGGGACCTCAACAACCCTTCCCATGGATACACAAATGTCGAAGGGACCTCAACACCCCTTCCCATGGATACACAAATGTCGAAGGGACCTCAACACCCCTTCCCATGGATACACAAATGTCGAAGGGACCTCAACACCACTTCCCATGGATACATAAATGTCGAAGGGACCTCAACACCACTTCCCATGGATACACAAATGTCGAAGGGACCTCAACACCTCTTCCCAGGAATACACAAATGTCGAAGGGACCTCAACACCACTTCCCATGGATACACAAATGTCGAAGGGACCTCAACACCCCTTCCCAGGGATACACAAATGTCGAAGGGACCTCAACACCCCTTCCCAGGGATACACAAATGTCGAAGGGACCTCAACACCCCTTCCCAAGGATACACAAATGTCGAAGGGACCTCAACACCACTTCCCAGGAATACACAAATGTCGAAGGGACCTCAACACCCCTTCCCATGGATACACAAATGTCGAAGGGACCTCAACACCCCTTCCCATGGATACACAAATGTCGAAGGGACCTCAACACCACTTCCCATGGATACACAAATGTCGAAGGGACCTCAACACCACTTCCCATGGATACATAAATGTCGAAGGGACCTCAACACCACTTCCCATGGATACACAAATGTCGAAGGGACCTCAACACCTCTTCCCAGGAATACACAAATGTCGAAGGGACCTCAACACCACTTCCCATGGATACACAAATGTCGAAGGGACCTCAACACCCCTTCCCAGGGATACACAAATGTCGAAGGGACCTCAACACCCCTTCCCAGGGATACACAAATGTCGAAGGGACCTCAACACCCCTTCCCAAGGATACACAAATGTCGAAGGGACCTCAACACCACTTCCCAGGAATACACAAATGTCGAAGGGACCTCAACACCCCTTCCCAGGGATACACAAATGTCGAAGGGACCTCAACACCCCTTCCCAGGGATACACAAATGTCGAAGGGACCTCAACACCCCTTCCCATGAATACACAAATGTCGCAGGAACCTAAACACCACATCCCAGGCATACACAAATGTCGCAGGGACTTCAATACCCCTTCCCAGGCATACACAAATGTCACAGGAACCCCACACCCCTTCCCAAGGATACACAAATGTCACAGGGTCTTGACAGGATATCCATTGATATATGAAATGTGGGCTTCGTTCCGTGTGCATTAACACTACGAGAAGAGAGGTAACTCGTGTGATATAGTATAGAGTAATTTGTTTATAGCTGATAATTTATAAGTATGACGGAGTTAAAGTTCTTTGATAGTAACTTTACTGAAATAGGAATGGTACATAAGTGTTTAAATTATCAAGTTAAGTAAAACATGCCTCAAACTTCATCTGTACATGTACGTTATGCATTTCAATCATTTAAAGTCTACTTTGAAATCAAATCAGAAAATTAGATTCCAAGATATAGAGAACATGAATGCACTTCCTAAATATTTTAACATAAACACTGATCACTCTGAAATCCCCCCCCTCCATTTCTTTTGTACTGAAATACATGCTTTTGTCTACATTGTATAGTAAAACTTTTTATTACGGTCCTGCGTAATTCAAAAACCTGTAAAACTAAATGGTGTAGTGCTGTATAATAAATAACAATTATAATGAAAAAAAAAACATAAACAATAGTAATAAAAACAAAAGCAACAACCCGAAAGGAAATAAGTAAGGAAAAGAACAAATAAAAGATAAGACCTGATTGTAATGGAATTAGAAGTCAAGATAAATCAGCCACAAAAAAAAAAAAATAAATAAATAGATAAAAAAAATAAACCCCTTTGCTAGATATCTATATATTGCTGGACATTTGGAAGGGAGGCTACCCCAAAAGAAAAAAAAACCTCAACAAACAAGAATGTCAGAGTTGTTGTTCTTTACAGTTAACGAGGTTTCAACTATTTCGACCCTATATGCTTTAATCTTCAATCCCCATTGCCCTCAGCACCGGACTAATACACAATCATCATACGTAGTCCGTCCCAAACTCGACATTTTTTTTTTCATTAATTTTTAAATCCTCAGTAGATAAGGAATTTCTACCACAGGCACCAGCAACCAGTTTAATAAAAATACTTACGAACAATTTCAGGAATTTTCGAAACTTTTAATCGATATTTTGTCTCAGAATTTAGATGAAGTATAAAAAAAATGATAGAAAACATAGTACAGTCTAAATGCCGAGATGGAAAATCTTTTGAACGCTTAATGTTACGAAAACCCCTGAATTTTTTCGTAAGAACTTTTGTAAAACTGGGCACACATTTTTTAAGGTGATATCACACGTTTCATGTTATACAACAATTATAATATTTTCAGAAAATAAAGCAAAATTCTTATTTCCTAATATAATTCAGATGTAAGAGACAATATAAGGAGGTCACCATCCAAAATTTCGAAATTTTGAAACCGATCAGACATTTTAGCCATCCATTGATTGTAATGGAAGTACTCGTTTCTTGGCTATATTTTTTCAGTCCAAGATTTTCAAAAGAAACTTCACATATGATTCCTTCATCATATTATGCAAATTCTTACAGAAAGAAATCACTCAATGACCACGTCGTATGTTGCAAAATCTGACTGAATGTGTATTGTATCATGTAAAAAATTTTAAATCTTTCTTTACTATGTAAGTTAACCAATGACAGAAACATGAAATTTATGTGACCAACTTTTTAAAAATAATACAGCTCACAATGATTTCAATATGTAAATAAATAGAGCCGAATACAGATTTTGTGTAATAATACGACAGTATGACTGTGTATCATAATTATGGTCAAGATGTATTATAAGTTTCTCTACATTTAAATACTTCATAGACACCTGACTGCCATAAAGATTTTCCAACTTTGTAAAATATCACAGCAGCATTCTAGCAATTACAATGATTACAATATGATATATATATTTTTCACATGATACACCCTTTATTCAGTTACATAAAGCCATGTCATAAATAAATGTTATGATAACACGTTATCGTTGTGTGATTTTAATCCCCTCGCCAAGGCTCGGGGATGTAAAATTCGCACAACTCGTTTCAAAAATACCGTATGAAATAGAAAATCATTTGAGATCCTATATATATCAAAGTTTTGTGTAATGATATGAACATATGCATATTGATACATTCATATGAATAGTGTGAAAGATAAAATTTCTCTACTTTCAAACACTTCCCAAAAACCCGATAGATATAATTATTTCTAAACAAATATGACATATGTATGTAGGTAAAAAAAAGGCATAACAAAATTTCCAAATAAGTTCAATTCCAGCAATAATTCGACTATTGCTGGTCACTCTAGGCTTATCAATACTTTGCAAAGAAAAAAAAACCGTAGATGTCCACATACGAATGACAATCTGACAACGCTCCTCTCATTCTGACGCGGAGAGCTCTACCTTTGAGCTACTGGATCGACTTGCTAATAAAAGCGATTATTACAAGACCAGGGCCCGGCACCATAAACCAAGAATTGACTTAGGTCAAATTCTCAAAAAACGCTATATAGCAAATAAGTGAAAATTTAAAATATTGAGCTCGTCCATCCTATTGTACTCTGAAAATATACAAATTCTTTTAATGATTTCAAGTCATCACTAATATTATTATGAGACAAAAGAATTTTATAATTTAGACTTAAGTCAATTCTTAGTTTATGGTGCTGGGCCCAGAACATCATCATGACATTTTAAGTTTCGAAAATCGGAAATCTTCAGCGTGGAGATTTCTTTAAAATTCTCGTCTAAGGGAGGCTACTGAAACGCGCGTGATATCCGGCACCCAAAGTTTTGAATCTTCACATCGAAGAGTAATCTGCATTTCTGACGTACAAAGATTTGGGGCATATAAGGACATATCCGGCACCCATTAAGGACATATCCGGCACTCAAAGTTTTGAATCTTCACATCGAAGAGTATTCTATATTTCTGACGTACAAAGATTTGGGGCATATAGTTTTTGGCCTGTCCGTCTGTTTGTCTGTCCGTTTGTCCGAAAAACTTTAACATTGGGATTAACTTTTGAATGGTAAGTGATAGGGCTTTCATATTTGACATGTGTATTCCTTGTGACAAGACCTTTCCATTGATACCAAATTTTTTGACCTCGTGACCTTGACCTTTGACCTACTTTTCAAACATTTTCTTTAGCATACAAAATTTCAAACATTTTCAAACATTTTCTTTACCATAACTTTTGAATGGTAAGTAATAGGGCTTTTTAAATATTTGACATGTGTATTCCTTGTAACAAGATCTTTCCATTGATACCAAATTTTTTTTGCCCTCTTGACCTTGACCTTTGACATACTTTTCAAAAACTTTAACATTGGGCATAACATTTGAATGGTAAGTGATAGGGCTTTCATATTTCACATGTTTATTCCTTGTGACAAGACCTTTTCATTGATACCAAAATGTTTTACTTCATGATCATGACCTTGACCTTTGACCTACTTTTCAGGAACTTGAACATTGGGCATAACTTTTGAATGGTGAGTACAAGTACATGTAATAGGGCTTTGATATTTCACATGTGTATTCGTTATGTCAAGACCTTTTTATTGATACTAAAAGTTTTGACCTCGTGACCTTGACCTTTGACCTACTTTACAAAAACTTTAACATTTGGAATATCTTTTGAACGGTAAGTGATAGGGCTTTGATATTTCACATGTGCATTCCTTGTTACAAGATTTTTCCATCAATCCCAAACAATTTTAACCCAGTGACCCTGACCTTGACATTTCGCATACATGTACATAAAAGAAAATGGTGTTTATACTAACAAAGATGCCAGCGTGGGCATTCGTGTTTCACAAACACAGGCTTTATTAAGTTCTTTATTCATCCCTTGCTCAGTTCAAGCAAATCAATGTATCAGCTGTGTTAATAAATGATTAATCTTAGGTGAGAACTTGTATAAAAATTTTCTCACCAAAGAGCAAAATGTCGCCAATTTTCCAAAATGGGCAGGCACATGCACTTTCCCCAAAATAAAAAAACCTTGGTATAAACTTACTTAATTGAGAAGGTATGCTGAATGAATGAATGAATGAGAAAGTACTACTATGCTTTCAAAAACTTTCGTCCCCTCGCAGAGTTCCTGCGGAGATGCTGGATATTGCCATTTACATCTTTTTCGACTCCAAGTCAACATATATGCTATACTTCAATTTTTGTTTGTAAGTTAAATTTATTGACATAATTTTTCGTAAAGCAGATTACGATATAGCATCAAAACCTCGGCGAAACTACGGAATCATTTAGGAAAGCCGACTTTTCGGTAGATTTGTCACGTGATTCTAAACGGGACGTTTCGCTCTGATTGCCTTTCTCGTCCCGGGTGGTTTCGTACTGTCAGAAGCCGATATAGGTTTTTTTTCCGTTTAGTCGATTTATTTCCATTCAACATATTTCTTACAAACCCAAAATGGCTTGAAAAAAAATCATATGTAGGAAATATATGAGCTTAGGTCGATCCCATTTTTAACCAGGTCTGTTTATAATTCCTTGGTCTGACCAGTTCAAGCAAAGATGACTTCTAGCTGAGCACTGTTCAAAATCAGAAATTTTTTTTTTCGCTCGTAGATTTCCGTAAATCTGGCGGACCCCCCCCCCCCCCTCCTATCTAATGTCTGCCGGTCTAGGCCAAAAGAACGAATATTTCTGTTTCCACCTACCTTACCGGCTACCCTTTTTTAGGGGAGGGGGCTAACACAAAGTATAGAATATGATGATGATATGATATGAAGAAGCGAGAAAAAAGAAAGAAAAAATGTTTAAGCTTTTAATAATATTTTATCAACCCCCCCCCCCCTTAAATTTTTCATCTGCTGGTCTCTACCAAAAGAACAAATACTTCCGTGTTTCCACTCGCCCTTACGACCTTTTTTGGCAATCATCAAACAGAAAGTTTTACAAACATATTGTTAGCTAAGATGAACCGCCATAGTCTAAAATGTAAGAAAATAAAAAATAGAGATTTTTAGTTTTTGATTTAATCATATTTTATGTTCTCTTCGCTATCACAAAAAGGCTTTGATTCATATTATATACATATATCTGCACAGGTCATAGCAAGTCACTACATATGTAAATTGTTGCAGCGAGAGTGATCCTTGATTACGTTAGGAAGTACATGTAAGTAAATGGCGGACGCAATTTTAGACACTATTTCAGGAGATTAATCGAGTCTACCATGGAAACGGAATAGTATTGTCCTGAAGACTCCGACCGAAACAGGCTGAAATGGACAAACTTAATAGAACCTATCATGGAAAAGGAATAATATTGTCCTGAAGACTCCGGCCGAAACAGGCCAAAATGGACAAACTTAGTAGAATCTATCATGGAAACGGAAAGGTATTGTCCTGAAGACTCCAGTCGAACTGGCCGAAATGGACAAACTTAATAGAATCTATCATGGAAACGGAATAATACGTATGTCCTGAAGACTCCGGCCGAAATGGATACACTTAATAGAATCTATCATGGAAACGGAATAGTATTGTCCTGAAGATTCCAGTCGACACCGGCCGAAATGGACATACTTAATAGAATCTATCATGGAAACGGAATAGTATTGTCCTGAAGAATCCGGCCGAAATGGACAAACTTAATATACTCTATCATGGAAACAAAATAGTATTGTGTGTTGTCCTGAAGACTCCGGCCAAAACCGGCCGAAATGGACAAACTAAATAGAATCTATCATGGAAACGGAATAGTATTGTCCTGAAGACTCTGGCCAAAGCCAGCCGAAATGGACAAACTTCCATCCTGATGAATCCGGCCGAAACAGGCCGAAATTGACAAACTTAATAGAAAATATCATGGAAACAGAATAGTATTGTCCTGAAGCTCCGGCCTAAACAGGCCGAAATTGACTAACTTAATAGAATCTATCATGGAAACGGAATAGTATTGTTCTGAAGACTCCGGCCGAATCCGGCCGAAATGGACAAACTTAATAGAATCTATCATGGAAACGGAATAGTGTTGTCCTGAAGACTCCGGCCGAAACCGGACGAAATGGAAAAAACTTAATAAAGGACTGTCCTATGACATAATAAAATTAAAATTTTAAAAGTCGTCATTAATGCATGTTTAGAATTTTAATTTTTTCATGTCATAGGACAGGACCTTTAGTACTTCATGCATGCCATCCTCCAAGAGGTTTCGGAGGAGACTAAGTCGTCGTTACTGCATGTTTAAAATTTTAATTTTAATATGTCATTGGACAGTATGTTTGAATAGATTTTTATTTAATGTACATGTACTTGGACCACTTGCATACTTGTTATCATTCATATAGTAAACTCGAATTTCCTCTGTCTTAGATTAAGTAGACGGGACCCTTCTGATCATCAGAGTTCTTGAAGAAAAGTCTAATGAGTAATCTCTTCATGTGGATTGTGAGAATGCATATAGGACATTTGATATACTAGTATATGAAATTCTTTAAAAAAATCATTCAGCTCAGAGTTCTTGAAATCTTCTAATGAAATGTCGGACATTTGGGAATTTTTATCTGTCCAAATAAAAGATACAACATGAGTTTTTATCGGACCAAACAATTTTTATCGGGTATGCTTACTTTCTTATTATTCAAACAAGGCAAATATAAACTTTTTACATTTCATTCGATCAATGGTAGACCTTAAATATTTCCAAAATACATTCACCATAAAGTGCAGTTCTTACACTTTTGACCTGCATGGACCTTGACTTTGGGCCTATATTCCATTTTATGTCGAGATCAATGGAAGGCCTTTAATATGCCATACATACATGTATATTCATCGTAAAGACTGCTTTTTGGTAACATGGTTGTCGGTCTACATGCAGTGAGGTATTTCCTATTTGGCCGGATTTATAACGCGTAAGTTTGGCGTTATATATATACGCGATAGTTTCGCGACATAACACGTAAGTTTGGCGACATAGAGTTTTGCATCGTCGGAAACCCACGGCATCTTCTCCGTTCTACTTCGTAAGATAATCGTAGGGCAATAGTCTGTGGGTTTTCGACGATGAGTTTTGCGGAGTTATGCCTTTGAGCGAGGACAATACATAATTATTTTATCATAGTATGTCATAAATACAATGAAAATTCTCAGCATATTTAAAATGTTGTTGGAACATGCATTTATCTATTTGGCTGACCAATATGCAAGATCCAATCAAAAATAGGAATAATCATGAAGTATGGAATGAAAAGGGCCCGTATCACCTAATAATGTATAACATAAATATAGATATTACACTCATATAAAGTTATCTATGGCCATGCTGTGTGTAGGTCATTTTTTATATACACTGAACAAAAGAGTATTGCACAATAATTAAATACTTGTCATTCCCGCTTGCAATAGAAACTCCAAAACCGGTATTGAAGAACGATCCCGTAATGGACAGTTTCATGGGACTTTTTCCATATATGGTAATATTACCTTATATTTTTCAGCGGTGACACGCCCTCCATGATTCATCCAATCATTTACGTGAGCACATGGTATTTATAGTATAAATAAACTTGTAGATCTGCAGTTGTGCATTAGACGAGCTAGAAGAAAAGAAGTAGGAATTTTAAAGCACAATGGCAGACGAAGACGTTGCAGCTTTAGTTATCGACAATGGATCTGGTATGTGCAAGGCTGGGTTCGCAGGAGACGATGCCCCTCGTGCCGTCTTCCCCTCCATCGTCGGCAGACCCAGACATCAGGTAGGTTCTATGTGTTACTTTTATGTTACACATGTACTTTTCAAGTAAAGTTTACTAAACATCCAATGGAGAATAGTATATTCGTCGAAAATGAATTGATACTGATGTCATCAGCGTTTATTTTGGGTACATTTATATTGGAAAAGCAAAACTCTCTCTCTCTCTCTCTCTCTCTCTCTCTCTCTCTCGCTCGTTTTTTTGGGTATATACTTCATTGTGAAAAGTAAATTTATAGTTAACTTTAAATTTTCTCAGGGGGGGGGGGGGGGTTCCAATCCGTCAATTTTTTTGAAAGAATTATACGTTCAAATGGGAAAAATGAAGAATTACCGGGGGAACATGAACATCAGCCCCTTATCTACCCTTTCGTTGTCCGTACATGTATAGATCAGCTGTTTGAGTACTTGTTATTTTTTCTATGCCAACCTTTAGATTGTAATATCAATAACCCAAGCTCGATCAAGGAGATACGGTATGATCAAACCGTTCTCCTATACATGTTCAATATGTTGGACATTTTAAATATGTGGCTAGTCATAGATTTCTTTCGATGACTAACACAACGGTCGCAAGAGAGAAAAAAACCCCTAAACTTGTTAAAGCGTGTTTTAAATTGTCTTTGTCAGCCGAAGTATTATGTTACAGCTTATTTCCATATATGGTAATACTCAGCGATGTGGAAAAGTAAAAAAAAAAATGCATATCGCATGACATTAACATTTAAACCTATTGACTTATTTTTCGACATTTAAATATAGAATATCTCAACACTTATTATCCTCAGATGGCGCTAGTAGTGGGTATCCATACATGTAGCAATGACAAATTATCAACACAAGTTTTTCAAAAGTTGATTTTTTTCTCCTTTACAGGGTGTGATGGTTGGTATGGGACAGAAGGACAGCTATGTAGGAGACGAGGCCCAGAGTAAGAGAGGTATCCTCACCCTCAAATACCCCATTGAACACGGTATTGTCACAAACTGGGACGATATGGAGAAGATCTGGCATCATACCTTCTACAATGAACTCCGTGTGGCCCCCGAGGAACACCCTGTTCTCCTGACCGAGGCTCCACTCAACCCAAAGGCCAACAGGGAAAAGATGACACAGATCATGTTTGAAACCTTCAACTCTCCCGCCATGTACGTAGCTATCCAGGCCGTGCTCTCACTGTACGCTTCCGGTCGTACTACAGGTATCGTACTGGACTCTGGGGATGGGGTATCACATACAGTACCTATCTACGAGGGATACGCCCTTCCCCACGCCATTTTGAGATTAGATCTTGCCGGACGTGATCTCACAGATTACCTTATGAAGATCCTCACAGAGCGTGGCTACTCATTCACCACCACAGCTGAGAGAGAAATCGTCAGAGACATTAAAGAAAAATTGTGCTATGTTGCCTTAGACTTTGAACAAGAAATGGCTACCGCCGCATCGTCATCTTCTCTAGAGAAGAGTTACGAACTTCCCGACGGTCAGGTCATCACCATTGGTAACGAAAGGTTCAGGGCCCCTGAGGCAATGTTCCAGCCATCTTTCCTCGGTATGGAATCTTCGGGTATACATGAAACAACATACAACAGTATAATGAAATGTGACGTAGACATTCGTAAAGACTTGTACGCAAATACCGTTTTATCTGGTGGTTCTACCATGTACCCAGGTATTGCTGACCGTATGCAGAAAGAAATCACAGCTCTTGCTCCATCAACAATGAAAATCAAGATCATAGCTCCACCAGAGAGGAAATACTCGGTGTGGATTGGTGGATCTATCCTCGCTTCTCTCTCCACCTTCCAGCAGATGTGGATCAGCAAACAGGAATACGACGAGTCCGGTCCATCCATCGTCCACAGGAAGTGCTTTTAAGAGTTACATCTTGTATTTCGCAGTATTCATGTTCGTACAAAGACATCCAGGGTCATTGTGATTGTGCTGTACTAACTAAAACCGCCATAAAACTTTGCTCATGTCCCAATTTTTCAAGCACGAGAAACGGACTTAACAGAGTGACCGTATGTGATAAATATACTTTTGCATTCCGATTCATTATTAAACGTTGAAGAGAAAAGGGTACGCAATATGTATGTTAAATGAATGAGCGAGTGAGTCAGAGAGAGAGTTTGTTAGATATAAAGAGAGAGAGATTGATTCGATTTTATGATGATTAATAAATAAATTTGAAATATGAAAAAGAACTTAATTTCTTTACGGATTCCTCTGATGAATTAGTGTTATCATTCTGTACATGTAAAATATCCTGTTGTCATCATCCTTTGATGGATTAGTGTTATCATTCTGTACAGGTAAAATATCCTGTTGTCATCATCCTTTGATGAATTAGTGTTATCATTCTGTACAGGTAAAATATCCTGTTGTCATCATCCTTTGATGAATTAGTGTTATCATTCTGTACAGGTAAAATATCCTGTTGTCATTATCCTTTGATGAATTAGTGTTATCATTCTGTACAGGTAAAATATCCTGTTGTCATCATCATTTGATGAATTAGTGTTATCATTCTGTACATGTAAAATATCCTGTTGTCGTCATCCTTTGATGATTAAGTGTTATCATTCTGTACAGGTAAAATATCCTGTTGTAGTCATCCTTTGATGATTTAGTGTTATCATTCTGTACAGGTAAAATATCCTGTTGTCAGTCATCCTTTGATGATTTAGTGTTATCATTCTGTACAGGTAAAATATCCTGTTGTCATCATCCTTTGATGAATTAGTGTTATCATTCTGTACAGGTAAAATATCCTGTTGTCATTATCCTTTGATGAATTAGTGTTATCATTCTGTACAGGTAAAATATCCTGTTGTCATCATCATTTGATGAATTAGTGTTATCATTCTGTACATGTAAAATATCCTGTTGTCGTCATCCTTTGATGATTAAGTGTTATCATTCTGTACAGGTAAAATATCCTGTTGTAGTCATCCTTTGATGACTTAGTGTTATCATTCTGTACAGGTAAAATATCCTGTTGTCATCATCCTTTGATGAATTAGTGTTATCATTCTGTACAGGTAAAATATCCTGTTGTCGTCATCCTTTGATGGTTTAGTGTTATCATTCTGTACAGGTAAAATATCCTGTTGTCATTATCCTTTGATGAATTAGTGTTATCATTCTGTACAGGTAAAATATCCTGTTGTTGTCATCCTTTGATGAATTAGTGTTATCATTCTGTACAGGTAAAATATCCCGTTGCCATCATCCTTTGATGAATTAGTGTTATCATTCTGTACAGGTTAAATATCCTGTTGTCATCATCTATCTACATCATCCATGTTAAGGGATCAGCAATTGATTTTTTGGAGGAGTGACGGAGGAATTCTTCATAAAAAATTGTTATCAAAGGTTTTACCAAATATTTATATATATGATGATAGCCTATTCTGGTCCGTTTTACTATTTATTCCCTATTATTTGATATCACAAATTTATTTTTTTATATCAAAAAATCAATTTGTGATATCAAAAATTCATCAAAATCGATTATTTGATAGTTCTTGGTTTCATTAGAATCAGCAGTTTGATAATATCGTGCATCGTTTCCCTAGATTTGGGGGCACAATGTGTCTTTTTTTCATTGCCCCCCCCCCCTCCTTAGCTACAGAAAACAACTTTTACAGAAGGTGTATATCATTAATACACATCTTTTGACAAAGTGGGGTTCTGTAGCTAGGGGGAAACGATGCCCCAGATACGAAAAACTAAAAAGGGGAGGGTGGAGGGCCTTTTACGAATCTGTGTTTTAGGCCATAATATAAGCGAAGTTTCATGTTTTCTCTTTTAGGCACGGTCCATTTGATATTCTAGGGGAGGGGGGTGGGGGTGGGCTTGGGGTTTTTTTTTTGTCGGAGCAAGATTATTTTTCCCCAGACCAGGGCAAAATTATTTTTTAATAATGTTTACAAGTGTGTTGAAATTCTTTATTTTTACTCAAAACTCTAAAATTTTACTTTATTTTAAGCAAAAATTTAATTCTTTTCTAAGGAGAGAAATAAAAGAATTTTACAATATAATCCCCAGGAGACAAAATTCATATAAGGTACATGTAAGAGAGTCTGGGGAAAAGGTCTCCTAGACAAATTTTTAAAGATAGACTTGTAAATTCATTTGGTGAAAAACTGAAGTTCTCATTCAAAGCTTGTGTATAAAATTAGTCTTTATGGTGAAGAATTTTGGATATAGATTAAAAACTTGGGCGAGCGAGCTAAATTTTATTATAATTCTTCAAATTCAGATTACTTGTAAGAGCAAGATTATTTTTTTTTCTGTAACACGCAATTTTTTTTTTCATCAAAATTCATAGCAAAATTATTTTTTCTCTTTTTTTCGAAAAAAAAAACAAACCCCTAGCCGCCCTCCCCGAATATCAAATGGACCGTGCCTTAAAGTCATCCATTTAATTATTCTAAACATGTTCACATGAAATGCACAAGATTTTGGAATGAAATAAACAAGAAGGTGCTGGTTATTTCTACACAGTGTTTATTTCGCTGTAAAATGCCCACTTTGTAGCCATGCAATGAATACAAAATTCAATCGTATTTCAGATTCAAGATTTCAAAATTTATGGATAAAGTTGAGACCAGTCTATTGAATTTGATTTCTAGTATCTTGTTTAGACTGTCACTATGTTTTAAAGATTGTAGATATCTGTATAGCCAGATACAAATGTACATGTAGTTCTTAATTTTCGACTTTTTTTTGATCGATATTAGCTTCTTTTCAACAAGACTACCTCCTACTCTTTGGACTGTAATTTAAGTATCTAGAAATAAGCTTACCAAAATAAAAGTTGTATAAGGAATCTCCAAATGCATTACATTTTAGTATTGATCAAGTTTTTGTGTCGCCTGCGAAGCATAGCGACACTTAGGGATCACTTTAGTTTAAACTGTATTTATTTCAATTTCACATATATATGATGACAATGGTAAATGTATAAATTGCAAGGATAGGGAAACAAGAATAAAGTCTTATATTAATCCCCTTCCTATAATTCAATATTAACTAAATTCAGAATTTTATATGCGTGAAATGCATGGTGAAATACAAACTTCATTCAATTTATACTTAAATAAAATAAGGAGAGAGAGAGAGAGAGAGAGAGAGAGAGAGAGAGAGAGAGCCTGGGAGAGAGAGTACATAGGTGTATAGATATCGAACAGTTTAAATAAGTAGTGATCTAAACAAAATTAATCGAAGGATTTGAACAATAAAAAGTAAACGAAAATGAACGAAAACAAAAAAAGCAAACGAAAATGAACGAAAACAAAATAAGCAAACGAAAATGAACAAAACCAAAAAAAGCAACAATCGAAAATGTACAAAATGGCTTTCATAGTAAACAAATGGTTGCATGCCAAATGAGGGATGAATGAAAAAAATCAATTGAAGAATATGTAAATGGTATATACAATGAACTCATGAACTTAGAAATATGAGATACTTACAAACCTTAGTGTCAGATAACATTAATGCTGAAATGAATTGTCAAATAGTTGTATATTGTATGAATATTGAGATGTAACAATCATAAGTGGAGAGAACAAAGACACAATAGAGATGCACTATGGTAATCTTTCGGCTTTAATGATTGGATTTACGAAAATATACTAGAATCTCTTAGTTTTAATTATAAATTCTTGTACATGTTTAAACAATTCAATATTTGTATCATGGGGAAGATTAGAATCGCCGTATAGCATCGTATTTAAGTTCAGCTGAATATTTAGAGACTGTATGGAGTTTTTCAGGGATTGTCTTTCTTGGGTAAATAAGTTACAGTGGAGTAGGTAATGAGAGGTCGTTTCAATTTCGCCACATCTACAGAGAGGATCAGACTCGAGGTTTTTATGGAAAAGGTGATGTTTAAGAGAAGAACAGGACATACGAAGCCTAGCATGCAGTATTTGAGCTTTACGTGAACCAGAATAGTAATAGCGTGGTGGATTTGTGGATTTATTCGCTAATTTGTTCTTAAATGCGTCCAGTGAGGGGCAGTGTTTAAATGATTCTGGGAGTTTATTCCATAAACGGACAGTTGAAGGAAGGAAGCTATTTAGATGGTAAGTTGTTCTGCTGTTTATATGTCTTAAGTTTGAAGAATTTCTGGTATTATAATGATGGAGTTGATCATGTTGGGGAGGGATAAGTGAGGCTAAGTAATCGGGAGTTAAATTATTTATCATTTTATAAAATTGAACGAGCTTATGATTTTCTCTTCTTTTTTCCAAAGTTTCTAAACCACTTTCCTTATACAAAGAATTTAAACTAGTTAATTAATTAACTAGGGATCACTTTGTCCGTTGTCCGTCTGTCAGTCCGTCCGTCCGTCCGTCTGTCTGTCACACTTTGGGTGTCACATCCCATAACTTTTCATTGGTAAGTGTCTGTGATAGGGCTTTGTATTCCTTGTGATGAGACCTTTTTACACATACTATTATTTTTGACCTAGTGACCTTGACCTAGATATTTGACCTTCTTATAAAAAAACTAAGATTGGCTATATCTTTTAAATTGGTAAGTGATAGGGCTTTGATAATTCACATGTGTATTTCTTGTGACATAACCTTACTACACATACCATAAATTTAGACCTAGTGACCTTCACCTAGATATTGACCTGCTTTTCCAAAAAAAAAAAAAGATTGGCTATATCTTTTGATTGGTAAGTGATAGGGATTTTATACATGTATTTAACATGTGTATTCATTGTCATGAGACCTTTCTACCAATACCATATTTTTTTTACCTAGTAACCTTGATCTAGGTATTTGACCTACATTTAAAGAAAATAATATTGGTTATATTTTTTTATTAGAAGTGATATGGCTTTAATATTTCAAACATGTATTTCTTATGATGAGTCCTTTCTATTATTCCCAAAAATTTGTACCTAATGACCTTCACCTGGATAATTGACCTTTTCTGAAAGTAATAGATTGACCATACATGTATATCTTTTAATTGGTAAATAAGAGATTTAATATTTCACATGTGAGTTCATTTGACAAGACTTTCCCACTGATACATGTACAAATATTAAACCAAGTGACCTTGACCTACATATTTGATCAACTTTTTAAAAATAGGCCGCTTCGCAGGCGACACAAGTATTCCTTGGATTGCTATTTTTCTTGCGTATAGATCATTGTGTAGAAGAAATACTTGATGAGATTCAGGGCTCAATACAGCCCCTATCTTATCAGCTTCTTTCCTGCAGTAGAGCTGGGACAGTCCTAACAAAGGATTTTACCATTGTGTTTTACTTTAAATCCCTTCCCCTTAGATTTAACTGGTATATATTTCATCATAGAATAAATTAGGGGTCGACCATTTGATCCCGAGGGGTTGCCTGGCAATTTTTTTGGGGGGGGGGGGGGGGGGGGGGGCAGATTATTTATCATCAATGCAGGGCCGGCCGGATTATTTATTTTCCAGTAACTCAATGTAAGAATATTCAACCCAACCTGTAACAATCCTGACAAGTAAAAAACAAAAGAAAACAAAAACAAAACGAAACATAAACACACACACCCTGGTTATTTCAACTAATTTTACAATGTGCAAGACTTTCTTGGCACTTCAGTAAGTCTGTATGAATGTACATGTATCACCTGCATATTCTAAATTAAGGTTTTACAGCAGTTTTTGCCATGTCGAGTATAAAAGTAGATAGTTGATGTGTAATGTACTATACTATAGGCATGCCTACAAGACTTGAAGCTTATGAAATATGCATTTTATGTTTTTATACTTGCAATTCTAATACTGTGTAAGTGTCTAAATACCACTTGATATTAAACTTTGTGGAAATTTTGTTGAGTCCGATTTTTTTTTTCGCGTAAGGCGAGCGAAGTGAGCCTAGAAATATTGGTCTTGTTGCTAGTGAAGCAAGTTAAAAATTGTTTTAATGAATGGCGAGCGAAGCGAGCTGAAATTTTTTGGATTTGAACACATATGTGGGCCAGAATATTCATTTTTGCAACAAAGAGGGTCAGATTATTTATTATCAACATTTTCTGGTTCAGAATATTTATTTCCAAAAACTTGCCAGCGGATTAAATGGTCGTCCCCTTATTACAAAAACAATGTTAAGGATTGAGAAACAAGTATTTCATAGCCGAGGACATTACCCCTCCCCTTTATTTGAATAATAAATGCATAGCCATTAGTGCGGCGTGGCGTTCAATACAGCGGGACCGGTGACCTTTTTTACCTGAATAAACACATTACTGAATCATCCAATCTTTACCATATAAGGTAACAGAAGCAGGAGTTCATTCACCCGTGGAATTAAGGGAGAGAACAGCGCTACCACATTTACCGGCGAACTTCATCAGTTTGGGTCACTTTGGCTTTACCTCTCAACTGACTAGTAGTACTCTAAAGGATAATTTGAACAATGGCAGACGAAGACGTTGCAGCTTTAGTTATTGACAATGGATCGGGTATGTGCAAGGCTGGGTTCGCAGGAGACGATGCCCCTCGCGCCGTCTTCCCCTCCATCGTCGGCAGACCCAGGCATCAGGTACGTGGATGATATATTTTTTCAACATGAAAGTAACCTATGAATTTATTTGTTAATCCATAATAAATTTGTATGTCTTATTTAAGTATTACCCCTCCTTCTCCGGTAAACGTAAATGTTACACTCCCCCTCCCGCTTTTCCATATAATTGTTGTGAGTGTTACAAGATCACATCTAAGATGCAAAGTTGTATTTCTTGATCATAACTCGTTGTAAGTAAGAAGATAAATAGGAAAATTGACAAGGTGCCATACCCCCCCCCTTTTTTTTTTCGTAATCCAATCTAAATGAAAACTCTGTTTTGGTCATTTCTGTATCAAATATTTTGAAATAATGCAACTCAGTGAATTAATGTTTAGTTAATTAATTTAGCTGGCATGGAAAAAAAAGTTCAATGTTCCATACTTAGAATCGTGAGACCGATAAACGTGGAGAACATTTTGAAATCCACGTTTTACTTCATATTTCCTTATAAGGTAATATCTTCTAACGACCAATGAAATATTGAGGAAACTGCCCAGCCCCTCCTATGGAATGCAGTGCGCGTGCGTCGCTACCCTTATTGATCTCGAACTTGAACTCTTGTGTATTTTAGTCTTTTTTAAAAGCTTTATTTTTGAATACTTTACTGAGCTATAAATATTGTAAAATATAAGATCACTCCGCTATACTTGAAACATCTAATCCAACTCCATTGAAACACGTTGAATTTATTCAATATACATATTCATCAGTTCATATTCATTATAAGCCTGTTGGAATAAAAAGTCGATTAGGAGAACAAATCTATTAGTAAAATCCCGACTTGTCAAGTCCCTTGCGTTACATTTTTGAACGTTGTTTGTCTGCGGAGATGTATTGGCAGTATTGTCTTATTGCAAGAGTGTGTCTCCCTGCATCGACATCTAAATTAAGGTACAAAAAAATAATATGAACCATATCTTGCGAATTATAGAGGAAGGCTTCGAACCTGGGCCTAATAAGCTAAAATAACACAACAAAGCTACCTTGATCTTCGACAATAAATAGTTAATTTTCTAGAAATTATACGCACGAGTTAAGTATTTTGAATTTTAAAAACTTGAGGCTTTGATAAGTGATAAAAAGGTTCCTGGGCCATAATAAAGTATGTATTACATCTAGCACCATGATTAAAGACTATATTTGTTCATCACTAGTCAACGATGTCACAAATATATGGTTCTGTAGTCAAATGATTAAAGATCAAGGTCATAGAAAAATGCCTACAGATGATAATAGAGTGTATATTGCACCTAGCATCAAGAAACTTGCTAGTGTCCTATGTACAGCTTACATTTACATGTCAAAAGGTCAAGGACTTAGGAATCAAATAGGATTAGTGCATGCTATTGCCATGAAACCGTCATGTGAAGAAGATTTGACCTTTTTTCCCGGGTCAAAAGGTCAAAGTCATAGTAGTGGGGACTTTATTTGATGTGAGGTGCAAGTTTTGCAACTCAGTACATTGCATTTGTAAAACATTTTAAATCTTGTGTATCCAATGATTGAAATATTAAAAAAAAACTAAATTCGAAACATGCCAATTTAAAATTTCCACGTCCTTCCATATCTTTGATTAGTGTTACACTTGTTTCTGAAAGACAAAAAAAAAAAAAACGATTTGTTAGGAAAAAGTTTCATTACTTTAAACATTTCTGATCTCTTATTTATTTTTTTTTTATTTTTCGGAATTTAACGTGCCCTCCCGCCCATGAATCAGCATCACTTTCACATCGTCTTATATGTATAACCATTCTGTATCATGATCATACATTGTATATGTTTATCACATGATACACCATTTACACCCTATGATACATAAAGCCATTTCATAAAAATGTTATGATAACACGTTACATATCACTTTGGGAGCGTGGTCATTGGATAAGCGCTCCAAATCATTTGTGACGTCACAAAAGAAACGGCGACGTTGGCGCGTTATTTGCAAGAAATGAAGTCGAAATTATAATATTTTGACGTTATTTTAATCAATTACGTCATAATTCATGTGATAAAAAGAATCTCTAATGATGTTTCTATTCCATACAGTATTTATGAAACTCGTTGTGTGATTTTTATCCCCTCGCCAAGGCTCGGGGATGTAAGATTCACACAATTCGTTTCATAGATACCGTATGAAATAGAAAATCATTTGAGATCCTATATTTATCACAAGATAAACCCATTATTAGTCCCCTATTTAGTCACACAAAGCCATTTCAGAATTTAAAATTGTTATGAAAACACGTTAAATATTACTTTGGGCTCGTTGTCATTTGACGAAGCGCTCCAGATTCTCTGTGACGTCACAATAGAAACGGCAACGTTGGTGAGTTATTTATTTTGATGTTATAAAAAGAATCTCAAATGATTATATTTCATACGGTATTTATGAAACTCGTTGCGTGATTTTTAATCGATGTAAATACCGTATGAAATAGAAAACCATTTGAGATCCTATATATATAACGAAATCTAGAGAGACGATGTAAGATGAAGCAGTTTTTGACCTTTTGACCTCTTTTCCCATCTTCATAATGTACATGTACTAAGATCAAAATTGAAGAAATGCAAATTGAAAACAAAACTCAAAGAAGGCAATGACCGCAATATCATTTAGAAATATGATTTAAAATCAGTTTGCAAGTTTGATAAATAAGAACTATGATGATTTTTTTTTCACTTTACAGGGTGTGATGGTTGGTATGGGACAGAAGGACAGCTATGTAGGAGACGAGGCCCAGAGTAAGAGAGGTATCCTCACCCTCAAATACCCCATTGAACACGGTATTGTCACAAACTGGGACGATATGGAGAAGATCTGGCATCATACTTTCTACAATGAACTCCGTGTGGCCCCCGAGGAACACCCTGTTCTCCTGACTGAGGCGCCACTCAACCCAAAGGCAAACAGAGAAAAGATGACACAGATCATGTTTGAAACCTTCAACTCTCCTGCCATGTACGTAGCTATCCAGGCCGTATTGTCACTGTACGCTTCCGGTCGTACTACAGGTATCGTACTGGACTCTGGGGATGGGGTATCACACACAGTACCTATCTACGAGGGATACGCCCTCCCCCACGCCATCATGAGGTTAGATCTTGCCGGACGTGACCTTACAGATTACCTTATGAAGATCCTCACAGAGCGTGGCTACTCATTCACCACCACAGCTGAGAGAGAAATCGTCAGAGACATTAAAGAAAAATTGAATTATGTTGCCTTAGACTTTGAACAAGAAATGCAAACGGCTGCATCATCATCTTCTCTAGAGAAGAGTTACGAACTTCCCGACGGTCAGGTCATCACCATTGGTAACGAAAGGTTCAGGGCCCCTGAGGCAATGTTCCAGCCATCTTTCCTCGGTATGGAATCTTCGGGTATACATGAAACAACATACAACAGTATTATGAAATGTGACGTAGACATTCGTAAAGACTTGTACGCAAATACCGTTTTATCTGGTGGTTCTACCATGTACCCAGGTATTGCTGACCGTATGCAGAAAGAAATCACAGCTCTTGCTCCATCAACAATGAAAATCAAGATCATAGCTCCACCAGAGAGGAAATACTCGGTGTGGATTGGTGGATCTATCCTCGCTTCTCTCTCCACCTTCCAGCAGATGTGGATCAGCAAACAGGAGTACGACGAGTCCGGCCCATCAATCGTCCACAGGAAGTGCTTCTAGAATACTCAAAAGACCTCGATTTTCGTAACTTTAGAAATGTTCAATACTTCTGCTATCTGGAGTCAACCTTATTTTCAATGACAGTGCGTTTCTAAAGTACTAATAGGTTCTTAAGAAAACAGAAATTTCCCTTTTATTTGAAAACGGCAAAAAATCATTACTAGAAAATTTAAATGGTAATGCAGAAGGAAAAGCACTATTCAAAAACCTAGCCTTTTTAAACATATAAGACTTCATTTTTGGTGTACTCATAGGAAAATAGCAACATTTTACGCTCAGAAATTATCTAAGTCGTTTTTCTAAACAAGGGTCGAATATATTAAATAAAACAGCAATACCTATTCATACAGGTAGATATTCACTGATCATTCAGGCATAAATCTATGTGTACAACTATGATTATGGCTTTTGCATTAGTCAAACTTGACCAGTGTAAGTTTAATGACTTAGTGCATGGAAAAGATGATTTACTATGCTATTTTCATATGTGTAGAAGGGAAACGCAAAAATGATACCAAAATAAAATTTCATTTTCAAACAGTGCTCTAAAAGTTGAATATTTCTCTCGATATTCATACGTGTCTATCTCAAAGCGTTTTCACGTAAAATCAAAATTTCTGTTTTCTTAACTGGCAGTTAGTACTTTAATTTTGCAGTCAGCATTATTTTTCCTCTTCATTGATTCGTTTACTGCAGTCAGCATTATAGTGTATTTGTTTTCTTCAATGGCCATGCACATTTTTCTCGAACATCATCCTTTCATTACATTGCATAAATGTTCATGCAATAAGCATTAATTAAGGATTCCGACTTCCGTCGGAATCCTTTCTGTTATTGTATTGTCTTTTCTTTATTCTTATTATTCTTATTATTATTATTATTATTATTCTTACCCCCAAGCCAATCCAGAGACGTTACAACAAAGTACCGCATCATATGATAAAATGGAAAGTATCATGTGAAAGAGCAAATAAAGATCTTCATATATATTTTTTTTCTTGTCGAAAAGTTCACATATGCCCCCGCTAGAGGTCATCAAAGGTCAAATCTTTAAAACCTTATAACTCCTAAACTAACCGTGCGATTTGAATGAAATTTGTTTTATATTGTTCTTTCGGAAATTTGCAAACTTTTATACGCTTACATGCTCGATAAAATATTTACGGTTTTCGCGCTATTTTGAGTTGAAAATGGAACTTTAAATTGGCACAGTGCCAATTTCTACAGTTTTTGAGATTTTGAGTTGAAACTTAGATGGTAGGTTACTGATAGGTAGTCATTGATGATGACCTAGTTTCAAGGTCAAATTATGATTCTCAAGGTCACAACAAACTTTTGCCTATAGAACAAAGACCATTTGACCTTGACAGTTCAAACTTCATAAATACAATCATTGATCCAAGCCCTTTCACCTTGACCTTGACCCAAGGTCAAATTCTCATTCTCAAGGTCACAACAAAATTTTTCCTATAGAACAAAGACCATTTGACCTTGAGAGTTCAAACTTGACGCAAATATTCCTTGCATCAAGTCCTTTCACCCTGACCTTGACCCAAGGTCATTTGTTCGATTTCAAGGTCACAGCAGACTTTTGTTGATAAAATATTGAGCTTTGAATAGATGAAAAGAAATCTTGATGAGAATAAACTAAAATGCTTATATTTCATCCATGACCTTGGTTGAAGGTCAAATAAACTTTTTCAAGGTCATAACAAACATTTACTCTTGTAGGATTGATAGGATTTTGTTCTTAAATATTTATTCTTCACACAAGTAGTACTTCTTATTTGAACTTTACATAGTAAGATAGATAACTCTTTTATTCTTGTTCTCTGTTTCTTTCTTTTTTATTATTAGTAGCATTGCATATCATTAGTTTCATGTTGTTGTCATTTTCTATTAATAGAAATTATCTCATTGCAAAATCATTGTGCAATTCTTTTTTTTGAGAAAGTCATTGTAAAGGATTAGATATTGATTGTGCATGGAGTTTAAAGCTTTCGTAAACATGAAAGGTATTTATTATTTTTTTCTTCTATTTTGTTGATAAATAAATAAGAGTCCCAAATTAGACATAAGCTCTTTTGACTCATTTGCTGAAGTTAATATGGTACTAAAGCAACTATTCTTTTTTCCATCTTCTTTATTCGGATTTTAGCACTTCAGTTCCGAGGAAGGTCTAATAAAGGAGGAATCCGTCTGTTGCTTGCAACAGTAGCCATCTAGTTTTGTTTTTGTTTTTTTTTTTTTTTATTTTTTTTTATACATCAATGAGAATAAAAAGAAAAATAAAACGAAACCAAGAAGATTAAAGTTCAATTTCTGTTATATTCTTCTTCGCTCTCACAATAAAGTTCTTCAGAGATTTATACCAATCTAATTAATATTCAGCTCTCTTTATTTCGTAAACTGCTTCAATGTAGTTTACGAAATAAAGAGAGCTGAACTTTAATTAGATGAGATTTATACTGGAATCATCAGTCTTTCTGTCCGTCTGTCTGTGAAAGCATATACTGCCTAATATTATTGGTAACCATTACCATCACAAAACTTGAAAAAAAAATGAAAGAGCAGTATAAGGGTTACGGATGAAAGATACCCTGTCTTAAGAGTCCCAACATACCCTTCCCCTCTTCTTTGTGTTAAAAGGTGTCACTTTCAACGCAATAGACTCCCTCGACCGCTGTTTTACCAAAATTTACACATCAAAGTAGACTCTCCAGATTGTCTTCGAGTTTTTGTCCCACGCTTCCGCAAAAGGAGACGTGTATATCCATTGGTAGAAATGTTTTGACCTTGTGACCTTGATTTTAGATTTTTACTTTAATTATAGATAACAGCTTTTTTGGACAGGGACATTTTAGTATCACATACAAATTTTGTTATAATATACAAATGTATCAACAAGGAACCATTACACAAGTATTTTGAATACATTCCAGCAGTGACCTTGACTTTCACCTCAAAAGCCTCGGAGAATATATTGGCCTACCGGTACTATAAATTCCTAGATGATATCATTTTTTATGAAGCTTGCACAGCTGAAAAGTAAAAAATTAAATTCTGCGATCTATAAATCATACAACAGAATATAACAAGATGTAATGGAGGGGAAGGGAAGGGGGTGTAACTTAACCGAGTGCAGAGTCTCAAATGGGTCGGCCTGTCAAACCCGTAGCGACCAATTTGGAATTCCGATCAGGTCCAGAAACACAAGCTTGGTAGAGGACATTGAGTACTTACTAACTCTGAGATTTCGTGAAATTCTATGGACATGGCAGTCACCTTTGATTTCCATTGGGACTGAAAAACACAAACTTGGTAGAAAAGATTGGGTACTTACTGACCTTGAGATGTGAAATTCTATATGAAGCGATTTTGGGAGGGAAGTGTCTGCCAATTAAGAGCACATGAATGTCACCATACGTATATACTTTATTTCTTGTAACCTAAGTAACAAAATTAATGATCGATTATTTAAAGAGAAATTTCTGCTTATAACAGGGACTAAAACAAATGTGCATGGATGTACAAGTTTTAAGACCCTAAGAAGTAAAATTATCCATGCCTAGGTTATGCCAAGTGCATAAGGGACTCTTGACACAAATCGTCAAATGAGGTGTACTTAATTCTTCATGCACATACAATTCCGCGCTCAACTTCACGTGGATATAATACATCGCTTTTGCATATAAAGCTATATACAAGCATTTTGTAGGAATTCCTAACTGTGCGCCTCTTGTTGCAGAATTATTTTTATAGACTTACGAAAAAGAATTTATCCAAAATACTTAAAAGCAAAGAAAATACGATGATTTGAAATGTTTGAATTATATTTCTAAGTACCTGGATAATATTCTGACTATTGGCAATCCTGCTTTCGAGCTATATAAGAATGAAATTTTTCCACAAGAATTAACGCTTAGCAAGGCAAACGTTACAAACACAGAAACACAATTTTTGGACCTAAATATCAAAATTGTAAACGAGTGTATTTGACAAAAGAAATGTTTTTGGATTCAACATAGTAAATCTCCCATGGCTTGACGGTGATGTTCCCAGACTACTTTCATACAGCATTTACATATTACAGCTCAAACTTTCTGGAAATTTTACAAAAATGACAGTCAGCTTCTTTTAAAATTCGGATCTATACAAGCAACAGAGTACATTACTTTGGGTATTTCACATCATGCCTTTTTAAAGGCTTTTATGATGATATGATAAACAAGTATTAGCTTTTACAAAAAGCTTGCCGGCAGTAAGTGACATTAAATGTTGTAAAATTCTATTGAGAAAAAAATAGTACAGTCAAGCTAGTCAGCCAGCACAAACGACTTTTATTCTTGTTAGACCAATCGCACATTTCCGGGCTTTTCCGTTCTTATTTCCGATTCAAGCTTCGGAAATTTCCGAGGATCTGTGATTGTTGTAGGACGTATCGATACAAAGACTTTTCGATGCATCTTTCGGAAGAAAATGCACTGATACGATATGACTTTCATTTGTCAAGTCATCTAGACTCTTCAGTCGACCTGACGAAAGTGTCTTATGCACAGGTTCTGAATAACCTCGAGGAATATTTGCATTTTTTGTAATTGTCCACCAATCATATTGCCAAGAGTTATTTTATCCGTGCAAGTAGGTTACGACTGATTACAGTATAGAAGGATCAAAGGTAGACAGCATAACCATCGAAAATGCGTCATAATCATCAAACGCCTTTTATACCGTGGATATGATCCTAATTTCACCAGACGGATATATACTAGGCTTGGTACTTGACCAATCTACAGTCTTGTTCCAGCGCTATCTTCGAATTGCACTCTAACTGACTATGCATGACGACAGGAATCCATGACAAACCTCTTTAGAGAAGTCAGGGCCCCGTCCCCCTGTCCTCTCTGAATGTCAGTTGGACTCCTCGGGTGATAACATGCATGAGCTCGCTACAGCCGGCAGAACACGGATTGTATTGCGTAACCACCCCCCCCCCCCCCCCCCCCCCCCACCAAACCCTGTGTTTTGCTGTCTTGTTTGTGTGGTCATCTAACAGTGAGAAGTTTATTTTACACTACAAGTGTGCGTTCTTCGAGACATTTTGGTAACCGGAAAAGTGGGAGGATTCTATGCACGTAATTCGGTTAACCACACCAGTAGCAGATGGCCGTCCTAAGTCTGAAACGGTTACCCATTGGTCTCGTTTTTGAGCGAATAGCTCTAAGTGATCACTTGATTTTTTTCACGCCAGAGAGCCCCGATTCCGTACATGTATAATTTGAAGCACGAACCAATCAAATCACAGGGTTTTCAGCATCGTAAATCTTCCAATCTTCTTCTGCCGGAGAAAGTGAAGGGCCGATGCTGCTTCTATGTATAAACGATGTAATTGGAATCAAACTGTTTTGTTACATAGAAGCGCATGTTTATGTAGTGAGATGAACTAGAAACATGTAAACACGGTAAATAGAACAATGTACATGCTCGTTTATTTCATTGACGAGGGAGGGGCCAAAGCCAAGGTTGTTGACGTCGAGGAAGGTATACGATGTACCTGATACTAATCGGAGATGCGTTTCATAACTAATTTTAAGTAGCTGTATTCACTATATGTAACGTGCGACTGCGATATAACATTTTTTACTGTAATCGCGACTATTTTCTTCTGTTTTTTGATGCATTATGGGTAATTTACTGTGTTTCTAGAGTTTTCTCCCAAAAACTCTATCCGTTTTAGTTCCTTTATAAAAAATAAGTATCAATATGTGTACATAATATCTACATCTATAACTCCAAAGCAGAAAAGATGAGTAAGCAGTGTTTTTTGCAAGATTTTCCTCTTTATGCCTTTTTGACGTTTTTAAAAGTAAATCGAACAAATCGTCATGTGTATGTTCGGATTGATAGGATAAAAGAGACACAATAGTTTGAATGTCGTTTGGTTATGCTTTCTGCCAGAAAAATACAAATAACTTACATTCAGGCGACACTTTTTTACGGTAATGGCGACACTTTTTTACGGGTATAGCGACTGTTTTCTATGGTAAGAGAATTGAACCTGCGATTATTTTTTACGGTAATTAGACATTTTTTCTACAGGCGAAATATCATTTATCTGACAAAGATCTCATTGAAAGGACAGTTACTTCTTACAAGTCCCTATGCACACAAATAGTAAAAAAATATACAACATCATACTACTTCAAGGATATAAAACAAAGGGGTAAATGGTCTACATAATGATAAGTTGTGTTGTTATACAGATAACCTGCATAGAATCCAAGTTGAAAATAGGATAATACGAAACAAATTGTCATAAAGAGATGAAATTAGCCATCTATATATAAAAGAAAACATGTTCCTGTTTCATATCCTTGTTTGAAAGACTTGAGTATTAATAAACGTACTATAACGTACGCCCTTTTTTTACATCGATTTACATATTCATCTATGTTGCTTGGGCCCCTGCGTTTTGCTGTCTTGTTTGTGTGTGGTTACACCACAATTGTACGTTCTTCGAAACCTCTTGGAAATCGGAAAATTGGGAGGGTTGTGCGCACGTACTCCAGGATAACCATATCGTCCGCTACTGACGTTGCAGATGGCCGTCCTAATTCGGCACCGATTGCCCATTGGTCTCGTTGGTAATTTGTGTTGATGTTTCTCTGTAATTTGACGTTCCTTGTACTATTAAGTCTCTTTCTGTGCTTGTCTTCTTTGTGTTTTATATATTGTTTTTATTTTCGTGCATGAACATCGACGGCGGGTGCGGCTAGCCAACAGGGGATGCTTACTCCTCCCGGGCACCTGGTCCCACCTCTAGCTTGCTAGGGGTTCGTCGATGCCCAATTTGGTGCTCTATTGTGAGTGCTGTTGAGATTATCGTCAGGATCCTCTTTAACTCATTTGTGTCACACTTATGCCCTTTGCCGTGTGGAGCTCGTAAAAAAGTTCCCGTGAGGGGTTTGACAGTAAGTGTTTTAAATATTTTCCCTGACATGGTCGCCATAGCACTTTCTATATAGATATAACCTCAGACAGTGCAATGCATGTATTTTATATATTGTTTTTATTTTCGTGCATGAACATCGACGGCGGGTGCGGCTGGCCAACAGGGGATGCTTACTCCTCCCGGGCACCTGGTCCCACCTCTAGCTTGCTAACTCATTTACAGTGGGTGTTTTGCTGTTGGTGCTGCAACCAAGTGTTGTTGGAGATCCCCACCTTTCTTAAAGGACATGTTATCTTTTATAAAGCGCATGATACATAGTCTAGTAATTTCAGGTTCTCGTATAATCTGTTCGGTGATTTGATATCTACTAAAACGTATTGCACAATAGTAAAAGGTTTGGGTACAGGTTAATATTCTTGGGGGGGGGGGGGGGAGGTTAAAAGAAAATAAAAGTCCCGGTTTCGCACAAAAAAATGGCGGAAATGTATAACTATGATGCTGTAAATGTGATTTTTACTTAATTTTTCATAATATACATAACCTTAAGCCGTTACAAAAAAGTACGCAAACAGCCCGAACTGATCCCCTACCTACTACGATTGAACAACGACTTCTACCGACATTACTACTACGTGCGTTGCAAATTCATTTACATATGTAGATATGTATACGATTCCTTTAAAGTACCAGTAATATTTGCACAAGTCAAGGCTAAATCGAACAGATCGTCCATCTGTCTTCATCAGTCGTAGTTAGATCGGTGTCAATAAAGAAGATAGGGGCTTAGTCTTGGTGCGTCGGGGCTAAGTCGGTGTGAATGATTTTCTGAATTATCGATTTTGTGCTGTATATAGGGATATGGTCATGATCCATATTTGTTATCCTAGATCAGTCGCGAAGAAGGTCTGTTCCCGATTATCCCCGACTGGGCTACGATTTACGCCGATTTAGTCCCGACCTTGCTGAAACCTATCCTCGACGTAATAAGTCGGGACTGAGCTCCGACAAAGCACATGTATACATTTGTCGGGATGTCTCCTCGACCTTCCCGACTTAGCTATGACCCACTCCGACTCGCCCTGACCAAGCTACGACTCGCCCGACAGAGCCCCGATTCACACCGACTTCATAAGTCGGGTACATTTTAACTGGGGCTTAATACTTTTTAGGGCTCAGCCCCGATTTATCAAGGTCGGGGAGGTCTGAGCTAAGCAAGGGTAAATCGAAGCTCAATCGAGGTTCATCGGGAACAGACCTTCGCAACTGAGTTACGATTAACCCCGACTTAGCCCCGATTCACCAAGACTAAGCCCCGACTTTACCAAAAAAAAAAGGTCCCAAAAAGACTGATACTATAAAGAATCGTATATCAATTTGCAACACAAGTCGTAGTTATGTTGGCAGAAGTCGTTGTTCAATCTTGATAGGTCGTAATTAAATCGGAGCACTGTATACTCACGTCGTGGTGAGTCGGGGCAGGTCATAGCTAAATCGGAAAGGTAGACCGGGGCTAAGTCGGCGTGAAGTCGTAGGTAGATTGTGGTAGGCAAGTCGTATTGTAATCGGGACAGAGTCGGTGTTACAGTCAATTAGGATCTTACAGTGCCAACCTCCCCAATGTCATCAAAATATTAGGTCGGGGCAAATTGGGGAGCAAGACTGCAAAACTGCTTCAGTACCTGGATATATTAAAAGCATGCATGTCTCTGTGTCTATTCACATATCTCATATACCATGTATTTCAAGTGCTAAGTGAAAAAGTTTACACGTTTTATGGACGATATTATATGAACAGAAAGTATGTTTTCATACAATATCTATATTTTTTCTTCCCTTAAAAAACAGTCGCCTATACCGTAAAAAATTATCGCGATTACAATAAAAAAGTGTCGCCTAATACGGTTTTATACCGTAAAAAAGTGTCGCAACACGGGACAAGTAAACTTGTTCTAAAGAAGACTTAAAGATGAAATAAAGACTTTTATATATTTTATTCTGGTATATTTCTTACATGAAAACATAGCTTTGTCTGATAACATCAGTATTTTCATTTTGATACTGAGTTTTGGGGGCATAAACACTTAAAATCGCTAGAATTTCATGTTTCTGGCGGTTTTTGCCGTAAGAAACGCGAATTAGATTACTTTATTTCTTAAATATGAAAGCATTTGATGGTCATAGAAGAAAATACGAAATGATTTTACAAAATAAACGTAAGAAAAGGTCGGAATCTGTATTTAATCACCCGATTTCTCAATTAAATGAAAGATTTACCGTAAAAAAGTGTCGCGATTACCGTAGAAAATGAATTCCCGCAGTCGCACGTTACATAGAGTGGTATTGATCCAATTCCCTGATCCGAAAATTGAACATCTGATAAGGCATGTATACATAGGTACGTCCCTGATGTGAAGTAAGAGAGGGTGAGATAGAGGGGGGGGGGGATACAACTATATTCATCATAAACTATTTTTACGGGAGATGTCTTATTGTTGTTTACCGTTTTAGAAAATCCGACGTTAAAATTAAAAAAAAAAATATTCATTACTACGTACACCGTATCATTTTCTAGAAACATTGCAAAAAAATAATAAAGTAATCAAAAACTTACCGACTCGCGCCGCTAACCGCTTCGTAAAATAAAACTGTGTTCTTACAGAATACTGAATTTAGATACCACGTATTCTTTATTTGTTAATTTTTTTTCAGCTTGTTACATTCGCCAGTTGTCATATCATTTTCAGAAAGTAAATGTAAAACAACGATATATATATGCACAACCAATGCAAGTCCCTGGGATGTTACTAGTGAAAGGAACTGCTGCAATTAGTGTATTAACACTCATGACGTCACAATGCATAAGGTCTAAGGAAACATGCCGCGACGGCTGTTCTGACCTGCAAACTGAACCCGCGGCAAGATGAATTTCGACGTCACCCTTTTACCAAGAAAAAGCAATTTCAGAAAACAAAAATTAAACAGACAACTATGGTGCATATATATAGAATAAATGCCATAATTTGTGTTTTGTTAAGGGTATGCAACACACAGCAAGTGCATTTATCGCATGTACGATAAATGCACTTGCTGTGTGTTGCATACCCGTAACAAAACACAAATCAAGACACTTATTCTCTATTTAGAATCATTTTCGTTGTATGCACCGTCCAGTCAAATCCCGTTTCCACTTTCTAAATTTCGATCTAAGTTTTAAAAAAGATCGAGAAGATACGTATTAGTTGTTTATATATCAAAAAGTTCTTTCTCAAATAAATCCTGCCAACGAGCAAACTTTTAATAGGTATAGATAGTATAATTACGACAACCCCACGTCATGCGTAGACTTTTAAAATTAACATGTATCAAGGACGTACAAACTTAATGAAAATATAGACCTTGAATTCCTTTTTTTTTTTCTCTCTCAGAAATTAAACGTAATACATTACCAGTACATCTCTCTCTCTCTCTCTCTCTCTCTCTCTCTCACCCACCCACATACACACCCCCTCCCCCACTCACCCACCCACTCGTCTGTCTTCATTATATGCCAGACCAGGTCAGTAAATATTTCTACATAGGACTCCATGGCAGCCTCTAACAGGTTAAACTACTTTTTAAAATAGACCAATACAGTTATGTTTGAAACGAAAAACTCTAATAACACCAAGGAACCAGAAACCGGAAGCTTTTTAAAATGAAATGCAATTTTTTTTTTATTATTATAAATTCAAGGAATATTTTTTTCATTTGATCTTTATAGAATTCAAGGAATATTAATGGAAGATATTTGTTAGAGATTGTCTCAGATTGTTCTACAACCAACTCCCCTCTTCCACTATACTTACCTTCCCTACCCCCTTAGTCAACCCTCTGGGTCGGCCACTAGTATTGACGGTTTTGAATATGCTAGTTCGAAGACAGTCATCTTTTAATTCAAATGACATCATTATAGATTTGCATTTCAGTATTATTCTATACTTGCATAAACTTGTCTACGAAGGAAAGTTTGATGACATGTACAGCATAAATGATACATATTCTGATATGTAGCTATTCGCTCTCAGTACCTTCAGTGCTTTGATTTATGTGTAGTCTTTTGTGTTTAATGTTTCTATGTCGTATGTCTCTTTTTCGTCTCTTCTTGTGCCCGTCTTCTCTGTGGTTTTGTAGTTGGTACTGCAACCGGGTCTGGTTGGAGATCTCCTCCCTTCTTTGCTGATACAATGGTATAAAGACAATGATGGGTTCGAAGAGCACAATCTTGGTATAAAGATTCGGTACATTGTACTTGGTTCATGCTCGCTTTGAAATTCTGTGCAGTGGTTTCGTAGAAATCGAAAAAACGTCAGTTAATCAAGTCAGAATTCGCGGTCACCTTACACCTCTGAACAGGTCGAAAAACAGTCGTGGACATTGAGCACTTGATTCCTGCTTTGATTAATGGAATTCTGTGCAGCAATTTCGAAAATATAAGGATCTAAAGTATCACAAAAGCCCACTTGACCTTCATAAGGTGGTTGAGATCAAGTACCCGGGAAGAGTAAGCATCTCATACTGGCTAGCTTTTTCCATCGTTTTTCTTCTTATACCTTCCAAAATTCAGGAAAATGTGAGGTAGCAGCAAGTACATACAGAACAGAGCAGTATTAAATAAAACTCGTTTATAAATCCTAATAAACCTCGTAAAGACATTCTTTAAGTATAACTTGGCATAAGTTGAACCATCAAAACAATTCTTCGAAAAATATTTTGATGAAAAAAAATCAATTTGCTAATGGTGTGACAGGAGAAAATAATCTGGCTCTCATAAGTAATCTGAGTTTGAAGAGTTACCATAAAATTTCGCTAAAAATTCCTGATTTTTTTCCGGCTCGCTTCGCTCGCCGCAATTTTCAATTTGTATAATAATTTTTTGGCTCGCTTCGCTCGCCATAGTTTTCTATCAAAACATAAAATTTAAATGACAAAGTGCATTTGAAAATATCAAAAGTTAATGAAAAAAGAGCTTCTTAGAGGCTTAAGTATATTATCAATATTGATGCATTACTATTAATAGATGCATGTATCACCATAGAGTCTAATTTTATATACAAGCTTCAGTTTTTCCCCAATTTACATTTCTATATTTTGTCTACAAAACCCTCCTCTCAGACCCCTTTACTTACTTTACCTTATATAGATTTTGTTAACTGAGGATTATATTGTAAAATACTTCTATCTCTCTATTTAGAAGTGAATTAGATTTTTAATAAAAATAAAGTAATATTTTAGAGTTTTGAATAAGAATGAAGAATTTCTATCGATAAAACACAAACATTCTTAACAATTCCACATCACTTTGTTTGAAAAAAAAATCTTGCTCGAACTTTGTAAGAAAAAAATAATTTTGCTCCAGTCCGGGGAGAAAAAAATAATCTTGCTCCGACAAAAAACCCAAGCCCCCCACCCGAATATCTAATTGACCGTGCCTTACATGTAACTGAATTTACAGGAGAAATGAGGTTCGTACCGGTATTGATTATCAAATCTTCATTTATCGGACAGATTTATCTATCCTACATAAATAGAAATGCAGCTTCTATTTATGCATTCAGGTGATTTATTACAAATTGATCCGTGTAGGTGAAATTTGTATGATTTAAATACGGTGAATCAATACAAATGATCGTCTAACATATGCTACATCATACAAACTGTAGCTTTTCTCGGAACTGGTCGAATCATTCGCCGAATCATGACCATATATGGTAAAATGGAGAACATTTACCCATGGTGCAAAGGTGACAGATGTGGAATCAAATGATACAGTCTTACTCATTTCTGCAACAGGTATACGTTGTATCAGACATACTATCATCGCACATTTATCCATTTATACAGTTAGAGGAGAAAAATGGCAGACGAAGACGTTGCAGCTTTAGTTATTGACAATGGATCTGGTATGTGCAAGGCTGGGTTCGCAGGAGACGATGCCCCTCGTGCCGTCTTCCCCTCCATCGTCGGCAGACCCAGGCATCAGGTAGGGCGGACTAAAATCAGCATTTTATGAAAAAAAATTGAAATAGAAAATTCCTAAAATTCTTTGAAATTATGTCGTTATGTTATTCTCATCCTTTTTATTAATATCCAGATACGACATGATCAAAACATACATGCATACCATTTCCTAATTATAACATATCTGTATATACACTGCCATCCATAAATAACTATACAAACAAGGAAATCATTCAAAATTCTTTATACGTTTTTCCTAATTTTTCAATCCTGAACTTGAAAGAATCATAATAATTGGCTTCACATAATTCAAAATTATGAATTGTGGTAAGGAGAATGTAAAAAGAAACTTTTCTCATCTGCACAATTTTTTTCCAAAAATTGTCATTTTTGTATAAAAAAGTTTTAAAATTCAAAAACTTCAAATATTTGGGTCAAGTTTGTTACAAATGATTTCTACAAGGTTCATTATTAGAATCACACAGCAATGGATTTGAAACTGTTCATTTTATAACAGCAGAATGAGTAGAAATAGTGTATACTAATTTATGGATGGCAGTGTACTAGTAAGCATATTTCATTTGATGAGAAAGTACCGTCGTAAAGACCGCACATTTCATCTAGATATATATATATTGTTCTCACTCACTTACGCATTGAGACAAAAGAAAAAAAAGGTAGACGTAGCAGTTTGAGATTTTCTGGTATCGCACTCCAAGTGACACATATAATGACGTCATAGAACGTCACGTCACGTCATCGTTGATTTGTTTACATTTGATCTAGTTTCTTGTTAAAAATAAGTTTAATGATAATAAAATGAGCTGAATGAGAAAAATAATCAATCACGACGTTGTAACTGAGACAGGTGAATCTCATCCTCGTGCAAAAGATTTGCTACATCCACGACTCGGCAAGCCTTGTCGTAGATTGCAAATCTTTTACACTCGGATGAGATTCCCATGTCTCAGTTGCAACGTCATGATAGATTCCCCTATCCTATCGAAAAATTGAAACGGCGTCTCGGGTATTTGAGCTTGCTTCAGTCAGCAGAGCACGGGTTGTGTTGTGTACGCCCAGTGCTATTGGTATATATTTACCTAGTTTTGTGTTATAAAGGCCTCCGGGTTCTGAGTTCTACTGTCTTGTTTGTTATCAGTTCTATGTACCCCGGGGTTGGGAAGGTTGTGTAAACGTAACCCGGATAATCACTTTTACCACTGTATAGCGGATGACCGAAAAAGGTCGGCACCGGGAGCACATTCGTCTCCCTCATTCTATGTGTAGTCCATCTGCGTGTTGGTATGTCTGTCATAACTTGTCAGTCTTAACTGAATATTGGTCTCTATTGTGTGGGTGCATGTTGTTGCGTTTCTGTGTGTCTGTCTGGATTGATTGTAGGTCTGTATGGTGTAGGTGCATGTTGTGTTTCTGTGTGTCTGTCATGACTGGTTGTAGGTCTGCATGGTGTGGTGCATGTTGTTGTGTTTCTTTGTGTCTGTCATGACTGATTGTAGGTCTGTATGGTGTAGGTGCATGTTGTGTTTTTGTGTGTCTGTCATGACTGATTGTTGGTCTGAATGGTGTGGGTGCATGTTGTTGTGTTTCGTTGTGTCTGTCATGACTGATTGTTGGTCTGCATGGTGTGGGAGCGTGTTGTTGTATTTCTGTGTGTCTGTCATGACTGGTTGTAGGTCTGCATGGTGTGGGTGCATGTTGTTGTGTTTCTGTGTGTCTGTCATGACTGATTGTTGGTCTGCATGGTGTGGGAGCGTGTTGTTGTGTTTCTGTGTGTCTGTCATGACTGATTGTAGGTCTGCATGGTGTGGGTGCATGTTGTTGTGTTTCTGTGTGTCTGTCATGACTGGTTGTAGGTCTGCATGGTGTGGGTGCATGTTGTTGTGTTTCTGTGTGTCTGTCATGACTGATTGTTGGTCTGCATGGTGTGTGTGCATGTTGTTGTGTTTCTGTGTGTCTGTCTAGCCTGATTGTTGGTCTTTATTGTATTGGTGCACGTGTTGTGCTTCTGTGTGTCTGTCTGAACTAATTGTATGTCTGTATGGTATGGGTGCATGTTGTTGTGTTTCTGTGTGTCTGTCATGACTGATTGTTGGTCTGCATGGTGTGGGTGCGTGTTGTTGTGTTTCTGTGTGTCTGTCATGACTGGTTGTAGGTCTGCATGGTGTGGGTGCATGTTGTTGTGTTTCTGTGTGTCTGTCATGACTGATTGTTGGTCTGCATGGTGTGTGTGCATGTTGTTGTGTTTCTGTGTGTCTGTCTAGCCTGATTGTTGGTCTTTATTGTATTGGTGCACGTGTTGTGCTTCTGTGTGTCTGTCTGGACTAATTGTATGTCTGTATGGTGTGGGTGCATGTTGTTGTGTTTCTGTGTGTCTGTCATGACTGATTGTTGGTCTGCATGGTGTGGGTTCGTGTTGTTGTGTTTCTGTGTGTCTGTCATGACTGGTTGTAGGTCTGCATGGTGTGGGTGCATGTTGTTGTGTTTCTGTGTGTCTGTCTAGCCTGATTGTTGGTCTGCATGGTGTGGGTGCATGTTGTTGTGTTTCTGTGTATCTGTCATGACTGATTGTTGGTCTGCATGGTGTGGGTGCATGTTGAAGTGTTCCTGTTTGTCTGTCATGACTGATTGTTGGTCTGCATGGTGTGGGTGCTTGTTGTTGTGTTTCTGTGTGTCTGTCGTGACTTATTGATGGTCTGTAAGGTGTGGGTGCATGTTGTTGTGTTTCTGTGTGTCTGTCATGACTGATTGTTGGTCTGCATGGTGTGGGTGCATGTTGTTGTGTTTCTGTGTATCTGTCATGACTGATTGTTGGTCTGTATGATGTGGGTGCATGTTGTTGTGTTTCTGTGTGTCTGTCATGACTGATTGTTGGTCTGTATGGTGTGGGTGCATGTTGTTGTGTTTTTGTGTGTCTGTCATGACTGATTGTTGGTCTGCATGGTGTGGGTGCATGTTGTTGCGTTTCTGTGTGTCTGTCTGGATTGATTGTAGGTCTGTATGGTGTAGGTGCATGTTGTGTTTCTGTGTGTCTGTCATGACTGGTTGTAGGTCTGCATGGTGTGGTGCATGTTGTTGTGTTTCTTTGTGTCTGTCATGACTGATTGTAGGTCTGTATGGTGTAGGTGCATGTTGTGTTTCTGTGTGTCTGTCATGACTGATTGTTGGTCTGAATGGTGTGGGTGCATGTTGTTGTGTTTCGTTGTGTCTGTCATGACTGATTGTTGGTCTGCATGGTGTGGGAGCGTGTTGTTGTGTTTCTGTGTGTCTGTCATGACTGGTTGTAGGTCTGCATGGTGTGGGTGCATGTTGTTGTGTTTCTGTGTGTCTGTCATGACTGATTGTTGGTCTGCATGGTGTGGGAGCGTGTTGTTGTGTTTCTGTGTGTCTGTCATGACTGGTTGTAGGTCTGCATGGTGTGGGTGCATGTTGTTGTGTTTCTGTGTGTCTGTCATGACTGGTTGTAGGTCTGCATGGTGTGGGTGCATGTTGTTGTGTTTCTGTGTGTCTGTCTGTCATGACTGATTGTTGGTCTGCATGGTGAGTGTGCATGTTGTTGTGTTTCTGTGTGTCTGTCTGGACCGATTGTTGTTCTGTATGGTGTTGGTGCATGTTGTTGTGTTTCTGTGTGTCTGTCTAGACTAATTGTATGTCTGTATGGTGTGGGTGCATGTTGTTGTGTTTCTGTGTGTCTGTCTGTACTGATTGATGGTCTGTATGATGTGGGTGCATGTTGTTGTGTTTCTGTGTGTCTGTCTGTATTGATTGATGGTCTGTATGATGTGGGTGCATGTTGTTGTGTTTCTGTGTGTCTGTCTGTACTGATTGATGGTCTGTATGATGTGGGTGCATGTTGTTGTGTTTCTGTGTGTCTGTCTGTACTGATTGATGGTCTGTATGATGTGGGTGCATGTTGTTGTGTTTCTGTGTGTCTGTCTGTATTGATTGATGGTCTGTATGATGTGGGTGCATGTTGTTGTGTTTCTGTGTGTCTGTCTAGCCTGATTGTTGGTCTGCATGGTGTGGGTGCATGTTGGTGTGTTTCTGTGTGTCTGTCATGACTGATTGTTGGTCTGCATGGTGTGGGTGCATGTTGTTGCGTTTCTGTGTGTCTGTTTAGCCTGAGTGTCGGTCTGTATGGTATGGGAGCATGTTGTTGTGTTTCTGTATATCTGTCATGACTGATTGTAGGTCTGTATGGTGTGGGTGCATGTTGTTGTGTTTCTGTGTGTCTGTCATGACTGATTGTAGGTCTGCACGGTGTGGTTGCACGTTGTTGTGTTTCTGTGTGTCTGTCATGACTGATTGTTGGTCTGTATGGTGTGGGTGCATGTTGTTGGGTTTCTGTGTATGTCATGACTGATTGTTGGTCTCTATGGTGTGGGTGCTTGTTGTTGTGTTTCTGTGTGTCTGTCGTGGTCTTAGTCGTGATTGGCTCCTTATGTGTGCCATGGAACCAATAAGCGGCCATGTATCATTGACTGAGCCGTAACAAGCTGACTATCTGTTTTCGCCATATTGTTTACTTTAAAACCAAACAGGCTAAGATAGAGCTAATCTCACTTGTCAATCGTTTCAGTCTGAGAGTTATCGATCTTCCGCTAGGTGGTGATACGGAGCCCGCGTATTGTAGTAGTAGGTCAATGTGATAACAGTAGAGAAGCGAATCATTCACCGTGACCTGTGAAGATGAGGCTTTATATGAAATTGCACCAATCATATAGAGGCTTTTTTATGTTATGCTATATCTCATTGATATGTTCGCTTCAGCGGTGCCCCAAAACTAATCGTTGATGCCTGATCATCTCAACACCTTTTTGTCCGACCTACAAAAGCGGGGTTAGTAAGAGACGCGGAAGAGGGGATGTCTCGGCTTGTAAGGGAGGAACTGATTTCAAATTTAGATGTAGATCAAGTATGAGTTATCCTATCGAAATACACTGAAGAAAAGGGGTTCTGACATTGATAAGCCTATTTCTGAAGACTGAAACGATGAGTTTTTGGGTTTCCGACAGACGCCGAGTTTAATATATCCCTTTAAATACACATAGTACCATCAAGCAACCGGGAAGCGCGATAGATTCCTGTGGTCCTGCATGCACACAATCTTCTAGGGGTCTCTGTAAAGTGCGAAACGAATAAAAAACGACATGGAACTGAACAAATCGAAACCAAACTAAACATGTGAAAACGAAACTACACTGCCATCCATAAATTAGTATACACTATTTCTACTCATTCTGCTGTTATAAAATGAACAGTTTCAAATCCATTGCTGTGTGATTCTAATAATGAACCTTCTAGAAATCATTTGTAACAAACTTGACCCAAATATTTGAAGTTTTTGAATTTTAAAACTTTTTTATACAAAAATGACAATTTTTGGAAAAAAATTGTGCAGATGAGAAAAGTTTCTTTTTACATTCTCCTTACCACAATTCATAATTTTGAATTATGTGAAGCCAATTATTATGATTCTTTCAAGTTCAGGATTGAAAAATTAGGATAAACGTATAAAGAATTTTGAATGATTTCCTTGTTTGTATAGTTATTTATGGATGGCAGTGTATGTATACTTTCAAGAAGCTTCATATTGATGAAAAAATACTCTGTGGTGATTTGTTGACAGAAATACGTATTTTGAGTTTTAATCTTTTTCTAGGGTGTGATGGTTGGTATGGGACAGAAGGACAGCTATGTAGGAGACGAGGCCCAAAGTAAGAGAGGTATCCTCACCCTCAAATACCCCATTGAGCACGGAATTGTCACAAACTGGGACGATATGGAGAAGATCTGGCATCATACCTTCTACAATGAACTCCGTGTGGCCCCCGAAGAACACCCTGTTCTCCTGACTGAAGCTCCTCTCAACCCAAAGGCCAACAGAGAAAAGATGACACAGATCATGTTTGAAACCTTCAACTCTCCTGCCATGTACGTAGCTATCCAGGCCGTATTGTCACTGTACGCTTCCGGTCGTACTACAGGTATCGTACTGGACTCTGGGGATGGGGTATCACATACAGTACCTATCTACGAGGGATACGCCCTTCCCCACGCCATCATGAGGTTAGATCTTGCCGGACGTGACCTCACAGATTACCTTATGAAGATCCTCACAGAGCGTGGGTACTCGTTCACCACCACAGCTGAGAGAGAAATCGTCAGAGACATTAAAGAAAAACTATGTTATGTTGCATTGGACTTTGATCAAGAAATGCAGACAGCTTCGTCGTCATCATCTCTAGAGAAGAGCTATGAACTTCCTGACGGTCAGGTCATCACCATTGGTAACGAAAGGTTCAGATGTCCCGAGGCCATGTTCCAGCCATCTTTCCTCGGTATGGAATCAACAGGAATTCACGAGACCACGTACAACAGTATCATGAAATGTGACGTAGACATTCGTAAAGACTTGTACGCAAATACCGTTTTATCTGGTGGTTCTACCATGTACCCAGGTATCGCTGACCGTATGCAGAAAGAAATATCCGCTCTTGCTCCATCAACAATGAAAATTAAGATCATAGCTCCACCAGAGAGGAAATATTCGGTGTGGATAGGTGGATCTATCCTTGCTTCTCTCTCCACCTTCCAGCAGATGTGGATCAGCAAACAGGAATACGACGAGTCTGGTCCATCAATCGTCCACAGGAAGTGCTTCTAAAGAAATATTTTTGTACTGTACACAAAAGAAAATGAAATATATTATGTCAATTTTTTTTTAATTTTGCTTTGATTCTACATGTATTTTGAAACTAGCAAACCTACAAGCAACACAGAAGATCAAAAAGTAAGATAGAATAAAAATAAATACACACATGTACACGCTTTAACCGATCGAGATGGTAAAGAAAACAATGGGAATCAAAAACCTCTGAAAGTCAATTTGATTTTAACTCAAATCTACATGTAAATACAACTGTTCAAGATCCATTATCTTTATGGTTTACCAGTAATTTTCTTTAGTAAGCATCATCAGAAATGTCAGCATTTCAAATAAGAGAAAGAGAGGAGGGGATCTCCAACAACACTCGGTTGCAGCATCCACAGCAAAACTCCAAAACACCAAATGGAAAAAACACAAAGCAGACACCCACAGAAGGAGAAGCAAAAGGGACAAGGAACACCAACTGACACCATAGAAACACGAAACACAAAAGACAACACATAAACCAACGAGACCAATGGACAATCGGTGCCGACTTAGGACGGCCATCTGCCACGCAAGTAGCAGAAGGTGTGGTTATCCGGATTACGTGTGCACAACCCTCCCACTTTTCCGTTAATCCAGAGGTCTTGAAGAACGCAAAATGGTGTTGTTGGAATAATTTCCTCGTTGTAAGTGAACATACAAACAGACAACATCACGCAGGGGCCCAAGAAACACACAGATGAATATGTAAATGGATATAAAAAACAGAAGGCATACTAAATACAGTCCGTGCTGTGCCGGCTAAACCGAGCTCGTATATGAGAAAACCCAAGGAGTCTGACTGAGATTCAGAGAGGACAGGGGTCGAGGCCCTGTCCCTCTAAAGAGGTTTGGACATGGTCCGTGTTTGAGTCCTGTCCTCATAGTCACTTAGAGTGCAATTCTTAAGAATGCGCTGGTACAAGGCTGTAGATCTAGATTAGTCCAGTACCAAGCCTAGTGTCCGTCTGGTGACAGATACCCACGGTATCCACGGTATAGTTTAAAAGGTGTTGATGATTCTAACACAGTTTCGATGGTAATTATGTCTACCTTTGATCCTTCTTATTTCGTTAATTATGTCACCATAAATGCACGTTGTGAAATACCCAAAGTAATATACTCTATTGCTTGTATGGATCCGAATTTCAAAAGAAGTTGATAATTTTTGTAAATTTCCAGAAAGTCTTAACTACTTCGTGAAATCGAAGACCCTGACCTAAAAGTTCCTTGGTTATTTGTTTCTACTATGAAAATCCAAAACATCAGTACATGCTCAAGAATACCAGATGAGCTGTGAAATGTAGATACCGTATGACGGTAATCTAGGGACATCGCCGTCAAGCCAGGGAAAATTTACTATGTTGAATCCAAAATAATCTCTTTTGTCTTGCACACTTGTATGAATCTCTCCATTAACAATTTTGATATTTAGGTCCAAAAATGTTGATTCTGTGTTTGTCACGTCTGCCTTGTTTAGAGTCAATTCTTGTGGATAAATAGCATGTCAAGAAATCCTTAGCGGTTTAGTTTCCACAAATTAAACCGTTATAAATCATCACCTATTATGATACCAGCTGCTATAATAATCTACCGTATCGGGACGACCGGCAGATTTGGACAGAATTTCTTGGCATGGCATGTTTATACTTTTCAAAAATAGTAAGAATATCATCCAGTTACTAGGAGTAGTGACGAAACATTTCAAATCATCATGTTTTCTTTGCTTTTGGATAAATTCTTTTTCATACGTATATAAAAAATATATCTGCAAGAAGAGGCGCACAGTTAGTACCCATTGGGATCCCTGCAACCTGCTTGTAGAGATTCTCACCAAATCTTACATAAATGTTGTCAAAAAGGAAGAACAAGGCAATATTAGTACATAGGTCACTACATGTCCATGATCTCTATGATTTGTATTCTATTGCGGAAAAGAATTTGATTCAGATGTGCAAATATAAGATGTCCCCTCTCGATAAAAACACCATTTTATGAGTTTGGACGAACGATCATTAATTTTGTTCTGAGGAAGCATGATGTACATATAAAAGTGGTGTGAAGAAATAGCATTGACTTAAACATTTCTAGATTTCATTTGTCAATCATATCCCCAGAATTCTTAATGGACTAAAATAAGTTTACAAAACATCGTTCCTGTTTAGAACAGTCTCACGATATTATGCAACGTGTTCCATATTTGCAACGTGGTCCAATTATACACACTGTACACGACAACGTAAAGCATGGCTACACTTATCCACACAACAAAGTTCTCAAAGACGTTATCAACCACAAGCAATGCTCACAAAGGCAAAGAGTAAACAATACAAAAATGATAAAAACACTTCCGACAATAAAAGCAATGGCTAATATACTTAGTACTAGAAAACAAGAGAATAATTTTCAAACACGCTACAGAGAACGTTAACAATGACAATGAAGACACTGGAAACCAAACCAACCATCGATCAGAGAGACACTGGAAACCAAACCAACCATCGATCAGAGAGACACTGGAAACCAAACCAACCATCGATCAGAGAGACACTGGAAACCAAAACAACCATCGATCAGAAAGACGCTGGATTCCAACACAACTATCTATCAGAAAGACACTGGAAACCAAAACAACCATCGATCAGAGAGACACTGGAAACCAAAACAACCATCGATCAGAGAGACACTGGAAACCAAAACAACCATCGATCAGAGAGACACTGGAAACCAAAACAACCATCGATCAGAGAGACACTGGAAACCAAAACAACCATCGATCAGAGAGACACTAGAAACCAAAACAACCATTGATCAGAGAGACACTGGAAACCAAAACAACCATCGATCAGAGAGACACTGGAAACCAAAACAACCATCGATCAGAGAGACACTGGAAACCAAACCAACCATCGATCAGAAAGACACTGGAAACCAAAACAACCATCGATCAGAGAAACACTGGAAACCAAAACAACCATCGATCAGAGAGACACTGGAAACCAAAACAACCATCGATCAGAGAGACACTGGAAACCAAAACAAACATCGATCAGAAAGACACTGGAAACCAAAACAACCATCGATCAGAAAGACGCTGGATTCCAACACAACTATCTATCAGAAAGACACTGGAAACCAAAACAACCACCGTTCAGAAAGACACTGGAAACCAAAACAACCATCGTTCAGAAAGACACTGGAAACCAAAACAACTATCTATCAGAAAGACACTGGATTCCAACAAAACTATCTATCAGAAAGACACTGGAAACCAAAACAAACATCGATCAGAAAGACACTGGAAACCAAAACAACCATCGATCAGAAAGACGCTGGATTCCAACACAACTATCTATCAGAAAGACACTGAAAACCAAAACAACCATCGTTCAGAAAGACACCGGAACCAAAACAACCATCGTTCAGAAAGACACTGGAAACCAAAACAACAATCGATTAGAGAGACACTATAGACCAAAACAACCAATTCTCAAAATGCAATATACCATAAGATAATGTTCAAAAACGTTCGGACAAAAATAATGTTCAGAAATACACTGGAAATCACAACAAATCCTCATAATGCGCTGTTCATAACGCAGTTATAACAACGAAAGAAGTGCTCAGAAATACCGAAACAACCAACACTCACAAAAACAATACACTAGAAACAATAATGTTCAAACATACTTCACACAACGTAAGCAAAGCCCAGAAAGACACCGGTAAGCAAGCAACAAATACTTATAAAGGCAATAGACTAGAAAATAGAATAAGGTTCAAACACGCTACAAAAGACTTCTAAAAAGCAATGCGCAGAAAGACACCTCTAACCAAAACAACCAATGCTTACAAACACAATACACTAGAAAACAATAAAATGATATTCAAACACGCTACAAATTACTTAAGCAATGCGCAGAAAGACACTGGTAACCATTTACCAAATTAATCAATGCTACTAGAAAAAAAATAAAATTCAAGGAATTGTGGTCTCCCGCTTTTGGGTGTTTGTCTTTAAAGAAAAGCATACAGACACCCCACTCCCACCTATACTTAAGTTTTCATAATATATCTCATGTATTATCAAAATTCTAAATATCAAAAGATTAAGCTCCAAGAAAAGGTCAAAAGGTCCAAACTTTTGTTACTATGGGGAAAGTGCTTATGAATAGGAATGCACGTGTGAAATATGAAAGTCCTATCATTTAAATTACCATCCAAAAACTGAGGTTGAAGTTTTTGGCCGGATTGCAAAGTAATTCCGGTCTATGGATTGACGATGTTCGTCTGTCTGTCCATCCGTCCGTCTGTCCGTCTGCCGTCAACATTTTGGTTAAAGTTTCTGGTTGAGGCAAAATCTAAGGAACTATATGCAGTAGAAACTTTATATTATACATGAAGGTTGCCCATGACAAGACCTTTCAATTTATGCCGTAACATTTGACCTAGTGATCTTGACCTTGGACTTTGACCTAGTTAAAGATTTTGGTTAAAGTTCCTGGTTTAAGCAAAATCTATGGAACGGTATGCAGTAGAAACTTTATATTATACATGTAGGTTGCCCATGACCAGACCTTTCAATATATGCCGTAACATTGGACCTAGTGACCTTGACCTTGGACTTTGACCTAGTTAAAGATTTTGGTTAAAGTTTCTGGTTTAAGCAAAATCTAAAGAACTGTTTGCAGTAGAAACTTTATATTATACATTTAGGTTGGCCATGATGAGACCTTTCAATTTATGCCGTAACATTGGACCTAGTGACCTTGACCTTGGACTTTGACCTAGTTAAAGACTTCGGTTAAAGTTCCTGGTTTAAGCAAAATCTAAGGAACTGCATGCAGTAGAAACTTTATGTTATACATGTAGGTTGCCTCTGACAAGACCTCTCAATGTATGCTGTAATATTTGACCTAGTGACCTTGACCCAGTTAGTGACAAAAACTTACTTTGCAATCCGGCCATACCGTCTTTAGCGGTGTTTGATCAAATATGGGTCAACCTCCAAGTATGAAGTCACAAGGTCAGAATGTTGTTACCAACGGAAAGGTCTTGTCACAAGGAATACAGATTACCATTCAAAAGTTATGGTCAAGGTTAAAATTTTTGAAAAGTCTGGTATCCATGGAAAGGTCTTGTCACAAGGAATACACATACACATACAGGGAAAGGGCTTAAATAATGTTTCTATTAGTTGTGCCCAGTTCTTATTTAATGTTTATTGAAATAAAATATGTTTAAACTAAAAGGGATACACATGTGAAATATGAAAGTCCTATCACTTACCATTCAAAAGTTATGGACAAGTTTAGAGTTTTGTGACGTACGGACGAACGGACGGACGGACAGACAGACGGACGGAAAGACGAACCAGTTTTATGTCCCAGCGCTTTCGCGAAAGCGGGGGACAATAATGTTTAAAAATACCGGAAAGAACTTACGACATGTCCGAAAGATACTGGAAATCATAACAATCAATACTCATAAAGGCAATAAACTAGAAAATAAGATGATGTTCAAACACGCTACAGACAACTTGAGCAATGATCAGAAAAAAACCTCTTGAAACCAAAACCAAAAATAAAATAGTAATTATACAAACACGCTTTTGACAACTTGAGCAATGCACAGTAAGACATAGGAAACCAGAACAGTCAAAGCTCACAACGACAATAAACTAGAAAACCATAAAATAATGTTCAAACATGGTGCAGAGAACAAACCTAAGCAATGCCCAGAAAGACATTGGAAACCAGAACAGTCAAATATCATAACGGCAATAAACTAGAAAACCATTAAATAATGTTCAAACATGATGCAGAGATCATACCTAAGCAATGCCCAGAAAGACATTGGAAACCAGAACAGTCAAAGCTCATAACGGCAATAAACTTGAAAACCATTAAATAATGTTCAAACATGATGCAGAGATCATACCTAAGCAATGCCCAGAAAGACATTGGAAACCAGAACATTTTGGCTGTGGTTGCGCCACCTATTGACGGATCCGGATGAAAAACAACAACACTTGTAGGGGACCATTAGTACTTCATACCCACCAAGTTTCATCAAAATCCCTTCAGCTGTTCTGGAGAAGAAGTCGAAAATGTGAAAAGTTTACGACGGACGACGGACGACGGACGGACGGACGACGGACGACGGACGGACGGACGACGGACGCCGGACGGCTCGCTATAACAATAGCTCACTTGAGCTTTGCTCAGGTGAGCTAAAAAACCATAAAATAATGTTCAAACATGATGCAGAGAACAAACCTAAGCAATGCCCAGAAAGACATTGGAAACCAGAACAGTCAAAGCTCATAACGGCAATAAACTTGAAAACCATTAAATAATGTTCAAACATGATGCAGAGAACAAACCTAAGCAATGCCCAGAAAGACATTGGAAACCAGAACAGTCGAAGCTCATAACGGCAATAAAGTAGAAAACCATAAAATAATGTTCAAACATGATGCAGAGAACAAACCTAAGCAACGCCCAGAAAGACATTGGAAACCAGAACAGTCAAAGCTCATAACGGCAAAAAAGTAGAAAACCATTAAATAATGTCCAAACATGGCGCAGAGAACAAACCTAAGCAATGCTCAAAAGCATTGGAAACCAGAACAGTCAAAGCTCATAACGGCAATAAACTAAAAAACCATAAAATAATGTTCAAACATGATGCAGGGAATAAACCTAAGCAATGCCCAGAAAGACATTGGAAACCAGAAAAGTCAAAGCTCATAACGGCAATAAACTAGAAAACCATAAAATAATGTCAAAACATGGTGCAGAGAACAAACCTAAGCAATGCCCAGAAAGACATTGGAAACCAGGGTTTAAAATTCCTGATATAGATAAAAGAAGTACCAGAACTTGAACCCACAAGCCTTGGGTCAATGTAAACGTCTTCAAATTGAATAGCATCATTTAAGAACAAATAAATTGGCAACGTGGACCAGACATGCACGTTTCGGGTACTTAACCCTCATCAGTGATCCTAAATCCTTAATCTAAACAATGTAATATGCCAAAAAGTATGAAAGTTACTATGTCGAAAAAGGGTACCGAAAGACGTAGCAGGATGGGTGGGATATGATGCTACAGGACCCACTTTTTAGAAATTTCAAGAAATTTTGATAACAGAAATTTATATTGCATTGAAGAAACGATCAACCGAAATTGATCGAACTTGGCTACATGTGCCCTCGGGGACTCCTGGTCCACCAGCAGTGACACTCACCAAGTGGTATAAATGTAAACGTTACAATGTGCACAGTAAACATATCTATTCATGATTGAAAAAAATACTGATAAAAATCTGTTCAGCAGTTCTGGAGAAGAAGTTGAATATGTATGAAAATCCCCCCCCCCCCTTTCCTTTTCACATAAGAAAAAAAAATTCATAAAAAATCAAAAAATTAAAATTTTAGTATAAAATACATATCAAAGCAATGCTCAGGTGAGCAAAAAATTGTTGGGGTCCCGCTGGGGTTTGAAGCCACTCCCTATGGGTCCATTGGGCATGGAAAACATACATTATACCTATGTACAATCTTAAAAAATATTTCTTAAAAATGCAAAAGTTGATATCTTGACAAAATTCTTTCACTTGTAGGGTACCATGCATGAGTACCTCATACCTACAAATTGTCATGACAATCTGAAGAGTGGTTATAGAAAAGAAGCAGAAAATGCATGAGAATCAACACCCCCCCCCTTCCTTTTTACATAAGAAAAAAAATCATAAAAAATCAAAAAAATAAAATTTAAGCATAAAATACATATCAAAGCATTAAGTAAGTTAAATATGATAAATATGCAGTAAATGAGTGTGTAAAATCATACACTTATTGAGTTATTTAAAGAAATAGTGCAAAAATGTGCATTTCTGACTAAGTCCAAAAAGACGTCAAAAACGCGTCAAAAATTTGACTTCGACGTGGAACCAAAAATAACAACACTTTTTAAGACATCTCTCTAGATCATCCTGATGCTTTCGGTTTGTCGATACATGCTTCGGTTCTGAAGAAGAAGTTTGTCAAAGGAGGGTACCCCCCGTGACCCACTTTTGGCTGTGGTTGCGCCACCTATTGACGGATCCGGATGAAAAACAACAACACTTGTAGGGGACCATTAGTACTTTATACCCACCAAGTTTCATCAAAATCCCTTCAGCTGTTCTGGAGAAGAAGTCGAAAATGTGAAAAGTTTACGACGGACGACGGACGACGGACGGACGGACGACGGACGCCGGACGGCTCGCTATGACAATAGCTCACTTGAGCTTTGCTCAGGTGAGCTAAAAAAACCATAAAATAATGTTCAAACATGATGCAGAGAACAAACCTAAGCAATGCCCAGAAAGACATTGGAAACCAGAACAGTCAAAGCTCATAACGGCAATAAACTTGAAAACCATTAAATAATGTTCAAACATGATGCAGAGAACAAACCTAAGCAATGCCCAGAAAGACATTGGAAACCAGAACAGTCGAAGCTCATAACGGCAATAAAGTAGAAAACCATAAAATAATGTTCAAACATGATGCAGAGAACAAACCTAAGCAACGCCCAGAAAGACATTGGAAACCAGAACAGTCAAAGCTCATAACGGCAAAAAAGTAGAAAACCATTAAATAATGTCCAAACATGGCGCAGAGAACAAACCTAAGCAATGCTCAAAAGCATTGGAAACCAGAACAGTCAAAGCTCATAACGGCAATAAACTAAAAAACCATAAAATAGTGTTCAAACATGATGCAGAGAATAAACCTAAGCAATGCCCAGAAAGACATTGGAAACCAGAAAAGTCAAAGCTCATAACGGCAATAAACTAGAAAACCATAAAATAATGTCAAAACATGGTGCAGAGAACAAACCTAAGCAATGCCCAGAAAGACATTGGAAACCAGGGTTTAAAATTCCTGATATAGATAAAAGAAGTACCAGAACTTGAACCCACAAGCCTTGGGTCAATGTAAACGTCTTCAATCTTCAAATTTAATAGCATCATTTAAGAACAAATAAATTGGCAACGTGGACCAGACATGCACGTTTCGGGTACTTAGCCCTCATCAGTGATCCTAAATCCTTAATCTAAACAATGTGATATGCCAAAAAGTATGAAAGTTACTATGTCGAAAAAGGGTACCGAAAGACGTAGCAGGATGGGTGGGATATGATGCTACAGGACCCACTTTTTAGAAATTTCAAGAAATTTTGATAACAGAAATTTATATTGCGTTGAAGAAACGATCAACCGAAATTGATCGAACTTGGCTACATGTGCCCTCGGGGACTCCTGGTCCACCAGCAGTGACACTCACCAAGTGGTATAAATGTAAACGTTACAATGTGCACAGTAAACATATCTATTCATGATTGAAAAAAATACTGATAAAAATCTGTTCAGCAGTTCTGGAGAAGAAGTTGAATATGTATGAAAATCACCCCCCCTTTCCTTTTCACATAAGAAAAAAAAATTCATAAAAAATCAAAAAATTAAAATTTTAGTATAAAATACATATCAAAGCAATGCTCAGGTGAGCAAAAAATTGTTGGGGTCCCGCCGGGGTTTGAAGCCACTCCCTATGGGTCCATTGGGCATGGAAAACATACATTATACCTATGTACAATCTTAAAAAATATTTCTTAAAAATGCAAAAGTTGATATCTTGACAAAATTCTTTCACTTGTAGGGTACCATGCATGAGTACCTCATACCTACAAATTGTCATGACAATCTGAAGAGTGGTTATAGAAAAGAAGCAGAAAATGCATGAGAATCAATACCCCCCCCCCCTTCCTTTTTACATAAGAAAAAAAATCATAAAAAATCAAAAAAATAAAATTTAAGCATAAAATACATATCAAAGCATTAAGTAAGTTAAATATGATAAATATGCAGTAAATGAGTGTGTAAAATCATACACTTATTGAGTTATTTAAAGAAATAGTGCAAAAATGTGCATTTCTGACTAAGTCCAAAAAGACGTCAAAAACGCGTCAAAAATTTGACTTCGACGTGGAACCAAAAATAACAACACTTTTTAAGACATCTCTCTAGATCATCCTGATGCTTTCGGTTTGTCGATACATGCTTCGGTTCTGAAGAAGAAGTTTGTCAAAGGAGGGTACCCCCCGTGACCCACTTTTGGCTGTGGTTGCGCCACCTATTGACGGATCCGGATGAAAAACAACAACACTTGTAGGGGACCATTAGTACTTTATACCCACCAAGTTTCATCAAAATCCCTTCAGCTGTTCTGGAGAAGAAGTCGAAAATGTGAAAAGTTTACGACGGACGACGGACGACGGACGGACGGACGACGGACGCCGGACGGCTCGCTATGACAATAGCTCACTTGAGCTTTGCTCAGGTGAGCTAAAAAAACCATAAAATAATGTTCAAACATGATGCAGAGAACAAACCTAAGCAATGCCCAGAAAGACATTGGAAACCAGAACAGTCGAAGCTCATAACGGCAATAAAGTAGAAAACCATAAAATAATGTTCAAACATGATGCAGAGAACAAACCTAAGCAACGCCCAGAAAGACATTGGAAACCAGAACAGTCAAAGCTCATAACGGCAAAAAAGTAGAAAACCATTAAATAATGTCCAAACATGGCGCAGAGAACAAACCTAAGCAATGCTCAAAAGCATTGGAAACCAGAACAGTCAAAGCTCATAACGGCAATAAACTAAAAAACCATAAAATAGTGTTCAAACATGATGCAGAGAATAAACCTAAGCAATGCCCAGAAAGACATTGGAAACCAGAAAAGTCAAAGCTCATAACGGCAATAAACTAGAAAACCATAAAATAATGTCCAAACATGGTGCAGAGAACAAACCTAAGCAATGCCCAGAAAGACATTGGAAACCAGAACAGTCAAAGCTCATAACGGCAATAAACTAGAAAACCATAAAATAATGTTCAAACATGATGCAGAGAACAAACCTAAGCAATGCCCAGAAAGACATTGGAAACCAGAACAGTCAAAGCTCATAACGGCAATAAACTAGAAAACCTTAAAATAATGTTCAAACATGATGCAGAGAACAAACCTAAGCAATGCCCAGAAAGACATTGGAAACCTAAACAAACAATGCTACAAGAAAACAATAAATAATATTCAAACACGCTACAAATGCTCAGAAAGACACTGGTAAACAAAACAAACAGTGCTCACAAAGGCAAAATACTAGAGAGCAAGAAAATAATGTTAAAAAAGCAAGTAAGAATTTAAGACATATCCGAAAGACACCGGAAAGCAAAATAACCAATTCTGATAAAGGCAATAAACTACAATATACAATAATGATCAAGCACGCTACAGATGACTTGAGCAATGAAAAGAAAGACACTGAAACCCATCAAAAGAAATACAAAATGCTCCAAAAGGCAACATTTACGACGAAGTGATTCATGTTCACACCATGCTTTGCACAACCAAATTTTCAAAGTCAAAACTAAAAAATATACTACAGACAAGAAAAACAATACTCACAAAGAAACAGTAAACCATAAACCAATGATTGGAGCTAAATAGACTTATTTATCACCATACTCTTTAACCACAAAACAATGCTCAGCAGGCTTTTCAAACCATAAAATAATGCTAACCAAACGCGCGTTTAACATAAAGCAGTGTCAAGACAATTAAGAAATATGGTAAAACGACATTATTTGTGAACACGGAGAAAGTTTCCGTGCAGTAAGAGATGCTGGTGCTACACAATAAGCTTTACTATGGTCAATTAATGCAATCGCAGAACATTAAGAATTCTAACCAATTCTTATATTTATATTGTTGAAAAAACTGCATCTTTTGATACAACAACCCTGTTCACTTTTTATTTATCGATTACTTCAAGGTATATACCTGCATCAATACTAGTATGCAGACACTTCCAGTACCAATATGCCAAGATTTTACATTAAAATTAGCATGAGGAAGAGTTCGTTGCGTAGTGATTTTTTATGCGTTTTTGTTTTTGTTTTGTTGTTTTTTATGCTTGTTTGGACTTTGTCAGAAATTCTGATTTTTGAACTGTTTCTTTGGTTACTTTATTAATATGCGGTTTGAAGGATTTTAATGGAACTTTGAAGGAATGAAATATTCATGGTACCCTAAAGTGGCACGCCATTACAAGCAAAAATAGGTAACGGGGTACCCTCCTTTCAGAAACTCAATTTCAGAACCGAAGCATTCAAGTAACTATACGGACAAATCGTAGGCATCAGAGTGATCAAGAGGGATGGGACTGTCAGGTATTTAGGACTTTTTAAAAATGTTATATTTATTTTATCGTGTTTTTTTTTTTAATTTCTTTTCGAACTTCATCAGAAATTTTCATTCTTGTGTCATTTCCTTGATAAACTTAATAGAACAAAGGTAAAAATGCATTTATTTGTAGTTTATCTTATGTCACTTTATATGTTCTATTCATACATTTCATTTTGGTTTTTCATTTTTAGCTCACATTAGCGTAGCTCTGATAGATTTTCGACTTCTCATCTTCAACCGCTGCATAGAATTTCACAAAACATTACAGGAAGCAAGTACCCAAGGTCCCAAGTTTGTGCTTTTTTGTGCCAATTGGTTAACAAATGTGACCACCGAGTTCTCTGGTTGGCTGGCGCATTTTCGACTTCATCTGCAACTGCTGCACATAATTTTACGAAACCTTACAGGTAGCAAGAAATTAACCCTCAACCAAGTTTGTGTCTTTTTGTGCCGATCGGTCAACTAATATGGCCGTCGAAGGCTCTGATTGGCTGACGCATTTTCGACTTCTCCTCATTAACTGCTCCACAGAATTTCACGAAACCTTACGGGAAGCAAGAACTCAAGGTCCTCTACCAAGTTTGTGTTTTCGTGCCGTTCGATGAACTATATGGCCATCGAAGGCTCTGATTGGCTGACACATTTTCGACTTCTCGTCATTAACCGCTTCACATATTTTCACGAAACCTTACAGGAAGCAAAATTCAAGGTCCTCCATCAAATTGTCCACTATCATTCAGTTGTTATCAACTCAGGTGAACGATATGCCCTCCTTGAGCCTCTCGTCTTCTTTTTCTAGAAAGCTTGGCGATGAGGTATTTTCATAACTTTTCATCTTCTAAATTCTTCAAGATCAAGAGGGATGTATGTCCACTTGGACCTTTGTTTAGAATAAGACTGAATATGATGTTTAATTTATGAGTTGCGGATCCAGGCTTTCAGATTAGATATGATAGGTTGGTTGGGAAAGGGGGGGGTCTTTAGCAAAATAATGAAAGGCATAAAAACTAAATCAAAAACATGTATATTTCACATCATAGGAAACAGACCAGAAAAAGGAAATTATTGACACATTCATTTTCATTTTGGGTAATGGGAGATATAAAGATAGTAGTGAGCAAGATGTAGATGACATGCATAACATGTAATTGAACTACGAGCTTCTTTACGTGTAACTCTTGAGGAAGTCTTCCTACATATCCAATATGTATCACAAGACTATTAAGTTTTGAACACTTTCACGTTTTTATGTTATTAATTGCAACAAATTTGATTTATTTATCATTTTTGATAGAGAAGAACATCATGATTTGACATTAAATATACGTGATAAACTATGGCAATAAGACTTCGTTGTCTTACGCTTAGATTATGATGAGTTCAAAGACATTTTGATATTAATAAGGATATACATGTAACTCAAATATATATAACAACATACGTTAATACATCTTAACACCATATACAATAGATACGGTTTGTGTAATTTTTCAGTTTCAGCGTTCAACCCTATCCCGATAACTCCTAAGTCCTGTCCGAGGACAACAGATTCAACAAAGAGATGAAGTTGCCATTTTGAAATTTATTTTGCCCAAATATGACACGTAAGCTTTTACATAGATCGGAAACATCTCCACGTCGACCTAGCGCGGACCTTGCTGATCCCCACAAACTTCCGTGCTTAACGGAAACGCCGGGTCTCGTCTCAATGTATGACCATATTTGGTTAAAAAGTCACATTACCCGTGGTGCAAAGGCATTTATCTATATACGCATCATACAGATTCATCACTTCATTGCTGGAAATATCAGTGGATACACGCAAGCAGTTATTGTCCGCAACTTAGAAAATAATATACTAAAATGGCAGACGAAGACGTTGCAGCTTTAGTTATTGACAATGGATCTGGTATGTGCAAGGCTGGGTTCGCAGGAGACGATGCCCCTCGTGCCGTCTTCCCCTCCATCGTCGGCAGACCCAGGCATCAGGTAGGTGGGGCTAAGTCTTATAGATAATTTAAACAAAGCCCAAATCATCAAAATAATGACAGCAAAACGATTGCTTTACCACACAAAATAACAAATGTACATAGAAATGATTTCTTGATGTAAAGATAATAAATAAATTTGTGTGCTTTCTCGATTTAAAGTTGCTATCATACTAGTATTTGTGAAACTTCAAAGCATCTTGTTGAAAATTGAGAAATTGATATAGACTATGTCGTAAAGAAGTCTACTTTTTCAAGTGGAAATTGTCGCACATGCATGTTAAAATGGGTTTCGATAGTAGATTTACCCACTGCGCCCTTTTATGATATTTATATTAAGGAAGTAGACCAGATACTAAGAGTGCTTTTAAACATGCATATACAAATGGAGAAAATTGACTATAAAAACTATTGAAAGCTTGTGCGCTTACGCAAACTATTTTCTAAAAAGCGGAAGTAAATTAAAATGAAAATCCCCCGAACTCCCCGCATATTTTAGACACTTCCTCTACATGAGAGCTAAGTGGGCACAGCGAGTCTAGGAATCCCTTGTTAAGGAGATTCTTCCGTGTGTTTTCCTTATATCGGGCAAACACAGAGCAAACGCGGATCCAGAAAGTTTTTCATGGGAGAGGGGGAGGGAGGGGGAGGGATGGGAGAGGGGGAGGGATTAGGTTCGAGTTTTTCATGGGAGAGGGGGAGGGATTAGGTTCAAGTTTTTCATGGGAGAGGGGGGAGGGAGGGGGAGGGATGGTAGAGGGGGAGGGATTAGGTTCGAGCCTATCATTGTCAGAAAATTACATGCACAACTTGTGAACATCAGCATTTATTTTTTACAAAACCCAAAGGACAAACTCGATCTTATTGATTGATCAACCAACTCAACCAACATTGAATAAAAAAACACCATAAGATGACTCTGGGTATCCTACATCCCCCCCGTCTGTTAAATTCAATCAACATTATAATTGGCACTGTTTCCACTCATTCATGAATTCAATTACAGGGTGTGATGGTTGGTATGGGACAGAAGGACAGCTATGTAGGAGACGAGGCACAGAGTAAGAGAGGTATCCTCACCCTCAAATACCCCATTGAGCACGGTATTGTCACAAACTGGGACGATATGGAGAAGATCTGGCATCATACCTTCTACAATGAACTCCGTGTGGCCCCCGAAGAACACCCTGTTCTCCTGACCGAGGCTCCACTCAACCCAAAGGCAAACAGAGAAAAGATGACACAGATCATGTTTGAAACCTTCAACTGTCCCGCCATGTACGTAGCTATCCAGGCCGTACTGTCACTGTATGCTTCCGGTCGTACAACAGGTATCGTGCTGGACTCTGGGGATGGGGTATCACATACAGTACCTATCTACGAGGGATACGCCCTTCCTCACGCCATTTTGAGGTTAGATCTTGCCGGACGTGATCTCACAGATTACCTTATGAAGATCCTCACAGAGCGTGGGTACTCATTCACCACCACAGCTGAAAGAGAAATCGTCAGAGACATCAAAGAAAAATTGGCCTATGTTGCCCTAGACTTTGAACAAGAAATGGCTACCGCCGCATCTTCATCTTCTCTAGAGAAGAGTTACGAACTTCCCGACGGCCAGGTCATCACCATTGGTAACGAAAGGTTCAGAACCCCCGAAGCCATGTTCCAGCCATCTTTCCTAGGTATGGAATCTGCAGGTATCCATGAAACAACATACAACAGTATAATGAAGTGTGACGTAGACATTCGTAAAGACTTATATGCAAATACCGTACTTTCTGGTGGTACCACTATGTTTCCGGGAATTGCTGACCGTATGCAGAAAGAAATTACAGCCCTTGCACCGCAGACGATGAAAATCAAGATCATAGCTCCACCAGAGAGGAAATACTCCGTGTGGATCGGTGGATCTATCCTCGCTTCTCTCTCCACCTTCCAGCAGATGTGGATCAGCAAACAAGAATACGACGAGTCTGGTCCATCCATCGTCCACAGGAAGTGCTTCTAAGATTATAATTTCTATTAGAATAGGATAGTTATTATTTATCTTTCTGTCTTTTCAAAACAATTCCTCGATGGAGTTTGTTTAGTTGATGTTTTGTCAGTGATACCTAAAATCTTAATGGAATATTCGGAAGTATTTTTCGAAAAATAAATTAGTATTTCGTTTCATATGCGAATCAATGAAGTTGTGGAGAACAAAAATGAAAGAAAAAAATTACACTACTTGAAGTTCATTTGATTGTCTTTGTATTGAAATACTGATATTACATTTATTATGACATTATCTCACTTTAATTGCATTTGTAAAGTTCAGCTTTTATTCTATTATTGTTGACAGTTTAAAATAAATATAAAAATAAACTTCTTAAAACAAATTCTTTGTGTGTTTTTTGAAACAGAATTGAGAGCATTTGTACCATCGTACATGAATATTGTATTGGAATGTTATATACCTTGGATATGATACAGAAACTATTGAGAATGATATTGGACCTGTCTGTCTGTAACTGTAGGCACAGTCTAATGAGTTACAATCTGATCAATTTTGAAAACAGGACTCTATGAAGTTTCTTTTCTGAAAGTTAGTTTGGGTTCCTTGACGTCAGCTACCATACAGAAAAAAGTGTACTTTGCTCTTCAGTCACAAGTAGACCATGGTCGTTCGTGATTGCAGGAAGAGCTTGAATATATAATGACATGTACCACGAAACACTCATAAATCATATCTCTTGGCCTTTGTTAATTTGGTTTAAGTATTCTCTTTTTAAGTTTTGTAGTGTGGTTGTATTGTGTGATATCAGGGTTTTCCGCCTTGAGCGTGTGTGTTCCTCTGTGATCACTACAGTGCGGTCTTATTGGGGATGATCTCAAACAAGAGAGAGAGAGAGAGAGAGAGTAAGTTTTATTCATAGAAGAGTTTCCTCTGTCCGTCGCTATGACACCATAGATCAATCCTCAAGATCATGGACCTTTTGGAGAATTATTAGTGTAAAGACATAAATATCAAATAGTTTTAGTCATCGTTGACATCCTCGATACTTTATCCCTTTAAATCGCATAAATACAAAACTGACCGAAAAGGAGGAATTTAATTAGCCATGGTAAGAAGCGACATAGGGAATGATTCAGCCTTACAGTCTGTCTACATGGCTTTTGTTCATTCCAAATTCTTCTAGTTCCTTCCTCGTACGTAGAATTCTTTAGGAGAAACTTCCGGGATTGCTTCACACAGGATACATGTATATTATGTACGTACATCTTTTCAAATAATTCTCTTTGATGTATTTAGATACTCGGTTTTATTTTACATTAATTCTTCCTCCTCTTCGACACGAAATTCATTTCATGTAGACTTGAACCGTATCCCCTGAATCCCCATCCACTCTTTAACTTTCTGTATAAACACGATAAAATTCAAAAAGAAAATTCGTGAACAAATTTTTAATTATGCAAAATATGTCAGAATAGTACCATTTGTCACCATCTTTCTTGCAGTTGTCGTTTCTACTTTGACGCCATTCTCGGTCTTCAACGAAAAATCCCCATCTGTAGCAAATTGAAGATACCTTTAGCGTTCAAAATGTTCGCGCGAGTTCCCCAAATTTGGCATAATAGATTTGCCCATTAGAGTGACGATTATTTTAAGAAAGATGGTATCTATATTGATGAACTACAATCCCTAGCTAATCTACATAGCCTCTCTGAATAATATATAATGAGGAAATTATAGGCAAATTACTGTATATGGATATATCTCACCCGACGAATTGAATATATGTATACGCTGCCATGCATACAGAAATATAACGCTAAATTGGCCTTTACGAGTCATTCACCGTATCATTTCCTTATAAGGCAAGAAAAAGACTCGTTACCCATGATGCAAGGCTGGCATATGTGCATGAATATTTAAAAAGCACAAGTGGATCAATTAGAAACAGCGCAAAACACGCTTCTGTCCCAAACTTCCACACAAGAAAAATGGCAGACGAAGACGTTGCAGCTTTAGTTATCGACAATGGATCTGGTATGTGTAAAGCTGGATTCGCAGGAGACGATGCCCCTCGTGCCGTCTTCCCCTCCATCGTCGGCAGACCCAGGCATCAGGTAGGTGGTATTCATCGATATGATCGATTGATTAATATAAGCTGAAATTTGCTTCTCTTTGTTCTGAATAAGGCTTTCTTGTGGGTACCAACACAAAACTGACGTTTATTCAGTAATCGTAAAAATAAGTTAATACAACAGGAATTTAATTGGTTATGTCATAATCAATAATTACTTATCAATAAAAAACGAATTTCGAAACATGTGTGTCTGTTTCACTTTAAAGACGATTTTTAAATCAGAAAGCAAACTATTTTGGACATTTAATTTTCATAACTAAAGAATACATAGCCCTTGTAAGTACTTCATGTTTACTTCCTTATGATTATCTAAAACTCATACCACTGTCTCCTAAGAAAGGAATTTACCTGACTAGACATGAACATGTAACATGAACGAGACATGGTACACATTTATTCCCAATAAAAGATATATAAGTTACATCTGTACGAGTTTTGACGATTTGAACATTATAAGTAATATATTATCTTTAGATATATATAGTTTACTATTGATTCGAATTTGCCTGTCACCGACGTCAATGTAATATAACATACCATTCTCGTCTTTCAATATGACTTATAAGGTGGAAAACTAGTTTTTATTGCTTTCTATTGACTTATCATTGGCATCAAAATTTAAACCCCTTCTTTACTTTTAATTTACAATGAAGATGAAATTTGATATATACCATGGTTTGGGCAACGCATGGCAAGTTACAATTAGGTCAAGGTTGACTTGTTTTGCGAGGAGTTTATTTATTACTCCTTGATTTCATGCTAAAATTTTAGTTTATCGGACCTTTCAAGTTTTGGAGTTGTAATCGAATATAAAACATGGTTATCGATTACAGAGTATGCCCATGTTTTGGTATGATTAACCTATTTTTGATCATCTATGCCCTATTTTAATTTTAACATGAAATTTTCAGCGCTATTTCATTTCTTTCTTGTTTGCTCCAAAAGAGACATTTAATGAAGCCAAGACTCTGCACAAGATTTTCTGATAATTACAAAGCTAGTTGAGTGAAGTCATGGATGACTTGGTGAGTGTCACTGCTGGTGGACCAGGAGTCCCCGAGGGCACATGTAGCCAAGTTCGATCAACTTCGGTTGATCGTCTGTCTCTTCAACGCATTCGAAAATTTCTGTTATCAAAATTTCATGAAATTTCTAAAACATGGGTCCTGTAGCATCATATCCCACCCATCCTGCTACGTCTTTCGGTACATTTTAGACATACTAAATTTCACACTCTTTCGTCATATTACATTGTTTAGATTGAGGATCACTGACGAGGGTTAAGTACCCGAAACGTGCATGTCTGATCCATGCTGAAATTGTATCTGTTCTTAAATGATGCTATCAAATTTGAAGACGTTTAACATTTCAGTATTATAGTCATTCTCCGTATGACTCACATAATCTTCGCTCCTTTCTTGTCGCGGATAGTATCATATCAATTCCGGATCACATTTTGTTATGTTAACAACAAAGAGCTTAACTGCTACCAAAATGAAAATAAACCCCAAATAAATGAAAAGCAATATAATCGCCGATTCTCAGAGGAGAATAGTGAATACCGCTGAACATTGTCGTCATATTGGGGATCTTCTCCTTGTCTTTATCGTTAAGTTTGATAACCTTAGAATTACATACCATATCTTTCGATTTTGCAGGGTGTGATGGTTGGTATGGGACAGAAGGACAGCTATGTAGGAGACGAGGCCCAAAGTAAGAGAGGTATCCTCACCCTCAAATACCCCATTGAGCACGGAATTGTCACAAACTGGGACGATATGGAGAAGATCTGGCATCATACCTTCTACAATGAACTCCGTGTGGCCCCCGAAGAACACCCTGTTCTCCTGACCGAGGCTCCACTCAACCCAAAGGCAAACAGAGAGAAGATGACACAGATCATGTTTGAAACCTTCAACTCTCCCGCCATGTACGTAGCTATCCAGGCCGTACTGTCACTGTATGCTTCCGGTCGTACTACAGGTATCGTACTGGACTCTGGAGATGGGGTATCACACACAGTACCCATCTACGAAGGATACGCCCTTCCTCACGCCATTTTGAGATTAGATCTCGCCGGACGTGATCTCACAGATTACCTTATGAAGATCCTCACAGAGCGAGGCTACTCATTCACCACCACAGCTGAGAGAGAAATCGTCAGAGACATTAAAGAAAAATTGTGCTATGTTGCCTTGGACTTTGAACAAGAAATGGCTACCGCCGCATCATCATCTTCTCTAGAAAAGAGTTATGAACTTCCCGACGGTCAGGTCATCACCATTGGTAACGAAAGGTTCAGGGCCCCAGAGGCCATGTTCCAGCCATCTTTCCTCGGTATGGAAGCTGCTGGTTTGCATGAAACAACATACAACAGTATCATGAAATGTGACGTAGACATTCGTAAAGATTTGTACGCAAATACCGTTTTATCTGGTGGTTCTACCATGTACCCAGGTATTGCTGACCGTATGCAGAAAGAAATAACAGCTCTTGCTCCATCAACAATGAAAATCAAGATCATAGCTCCACCAGAGAGGAAATACTCCGTGTGGATTGGTGGATCTATCCTCGCTTCTCTCTCCACCTTCCAGCAGATGTGGATCAGCAAGCAGGAATACGACGAGTCTGGTCCATCTATCGTCCACAGAAAGTGCTTTTAGATGTGTTACGGTTTACTAATTATTTTGCTATGAATTTTGATGACGAATGCCTTTTTGAAGGATTTCACTGATATCATTAGTCAGTTAGAGACATAAACGTGCAGACATGCCTTCATTCTTTTAATTTTACATCAAGTATTTCTGTTTATTGTTGTCGGAATTTCAATTAAAATATGAAAAAAGAAAATTCAAAATAAATAGATCCATATCGTGATCATATAAAAGTAACTCATTCTTGGCTTAACTTATTCAAAGACAAGAATTTCCGAATCTTATCGCCTTTTTTAAAGAATTGATTTCCAAAAATTGTGGGAAAAAATGAGAAAGCTTACAATAAATTGCACAATTAACAAGGATATGAAATTACTCAAGAAAAATAGAAAACAATACATCTCTTGCCTTTCAAAGAATCAAAAGGTACAAAGTTACATACATGCACCTCACAATGTCGAACTTCTACACTAACTCATTGCTTATGAAATGTTATCTTTTAGAAGATGTATACTGCACTTTTTGCAACAGTGCAAGAGAGACACTTCTTCCTCTGTTCTGGAACTGCACCCATAGCTAATGTGCATTTGGGCATGTTTGATAAATGGAATCTCTGAAAAGTACAGCGTTATAATAGATAGAAAAGCAGAAGATATGAAAATGAAAACTTGTGTAATCTGAAATGACAAGTATGCACTGGTTTAAGTAGACATGGACATAAAAAGCAGATCTTTATACCCCCGCCATATAATGGTGGGGATATATAGTGATGCACTTGTCCATGCGTGCGTCCGTCCCACCTGTGGTTTCCGGACATTTAAAGGAAAACTATTACAGATAATCAATTCATTTCTTGCATATAGCTTTTACACCAAGAAACACAAGTCAAAATCAAATATGAGTCATGTCCATCAATTTTGTGCAGAGTTATGCCCCTTGAAACTTAGAAAATTCAAAATTTTGTGGTTTCCGGAAATTTAAAGGTGAACAGTTATAGATAAATATAATCAATTCATTTCTTGCATATAGCTTTTATTCCAAGAAATACAGGTCAAGTTCGAATATGGGTCATGTTCCTCAATTTTGTGCAGAGATATGCCCCTTGAAACTTAGAAAAAAAAATTTGTGGTTTCCGGACGTTTTAAGGAAAACCGTTACAGATAATCCATTCATTTTTTGCATACAGCTATTACACCAAGAAATACAGGTCAAGTTCGAATATGGGTAATGTCTCTCAATTACGTGCAGTGTTATGCCACTTGAAACTTAGACAAATTCACAAATTTGTGGTTTCCACACATTTGAAGGAAAACTGATACAAAGTATCAATTCATTGCTTTTACACCAAGAAATAAAGGTCAACTTCAAATAAAGGTCATGTCCTTCCATTAGATGCAGAGTTATGGCCCTTGAAACTTAGACAAATTCAAAATTTTGTGGTTTCTGGACATTAGAAGGACAACTCTTGCAGATAATAAATTCATTTATTGAATGTAGCTATTATACCAAAAATTACAGGTTAGGTTTGAATATGACTCAATTTTATGCAGAGTTGTGCCCCTTCATACTTGAAAAAAAATCAATATTTTGTGCTTGCCTGACATTTAAATGAAAACTGTTACAGGGAATATATTTTTATTTCTTTGATATAGCTTTACATTGAGAAATACAGGTCAAAAGTTCTAATAAAGGGTCGAGTTCCTCAATTTTGTGTTGAATTGTGGACCTTCAAACTTGTTATACATTGCATATATGTAAAATATGCCGGATGGGGGTATCATTGACCCTTAGATCAACAATAAATTTCATTTTAATAATACTTTTGTCTGTCTGTTAATCACACTTTCAAATAAACGGTAATAGATATAAATTTTACTTCTGTATGAAGAAATCCAGAGATGGTCAAGATTAACCTCAAGGTCAAGTTGTAACAGCAAATATGCGACAGGCAACACACCTGTTTTTGAAGAATCTAGTTTACTAAACGTTGCTCATTCGGTCTCGAAAAACGCAAATTCTTGTGTATTATAGTCTCCTCACCCTTAGATGACGAAACAAGACTGCTAAACACAAAGCCCCAATAACACACTTATGAATATATAAGGTATAAATGGATATCAAAAGCATAGGGGCGTACGAAAGACATTCCGTGCTCTTGAAGCGAGCACTCGAGGAGTCCTATCAACTTTCAGAGAGGAGAAGTTGTCAGGGCCCTGTATTTTTTGACGGGGTTTGGACATGACCAGTTATAGAGTCTCGTCGACACAGTCAGTCAGCATAGAACTCTTAGGAATGCGCTAATACAAGGCTGAAGATGAGTCAAGTACCATGCACAGTGTCCTTCTAGTGACATCAGGATCATATCCAAGGTATTAAGACGATTGATTATTATACAGTCATTTGTGCCTCATGTGAAATTCATGTGAAATTTACATGAACTTTACATAATAGTTCACATGAAATTTATGTTAAACGAGCACGAATAAAATATTCATATGATTTTTTTTTATATGAAATTCATGTTAAGTTTCTGACATGAGTTTCATGTAAATTCAATTTCGCATGAGCGTCACAAGGAAAAAAATTCATGTGAAGTAAAGTTATGTGAAATTCATGTGAAATATTTTTCACATAAATTTTATGTGAAATTTATACGAATTTCACATAAAATCGTGTGAAATTTACATGATGCTCATTTCATATGAACTTCATGTGAGGCACAATTGGCTATGATATGGCGTATATTCGATGGAAATTCAATCTACCTTTGATTCGTCTTATTTTGTTTATTTTGTCAACATAATTTAAGGCAGGTTTTCACAGAGTCATAATCTGTTTCAGGTAAAGATTCGAATTTCAAAAATCCCAGAGTAATGTTTGTAAAATTTATAGAAAGTTTTAACTAGTTTATGAAAACGGAAAATTTCTTGGTAATTTGTTAATTTCTACTGTGAAAATCCAAAACATTAGTACATGCTTTAGTGTATCGGATGGATTAAGATAGGTAAATAACGTAAGGCGGTACATCCATCATGCCAGGAAAAAATTACGATGTTGAATCTGAATTCATCTCTTTTGTCGTACACACTGATGAAATTTCTCCTATTACAGTTTTGATATCGAGGTACAAAAATGGCGTTTCTGAATTCATAGCGTTTGCTTTCTTAGCGTCGATTCTTTGGGAAGAATTTCATTCTTATATTTCTCAAAGCATGGTTTTCTATAGTCACAATATCATCCAGATACCTAGAAGAACCATTAAAGCATTTCACACTTGTCCATTATTTATATTATTTGTTGTCCGGACGAGAAACCCTTCAATTCAGATGTGAAAATATACTTTGAATGCGCTAATACAAGGCTGAAGATGAGTCAAGTACCATGCAGAGTGTCCTTCTAGTGACATCAGGATCATATCCAAGGTATATAAGACGATTGATTATTATACAGTCATTTGTGCCTCATGTGAAATTCATGTGAAATTTACATGAACTTTACATAATAGTTCACATGAAATTTATGTTTAACGAGCACGAATATAATATTCATATGATTTTTTTTTATATGAAATTCATGTTAAGTTTCTGACATGAGTTTCATGTAAATTCAATTTCGCATAAAAGTCACAAGGAAAAAAATTCATGTGAAGTAAAGTTATGTGAAATTCATGTGAAATATTTTTCACATAAATTTTATGTGAAATTTATACGAATTTCACATAAAATCGTGTGAAATTTACATGATGCTCATTTCATATGAACTTCATGTGAGGCACAATTGGCTATGATATGGCGTATATTCGATGGAAATTCAATCTACCTTTGATTCGCCTTATTTTGTTTATTTTGTCACCATAATTTAAGGCAGGTTTTCACAGAGTCATAATCTGTTTCAGGTAAAGATTCGAATTTCAAAAATCCCAGCCCAGTTTACACAATCATGTTTTAAAAACATGTCAAAAATATTGCAGTAAATGTTTTAGAAACGTGATTTTGTATGGTTCCAGAAATATCAATAAAACATTTTTGGAAACATTTCATTTTGTTCAGCGCTCTTAAATGTTGTTAAAACGTTTTACAAACATTCTATACGACAGCACAGTGTTTTAAACATGTTCTCATGTCGTTTTGTCTGAAATGTTTCAACAAAACCTGTTTGAAACCATACAAAAATATTTCGAAAATGTTTTGTGTTACCTGGGAGAGTAATGTTTGTAAAATTTATAGAAAGTTTTAACTAGTTTATGAAAGCGGAAAATTTCTTGGTAATTTTTTAATTTCTACTGTGAAAATCCAAAACATTAGTACATGCTCTAGTGTATCGGATGAATTAAGATAGGTAAACAACGTAAGGCGGTACATCCATCATGCCAGGAAAAAATTACGATGTTGAATCTGAATTCATCTCTTTTGTCGTACACACTGATGAAATTTATCCGATTACAGTTTTGATATCGAGGTACAAAAATGGCGTTTCTGTATTCATAGCGTTTGCTTTCTTAGCGTCAATTCTTTGGGAAGAATTTCATTCTTATATTTCTCAAAGCATGGTTTTCTATAGTCACAATATCATCCAGATACCTAGATGAACCATTAATGCATTTCACACTTGTCCATTATTTATATCATTTGTTGTCCGGACGAGAAACCCTTCAATTCAGATGTGAAAATATACTTTGTATCCTCTCTATCAAAACATCATTTACACGTAATAAGTTCTTGATTTCATTTTGTCAATCACATTTCCTGTTTTTTTTTATAGAACAAACAATTTAACGGTAAGTAAAACCCGTCCCCTCATTATTGGAGGAATGGTCCTGAAATGTGGGACTAGATTAATTTATGTACAGCCAATATACAACTGTAAAAAAACAATAAAGAAATTACTATACCCTTTTTCTTAAGGAGGATTGAGGGGTTTCCGTGCCAGTGTTTTTCTTTTAAGAAATAAAATATGTTACCCATCCTGCTACGTCTTCCGGTACATTTTTGGACGTCATAATTTAATTTTCATTCTCATTGGCCATATTACATTGTTTAGATTAAGGATCACTGACGAGGGTTAAGTACCCGAAACGTGCACGTCTAGTCCATGCTGCAAATTCATCTGTTCTTAAATGATGCTATTGAACTGAAGACGTTTAACATTCTAGAAGATATATTTTATCTTTAAAGACACATGTCTTTTAGGTCTTTTATTATAAAGACACATGTCTTTTAGGTCAAGGTTTCCGCTTCATTCTGTAAATTTTACAAAAATTATAGTCAACTTCTTTTAAAATTCGGATCTATACAAGCAGCAAAGTACATTACTTTGATTATTACACAACCTGCCTTTTATGGTGATATGATAAGCAAAATTAGAAGGATCAAAGGCAGACAGCATAACCATCGAAAATGCGTCAGAATCATCAAACGCCTTTTATACCGTGGATATGATACTAATGTCACCAGACGGACACTATGCTTGGTACTTGACCAATCTACAGTCTTGTACCAGCGCATTCTTAAGACTTGCACTCAGCTTAACTGTGACGATGGGACTCCATGACAGGCCCTGTCCAAACCTCTTTAGAGAAGTCAGGGCCCCGACCACCTGTCCTGTCTGAATGTCAGTCGGACTCATCGGGTGATAACATACATGAGCTTGCTACAGCTGACAGAGCACGGACCTGTATTACGTACGCCCTCTTTTTAAATCCATTAACATTTTCATCTGTGTTGCTTGAGCCCCTGCGTTTTGTGATCTTGTTTGTGTGTGGTCATCTAACAGTGAGGAGTTTGTTTTACACCACAGTTGTACGTTCTTCGAGACCTCCGGGTAATAGGAAAAGTGAGAGGGTTGTGCGCACGTGATCCAGAATAAACACACCATTTGCTACCTGTGTGGCAAATGGCCGTCCAAAGTCGGCACCGGTTACCCATTGGTCTCATTGGTTTATGTGTAGTCTTTTGTGTTAGATGTTTATATGTCGTACGTCTCTTTTTCGTCACGTTTTTGCATCGGGTGTTTTGGTGTTTTGTTGTTGGTACTGCAACATGGTCTGGTTGGAGATCCCTTCCCTTCTTTTCTAACAAAAGTACACTTCGTTTATGTTAGGCGACTTTTTAAAACGCTTAAAAAGACACTACGTTATACTTTAAATTTCTTAGTTTTCACATGAAAAATGTTTTTGACAATAACCCTGTACATACTTTTGCTCAGAATAAGGCTGCCTCTTATATTTAATTGCGAAAAAAAAAGGAAAAAAAAAGAATTAAGCTATGATTATTTAAAAAGGCGATAAAGACTCAACAAAACTTATAGATTTACTGACAACACACTGTACCCTACTAATATAATAACCCTGTACTTAATCCGTTTTCATGATCTCATAAAATGTTTCAAATGAGTCAAGTTGATCAAAATGAAGTAAAAGATTTTTCATTTTAGAGATAGCCCGAGTCTTTGAATGGTAATCATGAAAGTAAACAATCTATCAAAAGTTTTATTTATAATCCATGCAGTAAAACAGCCTGTCTCTGTATGGAGTGGTAGACTGCTACATTGGCCAACTGCATAACTATAAGTGATTGTACATAAAGAAGCTTTTACGAGTCATTCACCGTATCATTTCCTTATAAGGTAAGAAAAAGACTCGTTACCCATGGTGCAAGGCTGGCAGATGTGCATGAATATTTAAAAAGCATAAGTAGTTTCAATTAAATAACAGTTTGTCCCAAACTCTCGCACAAGAAAAAAATGGCAGACGAAGACGTTGCAGCTTTAGTTATTGACAATGGATCTGGTATGTGTAAGGCTGGGTTCGCAGGAGACGATGCCCCTCGTGCCGTCTTCCCCTCCATCGTCGGCAGACCCAGGCATCAGGTAAGTGGGGTTCATCGACAAAATATGATTTAAGCTGATTTCAGTCCGCGTCAAGAAAACAATCACGGAAATGAATACAAAATGCATATAATAAAAACTAATAGGAATATGCCTAGATCACCATCGAAGTACTTTTTTAAATTCAAAAGGCTTCCCAGGTTGACTCACCAGTTTTCCGAAATAGGAAAAATACCGATAGAATACTGTGATGGCTGATGCATTGTTTAAGCAAGACAATAGAGTTGGAACAATTTTTACAACTAAATAATATATTGTCCTGTGTTTAGTAACACACTTTCATTGATCTTCTGTTGTATTTTTTCATATCCATGAGTGAATACCGAAAACTTTTCCAGAGGGGTTCAACCCGTCGTAAAAATGGGAATAAGCTTTTTATGGGAAATTCCTGGGGGGGGGGGGGGGTCCCCAACCCCGTCTAATTCCGCATTTGATTTTTTTCATCATAGTACATGTACTTCAAAACTTTTACACAGCCACGCCCTGATGACACGAATGTGTGAACTATGAAAAAAAAACATAAGTGTCCATCTAGTTTAGCTTTTTTTTATTTTAGTTTTCTTTTGATTTACACAGAGATTTGCAATTGAAATGTAATATACCACTCCTCTCGTCAATTTTAAGCACGTTGAGAAAGAGAACGAAGTTTTCAAACTGTTTGAAATCCACGGTCTATTGCACTGTGATTATAGCACAGCGGAGAAGGGGCCATGGGTATTCGACGATGATATTAGTGGTACAAAGCCAGATCAAATGACTTGTTGTAGTAGGAGTATTGCTAATAATTTCACGCAAAACTATAATGATAAAAGTATTGGAGTTTAAATTAAACATAAAACTGGTACAGAGTTAATTCGTGTTTGAATATGTTAATCTGTTTTGGAGAATTTTTGCTATAGTGACATAATAAATTCAGCTTATTTTCTTTTATTTTTTCTGCAATGGTAAAAGATATTTTTAAAAATGCTGGTTGCTTAAGTTTTGTGTTAACAAGTATATATTTACTAATTCATGTGTTGCTTTGGCCCCCTTGTTTTCCTGTCTTATTTGTATGTTCATCATGCAGTAAGGAGGTAGTTGTATTAATTGTGAGAACTTCGAGTGGGAGGGTTGTGCGAAAGTAATCCGGATAACTGCACCATTTGCTACTAATCTGGCAGATTCCTTCCTAAGTTGGCATCGCTTGCCCATTGGTCTCGTTCGTTAATATGTAGTCTTCTGTGTTTTGATGTTGTATTTGTATCTGTGTCTCTTGCTGTAAATGTCATAAATGCTATTATATTTTAAAATCCTTCATGGATAAAACGGTTTTCCTGTTAAAGGCAAAGGAAGAAAATGTCACAAAATGTAGACAATTTGATGAAAAATGTTCTTAAAATAATATCAACAACCTTCATCATTTTGTTTTATAACAACATCCTAATATATTTTTACCCGTTCGTTTATTAAACTTACAGGGTGTGATGGTTGGTATGGGACAGAAGGACAGCTATGTAGGAGACGAGGCCCAGAGTAAGAGAGGTATCCTCACCCTCAAATACCCCATTGAGCACGGTATTGTCACAAACTGGGACGATATGGAGAAGATCTGGCATCATACCTTCTACAATGAACTCCGTGTGGCCCCCGAGGAACACCCTGTTCTCCTGACTGAGGCTCCACTCAACCCAAAGGCAAACAGAGAAAAGATGACACAGATCATGTTTGAAACTTTCAACTCTCCTGCCATGTACGTAGCTATCCAGGCCGTATTGTCACTGTACGCTTCCGGTCGTACTACAGGTATCGTACTTGATTCTGGGGATGGGGTATCACACACAGTACCTATCTACGAGGGATACGCCCTTCCCCACGCCATCATGAGATTAGATCTTGCTGGACGTGACCTCACAGATTACCTTATGAAGATCCTCACAGAGCGTGGCTACTCGTTCACCACCACAGCTGAGAGAGAAATCGTCAGAGACATTAAAGAAAAATTGAATTATGTGGCTCTGGACTTTGAACAAGAAATGCAAACGGCTGCATCATCATCTTCTCTAGAGAAGAGTTACGAACTTCCCGACGGTCAGGTCATCACCATTGGAAACGAAAGATTCAGATGTCCCGAGGCCATGTTTCAGCCATCTTTCCTCGGTATGGAATCTGCTGGTTTGCATGAAACAACATACAACAGTATAATGAAGTGTGACGTAGACATTCGTAAAGACTTGTACGCAAATACCGTTTTATCTGGTGGTTCTACCATGTTCCCAGGTATTGCTGACCGTATGCAGAAAGAAGTCACTGCGTTAGCTCCGCCTACAATGAAAATCAAGATCATAGCTCCACCAGAGAGGAAATACTCCGTGTGGATTGGTGGATCTATCCTCGCTTCTCTCTCCACCTTCCAGCAGATGTGGATCAGCAAGCAGGAATACGACGAGTCCGGTCCATCCATTGTCCACAGGAAGTGCTTCTAAATACCTAATACTTTATGTTGTAATTTTAAATACATTGTGATATTTTGCAAAGAGAAGAATATGGACACGTTATTTTTAAGCATTTCACTCATATCATTGGTCATCTAGAGAAACAATATACAATTAATATTTTCCATTTAACATCAACATTGTTGAATATTAAAGTTGTTTATAAAAAACACCTCAAAATAAATATATATGTACATTGTAAAAGTATATTCGTTTTTGTATGGTTAAACTGTTCCAATGGGAAAAATATAAAATCTTGTTGTCCGTCCTTTTACCTGGAAATCATTTCGGTTTTCTCCGAAAAATGGAAGAGATGCATGTATCTTTCGAAGTGTCGTTAGTCATTGCGAGAAACTGGCAAAGAATTAAAGGTCTGTCAAACATAGAATTCTCTTCTGAAAGAATATAGAATTTCATAAAACATGATTTAAAGTCTAAAAATGTTCTTTTCATACTTTATTTTTATTCAAAAGTTCGAGCATTATATTCCTTAGGAACTATATTCCCCTATTACGAGCTTCTGCAGAACCGATGTACATCTCTGAAACCTGTAAAACAAAGGAGGGGATCCCCAACTCCATAACCCCCAATCCAAAAACACAGAGCAGACAAGCAAAGAAAGAGACGCAAAAAGAACAAGGAGCACAACTCACAACATAGATCTCGCATCCATTCATATGGGAGAGGGTTTTTGTTTGCTTGCTTTGGTTCCTGTTTTATCCTGATTTTGTATGCCTTCGGTTTCTGACGTTCTGAATTATCGATTTTGTGCTGTATACCAGGGATATGGTCATTATCAATATTTGTAATAGACACATTAAACAAATGAGGCCACACATAAAACATCTAACAAAACGTTATTTTTATCGCCGGTGGTAGAACAAAGGTCACTCTGCAATACTATACTTAATAAATGGGTCCACAATATTTGTTTAAGCAATTAAGGTATTTAAACAAGTTACTTCTGAACAGCTGTTGCGACGGATGTTGCATGCAATCAGGAGACGCTGACTCTCCCCGCCCGGTCACCTTGTCTCACTTCGGAATGATGTTCATTCCGGTGTTCGCAACCGTTTCGATGGAAATTCTCACGATTTTGCTTTGCCTTCTCGACTTTGAGACTGGATAAAGGTTAGGTACTTCGGGGTACGTCGATATCGGGGAGGTAACTCTAAGACAAAATGTTCAGAAGTTAATATGAAAGCTGTACTTGTTTGAATACCTTTATTACTTAAACAAATATTGTGGATCCATTTATTAAATATTATTGCAGAGTGTTCTTTGCTCTACCACCTATAACAAAAATAACATTTTGTTACAAACTCTAAGGTTCAAGTCTCAGAAGGGTAGATCGCCTTTGCAGAAGCCTATTAGAGGGGAATATAGTTCCTTAGGAATATTATGCCCGAGCTTTTGAATACACATAAAGTATGAAAACAACCATTTCTTCGAAAGGTGCAGAGTTACTTTTTTGGCAGACTTATATGAGAACAAAGTTTGAAATCTTGACTATGTATGTGTAAAAGCATGTTACTATGAAAACATATATACGGATGATTGGTAAAAGTTAACGATGTAAATACATAAACTGATTTTACACTATCTCCACTTTCTGACATAAATTGATTTCACACTATCTCTACTTTCCGACAAAATAACTAGAATGATATATTTTTATTTCTGTCATACAGATTGAGAGAATTTGATCCAATCATTGAAACATAAAGGAGAACGCTATATAAATATGATCAGTCTCTATACAATTCCCTTGTAAATACAGTATTCATTGGAGATGGCGCCACAAAAGTTGCCGAGGAACGGATATTTATTGTTAATTTGTATTGATTTGAACCATTTTTAAATGAGTCAATCTCTGCATATATGTATTTCTGTGGCGCCATCTCCAATGAATTCTGTATTTACAAGAGAATTGTGTAGAGACTGATCATATCTATATAGCGTTCTCCTTTATGTTTCAATGATTGTATCAAATTTTCTTAATCTGTATGACAGAAATAGAAGTATATCATTCTATTACTGTCACAGAAAAAATCCCACCATATTTCAAAAGAAAAGAGACTCCTTGTATTTCATTTAGCTACACACCAACAGTTGCATCTAAAATTTACAATTACAAACGATTCTTGCAGTGTATTGATTTAAGTAATCCCTCACTACATCCTCTTCCTTGCGAATGTTCTTCATCGGATTTCAACTACTCTCCTTGTGGACACGTTATTACTGGTGAACTTAGTATAGTCAAGAACCACAAGTTAAGAGAATTGTTAAAAAAGGGTCCCAAATACAGAGAAAGTATGTCCTTTACATGGAACCAAAATGTCAAAATTATCATGGACTCTTGTGAGGAATATGCAAGACGTTGGGCAAAGAAAGAGGATGTACAGCTCGACACCCTTTCCGAATGGATAAAATCAATCAGAGGGCTACTTTTATCTAGAATTTACCGATTAAAATCAACTGTGAACACCATATTCGAGTCTATATTTAAAGACCCTGATGTTATCACAGAGCTTATCTACCTCCAAGAACATTATGTCATCACACCAGCGGACAAAGCCTCAAATAATTACACATTTACTTGCAAAAAGTACTATTTCGACAGTCTAGTTAAAGAGTTGGGTTTAAATTCGACACCTGGAAATCCGACTTACACCCCAACGAACCTTTCTGCCTCTGAAATAATAGATAACCACAAATCAGCTCTTGCTCCCTTTGGCTTCCAGACGAACAATTTAGATTTAGATTTACCATACTTATACTGCATACCTAAAATGCATAAGAATCCGTATAAACAACGTTTTATCGCTGGTTCCTCCAAATGTTCTACAAATCTGTATCGATGACAAATATGGATAATGACTATATCCGTGTTTACAGTACAAAATCGATAATTCAGAAAGTCAGAAACAGAAGGCATACAAAATCAGGATAAAACAGGAACCAAAGCAAACAAACAAAAACCTCCACCATATGAAGAGAAGCGAACTCCCGATATGAGAGTGAAACCAGGTGCCCAGGAAGAGTAAGCATCTCCTGCTTGCATGCAACACCCGCCGCTTCAATTCGGTAGAACTGTCACATCCGGTTACTTCCATTTCGGAAGACATATAGTACAATCTTTGGTTGGATGGTTCAAATGGTCTATGACAAAATATCATCCACCATTCTGGAGAGTGGGACATCATAGTGTATGACGAGTTCCCCATATCGACCGTAGAACTTCCTCAGTGACGATGTTAGTCGGTCACAAACATATCCCTGACTGAGAAGCTTATCTGAAGGACGCCTAGCTCTCAGAACAAAATCCGTATATTTGGTACTTGCTCTGGCATAGCGTATCAACTGAGATATGAAAACGCCATAAGCTGGCGATGAAGGGATGTTGCTACTCAGAAAAGGAAAGTTTGTAATGCTGAAATTGAAGTCGTCACGTTTGTCATAGATTGAGGTGTTCATGTGACCATCAGTGTCGTAGGACAACATTATGTCCAAATAGGATGCTGAATTATTTGTCTCTGTAGTTTCTTTGCCTTCAAGCTCTGAAGGATAGATACTGCTCAGGTAATCCGCGAATTTTGGATCATTGATGGACAACACATCGTCTATGTATCTGTAAGTGAAGTTGAAGTCAGAAGCTAAGTATCTTTTCCCTTCAGAGACCAAAGATTGAATGAATTCAGCTTCGTACGAGTAAAGGAAAATGTCGGCAAGGAGTGGGGCACAATTGGTCCCCATTGGAATTCCGACAATTTGCTGAAAGACTTTTCCTCCAAACACCACAAAAATGTTGTCGATCAAAAAGTTTAACATCTGAATAATATCTGTTTCAGTGTACTTATTTTCAGAATCGGACTTTTCTTTTACAAAGTAGGTTTTGTCATAGTTCACAACAATAAATTTGTATTTGTGATTACCGTTCTTACTTGTAAACGCATTACTTATAATTTTTGCGAGTCTTTCTTTCAATTTAGAATGTGGAATTGTAGTGTAAAGTGTCGAAAAATCAAAGGCTTTGATCGAATGGACTCTACTAAAATGAGTGGAATTCAAAGTTCCTTCGAATTCTTTAAAATCCACATCTGGTTGATACCACTGCGAGAATATACTGTCGAACAATATTTTTGAAGCCCAGATTTGATTTCAGATAAAACTTTGGTGAGTGAGATCGATACAGATTTGGTAGAACATTTTGAGGAACCAGCGATGAAACGTTGTTTGTACGGATTCTTATGCATTTTAGGTATGCAGTATAAGTATGGTAAATCTAAATCTAAATTGTTCGTCTGGAAGCCAAAGGAAGCAAGAGCTGATTTGTGGTTGTCTATTATTTCAGAGGCAGAAAGGTTTGTTGGGGTGTAAGTGGGATTTCCAGGTGTCGAATTTAAACCCAACTCTTTAACTAGACTGTCGAAATAGTACTTTTTACAAGAAAATGTGCAATTATTTGAGGCTTTGTCCGCTGGTGTGATGACATAATGTTCGTGGAGGTAGGTAATCTCTGTGATAACATCAGGGTCTTTAAATATAGACTCGAATATGGTGTTCACAGTTGATTTTAATCGGTAAATTCTAGATTAAAGTAACCCTCTGATGGATTTTATCCATTCGGAAAGGGTGTCGAGCTGTTCATACTCTTTCTTTGCCAAACGTCTTGCATATTCCTCACAAGAGTCCATGATGATTTTGACATTTTGGTTCCATGTAAAGGACATACTTTCTCTGTATTTGGGACCCTTTTAAAACAATTCTCTCAACTTGTCGTTCTTGACTATACTTAGGTCACCAGTAATAACGTGTCCACAAGGAGAGTAGTTGAAATCCGATGAAGAACCTTCGCAAGGAAGTCGATTTGGTGAGGGATTACTTAAATCAATACACTGCAAGAATCGTTTGTAATTGTAAATTTTAGATGCAACTGCTGGTGTGTAGCTATAGGAAATACAAGGAGTTTCTTTTCTTTTGAAATATGGTGGGATTTTTTTCTGTGACAGTTTTGTGATTCAAAATTTGACCAAGATTTAATTTATCATTACCTTTGTTTGCAAATCTTACTTTAATGAAAGAATGATAGATTCCTTTTCTTGCAATATTTTGTTCAAATTTACTAAGAATGAAATACGTCATAGATATTTTTAAAATAAAAAAAAAATTCAAACGAAGATGGTCTTCTCCAATAATCAAGACCTCTTCATTGTTCATTATAGCTTCTATTTCAAAATCTTTTCATATCATACAAAGTGCTGTATCTCATCGATAGTATTCATTCCACAGAGTCAGAAAACACTTTCCGAGTTCCATTTTACCACTTACGGTACATAGACCATAGTGCGACAATATTCATTGTTAATTTGTATTGATTTGAACCATTTTTAAATGAGTCAATCCCTGCATATATGTATTTCAGTGACGCCACCTCCAATGAATTCTGTATTTACAAGGGAATTTTGTAGAGATTGATCATATCTATATAGCGTTCTCCTTTATGTTTCAATGGTTGAATAACATTCTCTCCATTTAAATAACAGAAATAGAAATATATCATTCTTACTCATTCTTTAATGATTTTGTCAGAAAGTAGAGAGTGAAAATTCAATTTATGTATTTATATACCACATCGTTAACTTTTACTAAACATCTGATATATATGTTTCTATAGTAACATGTCAACTTTGATCACCAATTTCTCAGCTCAGAAAAAAGGAAAAACGCTTTCACACATGCATAGTCAATATTTCAAACATTTTTCTCATATACGTCTGCCTAAAAAGTAACTCTGCATCTTTCGAACAATTTGGCACTGAAAGTTGAGGACTTCACCTAGTGCTCTCATACTTTCCTATACATGTCACATCCTTACTCGAAATATAGTGCCTCGTTACGTATCAAGTATAGCTCATTTGAAATGATATAAAATTTCATAAAACATGATATAAATTCTACGCATAAAAATGGTTGTCTTCATACTTTATTTGTATTCAAAAACTCGGGCATTATATTCCTTAGGAACTATATTCCCCTATTACACGCTTCTGCAAAGGCGATTTACCCCTCTGAGACCTGTAACTTAGATTTTGTAACAAAACGTTATTTTTATCGCTGGTGGTAGAGTAAAGAACACTCTGCAATACTATTTAATAAATGGATCCACGATATTTGTTTAAGTAATAAAGGTATTCAAACAAGTACAGCTTTCATATTTACTTCTGAACATTTTGTCTTAGAGTTACCTCCCCGATATCGACTCTGACGGATATTGCACAACCCCATGCACAAACCAAATGGTAATTTATATACAGGTTTTAAACAAGTTGTCTTCGGGGTAAGCCGTGGCGTGCTTGGGTTCAAATCGAACACTGATCCTTTCTACAGAGACAAAAGCTGCTAGATCTACCCTCGTCAAAAGACTTCGGTTGATTGGCGGGGGTACCAACACGCTAACTTGATACTCACTCTTTTTCTTTTTCTATCACTTCATTTTTCATCCAACAAAATCATTCGTAGCTGCAGAAACGGCCAACGACACTTGGAAATTTGGTTGGTAGGGGTGTGTTGGTCGCAGGAAAGTACTTTGAACAAATCCGGGACCCAAATTTAGGATTTGGCCGGCACGAATCGGCAAATTTTCTAGGGGATTATTGACTGTGTCTCACTCGAATAAAATAAAACTAAACGATCGGCAATCATATTTTACCTTGTTAAGCTTTAATATCAATGATACGGCCGGGATTCTACTTGCCTCCGCTTCGTCTCTTCGAATTCAAGCGCCATGTTGTAAGTTTACACTCATGCGTCAGGTCAAACACGTGACACCACGAGGTTGTTTCCATAACAACGTCCTTTCATATGGATCGGGTGTCACGTGTTTGACCTGACGCATGAGCGTAAACTTACAACATGGCGCTTGAATTCGAAGAGACGAAGCGGAGGCAAGTAGAATCCCGGCCGTATCATTGATATTAAAGCTTAACAAGGTAAAATATGATTACCGATCGTTTAGTTTTATTTTATTCGAGTGAGACACAGTCAATAATCCCCTAGAAAATTTGCCGATTCGTGCCGTCCATATCCTTAATTTGGGTCCCGGGTTTGTTCAATGTACTTTCCTGCGGCCAACACACTCCTACCAACCAAATATCCAAGTGTCGTTGGCCGTTTCTGCGGCTAAATCATTCGCAGATCATTTAATTTACTAAAAATACAATTTATAAGCACTGTAACCATAAACGTAGAAAAATTGAATGATAGATTTCTTTTCTCGCAATATTTTGTTCAACTTTACTAAGAATGAAATGCGTCATAGATATTTTTAAAATAAAAACAATTCAAACGAAGATGATCTATCTCCAATTATCAAGACCTCTTCATTGTTCATTATAGCTTCTATTTCAAAATCTTTTCATGTCATGCAAAGTGCTGTATCTCATCGACAGTATTCATTCCACAGAGTCAGAAAACACTTTCCGAGTTCCATTTTACCACTTACGGTACATAGACCATCCCACCCATCCTGCTACGTCTTTCGGTATACTTTTTCGACATAGTAACTTTCATACTTTTTGGCATATTACATTGTTTAGATTTAGGATCACTGATGAGGGTTAAATACCCGAAACGTGCATGTCTGGTCCACGTTGCCAATTTATCTGTTCTTAAATGATGCTATTCAATTTGAAGACGTTTACATAGTACGACAATATTTATTGTTAATTTGTATTAATTTGAACCAATTTTAAATGAGTCAACCCCTGCATATATGTATTTCAGTGACGCCATCTCCAATGAATTCTGTATTTACATGGGAATTTTGTAGAGATTGATCATATCTATATAGCGTTCTCCTTTATGTTTCAATGGTTGGATCACATTCTCTCCATCCAAATAACAGAAATAGAAGTATATCATCCTTATTCATTCTTTAATGATTTTGTCAGAAAGTAGAGATAGTTTAAGTCAATTTTTGTCGGAAAGTAGAGATAGTGTAAATTCAATTTATGTATTTATATACCACATCGTTTACTTTTATTAAACATCCGTATATATGTTTCTATAGTAACATGTCAACTTTGATCACCAATTTCTCAGTTCAGAAAAAAAGGAAAAACGCTTTCACACATGCATAGTCAATATTTCAATCTTTTTTCTCATATACGTCTGCCTAAAAAGTAACTCTGCATCTTTCGAACAATTTGGCACTGAAAGTTGAGGACTTCACCTAGTGCTCTCATACTACCCTACACATGTCACATCCTTACTCGAAATATAGTGCCTCGTTACGTATCAAGTATAGTTCATTTGAAAGAATATAAAATTTCTTAAAACATGATATAAATTCTACGCATAAAAATGATTGTCTTCATACTTTATTTGTATCTATATTTCACAGCTCATCCGGTATGCTAGAGCATGTACTGATGTTTTGGATTTTCATAGTAGAAATTTACAAATTACCATGAATTTTTTAGGACAAGGTTTTCGCTTTCACAAACTAGTAAAGACTTTCTGGAAATTTTACAAAAATTATAGTCAACTTCTTCTGAAATTCGGACCAATACAGGCAACAGAGTATATTACTTTGGGTATTTCACAACCTGCATTTTATGGTGACATTATTCACAAAATAAGAAGGATCAAAGATAGACAACATCACTATCGAAAATGCGTCAGAATCATCAAACGCCTTTTATACCGTGGATATGATCCTAATGTCACCAGACGGACACTAGGCTTGGTACTTGACCAATCTACAGTCTTGTACAAGCGCATTCTTAAAACTTGCGCTCTGACTGACTGTGACGACGGGACTCCATGACGGGCCCTGTCCAAACCTCTTTAGAGAAGACAGGGCCCCGACCAACTATCCTCTCTGAATGTCAGTCGGACTCCTCGGGTGATAACATACATGAGCTCGCGGTGGCAGAGCACGGATTGTATTACGCACGCCCTCTTTTTATATCCATTTACATATTCATCTGTGTTGTTTGGGCCCCTGCGTTTTGCGGTCTTGTTGGTGTGTGGTCATCTGACAGTGAGGAGGTTGTTTTACACCACAATTGTACGTTCTTCGAGACCTCTGGGTAATCGGAAAAGTGGGAGGGATGTGCGCACGTAATCCAGGATAACCACACCTTCCGCTATTTCCGTGGCAGATGGCCGTCCTAAGTCGGCACCGTTTACCCATTGGTCTCGTTGGTTTATGTGTAGTCCTTTGTGTTTGATGTTTCTGTGTTGAGCGTTGACGTTCCTTGTGCCTTATGCGTCTCTTTCCGTCCTTGTCTACTTTGTGTTTTTGCATTGGGTGTTTTGGGGTTTTTGCTGTGGGTGCTATAACCGGGTGTTGTTGGAGATCCCCTCCTTTGTTGTATTCAAAAGCTCGGGCACCATATTCCTTAGGAACTATATTCCCCTATTACACGCTTCTGCAAAGGCGATTTACCCCTCTGAGATCTGTAACTTAGATTTTGTAACAAAACGTTATCTTTATCGCTGGTGGTAGAGTAAAGAACACTCTGCAATACTATTTAATAAATGGATCCACAATATTTGTTTAAGTAATAAAGGTATTCAAACAAGTACAGCTTTCATATTTACTTCTGAACATTTTGTATTAGAGTTACCTCCCCGATATCGACTCTGACGGATATTGCACACCAAATGATATTTATATACAGGTTTTAAACAAGTTGTCTTCGGGGTAAGCCGTGGCGTGCTTGGGTTCAAATCGAACACTGATCTTTCTACAGAGACAAAAGCTGCTAGATCTACCCTCGTCAAAAGACTTCGGTTGATTGGCAGGGGTACCAACACGCTAACTTGATACTCACTCTTTTTCTTATTCTATCACATCATTTTTCATCCAAAAATAAAAACAATTCAAACGAAGATGCTCTATCTCCAATTATCAAGACCTCTTCATTGTTCATTATAGCTTCTATTTCAAAATCTTTTCATGTCATGCAAAGTGCTGTATCTCATCGACAGTATTCATTCCACAGAGTCAGAAAACACTTTCCGAGTTCCATTTTACCATTTACGGTACACAGACCATAGTACAACAATATTTTTTGTTAATTTGTATTAATTTGAACCATTTTTTAATGAGTCAATCCCTGCATCTATGTATTTCAGTGGCGCCATCTCCAATGAATTCTGTATTTACATGGGAATTTTGTAGAGATTGATCATATCTATATAGCATTCTCATTTATGTTTCAATGGTTGGATCACATTCTCTCCATCAAAATAACACAAATAGAAATATATCATCCTTATACATTCTTTAATGATTTTGTCAGAAAGTAGAGAGAGTTTAAATATAGGATCTCAAATGAATTTTCATTTCATACGATGTATTATGAAACGAGTTGTGAGTTTTATATCCCCGAGCCTTGGCGAGGGGATATGAGACCCACGACGAGTTTCATAATACGTCGTATGAAATAAAAATTCATTTGAGATTCTTTTTATCACATGATATTGCCTAAAAATGTGTATTTCTAACGTGAAATCAACGTTTCCGAGAAGTACAGAGGCGAATCACGCCGTAATCTAATAGTCGTCTGCTACGCCATGAGAAGTAGTGTCCCCATCGTATATATATATAGATATTCTGTGCGTAAGAGAAAAGTATTTCAATTTTGAATAGTATTTTAATGCAAGAATTAATTCAACAACAACAATTTTAATCGTTGATATTGACTCCGGGTCTGAATTTAACAGTTGGCCGATATTTGAAAGGTCACATTTTTCAAGGTTTATGTGATTAGGTTCCAAACTTGACCAATCGCATTCAAACAAAGCGATATGTAACGTGTTATCATATCATATATTTATGAAATGGCTTTATGAAACTGCATAACGGGTGTATCATGTGATAAATCAATTTATGTCGGAAAGTAGAGATAGTGTAAAATCAATTTTTGTATTTATATACCACATCGTTAACTTTTACTAAACATCCGTATATATGTTTCTATAGTAACATGTCAACTTTGATCACCAATTTCTCAGTTCAGAAAAAAGGAAAAACGCTTTCACACATGCATATTCAAGATTTCAAACTTTTTTTCTCATATACGTCTGCCTGAAAAGTAACTCTGCATCTTTCGAACAATTTGGCACTGAAAGTTGAGGACTTCACCTAGTGCTCTCATACTACCCTACACATGTCACATCCTTACACGAAATATAGTGCCTCGTTACGTATCAAGTATAGTTCATTTGAAAGAATATAAAATTTCATAAAACATGATATAAATTCTACGCATAAAAATGGTTGTCTTCATACTTTATTTGTATTCAAAAGCTCGGGCATTTTATTCCTTAGGAACTATATTCCCTATTACACGCTTCTGCAAAGGCGATTTACCCCTCTGAGACCTGTAACTTAGATTTTGTAACAAAACGTTATTTTTATCGCTGGTGGTAGAGTAAAGAACACTCTGCAATACTATTTAATAAATGGATCCACAATATTTGTTTAAGTAATAAAGGTATTCAAACAAGTACAGCTTTCATGTTTACTTCTGAACATTTTGTATTAGAGTTACCTCCCCGATATCGACTCTGACGGATATTGCACAACCCCATTCACAAACCAAATGATATTTATATACAGGTTTTAAACAAGTTGTCTTCGGGGTGAGCCGTGGCGTGCTTGGGTTCAAATCGAACACTGATCCTTTCTACAGAGACAAAAGCTGCTAGATCTACCCTCGTCAAAAGACTTCGGTTGATTGGCGGGGGTACCAACACGCTAACTTGATACTCACTCTTTTTCTTATTCTATCACATCCTTTTTCATCCAGCAAAATCATTCGCAGATCATTTAATTTACTAAAAATACAATTTTTAAGCCCTGTAATCCTAAACGTAGAAAAATTGAATGGTAGATTCCTTTTCTTGCAATATTTTGTTCAACTTTACTAAGAATGAAATGCGTCATAGATATTTTTGAAATAAAAACAATTCAAACGAAGATGCTCTATCTCCAATTATCAAGACCTCTTCATTGTTCATTATAGCTTCTATTTCAAAATCTTTTCATGTCATGCAAAGTGCTGTATCTCATCGACAGTATTCATTCCACAGAGTCAGAAAACACTTTCCGAGTTCCATTTTACCACTTACGGTACATAGACCATAGTACGTCAATATTTATTGTTAATTTGTATTAATTTGAACCATTTTTAAATCAGTCAATCCCTGCATATATGTATTTCAGTGGCGCCATCTCCAATGAATTCTGTATTTACAAGGGAATTTTGTAGAGATTGATCATATCTATATAGCGTTCTCCTTTATGTTTCAATGGTTGGATCACATTCTCTCCATCCAAATAACAGAAATAGAAATATATCATCCTTATTCATTCTTTAATGATTTTGTCAGAAAGTAAGATAGTTACATGATATTGCCTAAAAATGTGTATTTCTAACGTGAAATCAACGTTTCCGAGAAGTACAGAGGCGAATCACGCCGTAATCTAATAGTCGTCTGCTACGCCATGAGAAGTAGTGTCCCCATCGTATATATATAGATATTCTGTGCGTAAGAGAAAGTATTTCAATTTTGAATAGTATTTTAATGCAAGAATTAATTCAACAACAACAATTTTAATCGTTGATATTGACTCCGGGTCTGAATTTAACAGTTGGCCGATATTTGAAAGGTCACATTTTTCAAGGTTTATGTGATTAGGTTCCAAACTTGACCAATCGCATTCAAACAAAGCGATATGTAACGTGTTATCATATCATATATTTATGAAATGGCTTTATGAAACTGCATAACGGGTGTATCATGTGATAATCAATTTATGTCGGAAAGTAGAGATAGTGTAAAATCAATTTTTGTATTTATACCACATCGTTAACTTTTACTAAACATCCGTATATTGTTTCTATAGTAACATGTCAACTTTGATCACCAATTTCTCAGTTCAGAAAAAAGGAAAAACGCTTTCACACATGCATAGTCAAGATTCCAATCTTTTTTCTCATATACGTCTGCCTGAAAAGTAACTCTGCATCTTTCGAACAATTTGGCACTGAAAGTTGAGGACTTCACCTAGTGCTCTCATACTACCCTACACATGTCACATCCTTACACGAAATATAGTGCCTCGTTACGTATCAAGTATAGTTCATTTGAAAGAATATAAAATTTCATAAAACATGATATAAATTCTACGCATAAAAATGGTTGTCTTCATACTTTATTTGTATTCAAAAGCTCGGGCATTTTATTCCTTAGGAACTATATTCCCCTATTACACGCTTCTGCAAAGGCGATTTACCCCTCTGAGACCTGTAACTTAGATTTTGTAACAAAACGTTATTTTTATCGCTGGTGGTAGAGTAAAGAACACTCTGCAATACTATTTAATAAATGGATCCACAATATTTGTTTAAGTAATAAAGGTATTCAAACAAGTACAGCTTTCATGTTTACTTCTGAACATTTTGTATTAGAGTTACCTCCCCGATATCGACTCTGACGGATATTGCACAACCCCATTCACAAACCAAACGATAATATATATACAGGTTTTAAACAAGTTGTCTTCGGGGTGAGCCGTGGCGTGCTTGGGTTCAAATCGAACACTGATCCTTTCTACAGAGACAAAAGCTGCTAGATCTACCCTCGTCAAAAGACTTCGGTTGATTGGCGGGGGTACCAACACGCTAACTTGATACTCACTCTTTTTCTTTTTCTATCACTTCATTTTTCATTCAGCAAAATCATTCGCAGATCATTTAATTTACTAAAAATACAATTTTCAAGCCCTGTAACCATAAACGTAGAAAAATTGAATGGTAGATTCCTTTTCTTGCAATATTTAGTTCAACTTTACTAAGAATGAAATACGTCATAGATATTTTTGAAATAAAAACAATTCAAACGAAGATGCTCTATCTCCAATTATCAAGACCTCTTCATTGTTCATTATAGCTTCTATTTCAAAATCTTTTCATGTCATGCAAAGTGCTGTATCTCATCGACAGTATTCATTCCACAGAGTCAGAAAACACTTTCCGAGTTCCATTTTACCACTTACGGTACATAGACCATAGTACGTCAATATTTATTGTTAATTTGTATTAATTTGAACCATTTTTAAATCAGTCAATCCCTGCATAAATGTATTTCAGTGGCGCCATCTCCAATGAATTCTGTATTTACAAGGGAATTTTGTAGAGATTGATCATATCTATATAGCGTTCTCCTTTATGTTTCAATGGTTGGATCACATTCTCTCCATCCAAATAACAGAAATAGAAATATATCATCCTTATTCATTCTTTAATGATTTTGTCAGAAAGTAAAGATAGTTTAAATCAATTTATGTCGGAAAGTAGAGATAGTGTAAAATCAATTTATGTATTTATATACCACATCGTTAACTTTTACTAAACATCCGTATATATGTTTCTATAGTAACATGTCAACTTTGATCACCAATTTCTCAGTTCAGAAAAAAAGGAAAAACGCTTTCACACATGCATAGTCAAGATTCCAATCTTTTTTCTCATATACGTCTGCCTGAAAAGTAACTCTGCATCTTTCGAACAATTTGGCACTGAAAGTTGAGGACTTCACCAAGTGCTCTCATACTACCCTACACATGTCACATCCTTACACGAAATATAGTGCCTCGTTACGTATCAAGTATAGTTCATTCGAAAGAATATAAAATTTCATAAAACATGATATAAATTCTACGCATAAAAATGGTTGTCTTCATACTTTATTTGTATTCAAAAGCTCGGGCATTTTATTCCTAAGGAACTATATTCCCCTATTACACGCTTCTGCAAAGGCGATTTACCCCTCTGAGACCTGTAACTTAGATTTTGTAACAAAACGTTATTTTTATCGCTGGTGGTAGAGTAAAGAACACTCTGCAATACTATTTAATAAATGGATCCACAATATTTGTTTAAGTAATAAAGGTATTCAAACAAGTACAGCTTTCATGTTTACTTCTGAACATTTTGTATTAGAGTTACCTCCCCGATATCGACTCTGACGGATATTGCACAACCCCATTCACAAACCAAATGATATTTATATACAGGTTTTAAACAAGTTGTCTTCGGGGTGAGCCGTGGCGTGCTTGGGTTCAAATCGAACACTGATCCTTTCTACAGAGACAAAAGCTGCTAGATCTACCCTCGTCAAAAGACTTCGGTTGATTGGCGGGGGTACCAACACGCTAACTTGATACTCACTCTTTTTCTTATTCTATCACATCCTTTTTCATCCAGCAAAATCATTCGCAGATCATTTAATTTACTAAAAATACAATTTTTAAGCCCTGTAACCATAAACGTAGAAAAATTGAATGGTAGATTCCTTTTCTTGCAATATTTTGTTCAACTTTACTAAGAATGAAATGCGTCATAGATATTTTTAAAAATAAAAACAATTCAAACGAAGATGCTCTATCTCCAATTATCAAGACCTCTTCATTGTTCATTATAGCTTCTATTTCAAAATCTTTTCATGTCATGCAAAGTGCTGTATCTCATCGACAGTATTCATTCCACAGAGTCAGAAAACACTTTCCGAGTTCCATTTTACCATTTACGGTACACAGACCATAGTACAACAATATTTTTTGTTAATTTGTATTAATTTGAACCATTTTTAATGAGTCAATCCCTGCATATATGTATTTCAGTGGCGCCATCTCCAATGAATTCTGTATTTACATGGGAATTTTGTAGAGATTGATCATGTTTATATAGCATTCTCCTTTATGTTTCAATGGTTGGATCACATTCTCTCCATCTAAATAACAGAAATAGAAATATATCATCCTTATTCATTCTTTAATGATTTTGTCAGAAAGTAGAGATAGTTTAAATCAATTTATGTCGGAAAGTAGAGATAGTGTAAATTCAATTTATGTATTTATATACCACATCGTTAACTTTTACTAAACATCCGTATATATGTTTCTATAGTAACATGTCAACTTTGATCACCAATTTCTCAGTTCAGAAAAAAGGAAAAACGCTTTCACACATGCATAGTCAAGATTCCAATCTTTTTTCTCATATACGTCTGCCTGAAAAGTAACTCTGCATCTTTCGAACAATTTGGCACTGAAAGTTGAGGACTTCACCTAGTGCTCTCATACTACCCTACACATGTCACATCCTTACACGAAATATAGTGCCTCGTTACGTATCAAGTATAGTTCATTTGAAAGAATATAAAATTTCATAAAACATGATATAAATTCTACGCATAAAAATGGTTGTCTTCATACTTTATTTGTATTCAAAAGCTCGGGCATTTTATTCCTAAGGAACTATATTCCCCTATTACACGCTTCTGCAAAGGCGATTTACCCCTCTGAGACCTGTAACTTAGATTTTGTAACAAAACGTTATTTTTATCGCTGGTGGTAGAGTAAAGAACACTCTGCAATACTATTTAATAAATGGATCCACAATATCTGTTTAAGTAATAAAGGTATTCAAACAAGTACAGCTTTCATGTTTACTTCTGAACATTTTGTATAAGAGTTACCTCCCCGATATCGACTCTGACGGATATTGCACAACCCCATTCACAAACCAAATGATATTTATATACAGGTTTTAAACAAGTTGTCTTCGGGGTGAGCCGTGGCGTGCTTGGGTTCAAATCGAACAGTGTACTATTCCAAATGATAATCCTTTGTCCCAATAGATGTTAGCTGTGGAAAGAAATTACCCTAAAAGTTGGGTAACTAAAGGGACAAAGGTAGGCCACTGTCTACAGAATTATATATATATCGTTCAGCCTATAGTGTTCTAATATGGACAAATCACTCATATCTTGTTGCAGAAACATAACCTTCTTAACTGGATAACATATACAGAATTCCGCTTAACTCGAACTGTTTCAAAAGACCCAATTTTCTTCCATTTGTGTCTATGCATTTTCACTCCTGATAATTCAAATTCAAATAACTCGAACTTTCGTTAAGTTGAACTTTAACTTATTCTTATGCCCCCTTATTCAATTTCTTAGGCCCCATTATTCATGTTACCTTTAAGACTTAGCTCGATAAGTCGAACCATAAATAAAAATAAATTTTTTGATGAACATCATTAATTAAAGGGAGATCGATGAATAAATTATCAATACTCTCTAGTGAGTCAATATCAAAAATCGCAGCCTTTTCTTTCAGTATACAATTACCATAATTCTAGATAAGTTATATGACCAAAACAATATCCTATGATATTGTTCACATTGGAATCTATCTCATAAGCACACTTTCTTTGTTCAATGATGAGGAAATCATTTCACTCCATCCTATAGGAGGTTTTAATGGCAAATTTGGCTTTTTCATGCATTTGAAGTGGCTTGATCTTTTAAAGTAGACAAGACATACGTTTCTGAACGGTGACAGAGAAAGGGGAGTACAAGATATCTTGAAAATCGATTGCTGGTCATGAACTCCGTAAGTCAAAATCCTGATAAGTTGAATTATTTCGAATGGTCCCTTGAAGTTCTTCTTAACTAGGGTAGACTATGTAATATAACGCGTGACCATTTGATACTTCAATTGTCGTCAAGTTTGTACATTTTTTGGACTAAATCTGTAATTCTTTTTGTTTTTAAATACATATTATGAATGCAATCTTCTTTTTTTTTCTTTATTTTCTTTACCTTTCTTCTTGAAATTTTCCTAAATAATTCTTCGCCTTTTACGTCTTTACATACAAATATCTCAATTTTACCAAACATGGTCAATTTCACAACAGCAGCGTGCGACGCAGACTGACCACTATACTATGACGCTACCCTCTATATGGGACCTTGTCTTATCATTTAGAACAGTGTACTATTCCAAATGATAATCCTTTGTCCCAATAGATGTTAGCTGTGGAAAGAAATTACCATAAAAGTTGCTTAAACCATATAGTCATCAAGATAGATAAAGCACACAACATATTCGTTAGGTGCTTGCTCTGTCCATTTCTCCAAATCTCATTTAATTTTTTAATCCCAAATCCACACATATAAATATATCAGATTGTTCTGCCAGATTCTTCAAAATTACTCCAATACCATAAACACATATACATTTATATATCTAACATGTGTCTAAAACAAAGCATCATATACGCTCATAGCGCGCAAACATTCTATGATCTTCAATGATAATCTCTTTTATATATGTAGAAATTCCGATCCTATCAGAAATTGCCAATTTTTTTCAAACCATTCTATAAAACATTCCACAGGTCCAAAAGAGTCTTACACAGGACTAATTTGGACCCATTTTATAGCCCATTCTTTATCAATTAAATGAAAAATATTTTTGGCACCCCTGAAGATGAAATCGTTGATCCACAACTGCAAATAATATTTGACCAAAATGCAAGTATTCCACTTATTGCTTACAGATAAAAGCATGCTCTATATGCATGATAAAGTTTAGCGCCAAGACGGTAACATTAGTGTCAAACATATACTGACATCCAAGTACCATTTACACCGTTACCAAATCTGCTCCTGTTCGACCACGTCATCATCCATACATATATCATTAAAGAATGGACATAAACTCAGATTTACCCTGTAACTGAACACTCTAATCAGTGCCATTAATCTACAGTTTGCTAAGTGTCACTATTCACGTCTCATTCCTTATAACCTTGACCTATCACACACTGAACATCACAGCTGCGCTGAATCTAAAACACGTACGATTACAGAAAAATCTCTGAAATTTAGTGAAAAAGGCTTTTTAATATATAATACATCATCCACTAAGTTTACTCCCTAAGGTAATGATGTTATTTTTCATGCAATTCTAATATGGCTAATCATACTCATATCCACCATATTGTAATTTCTTTATTGTCTTTACAACTACGTTCATTTCTTTTCTCCATATAGAGAATTTTCTAAATGCGAGTAGAACTTTCACGCTGGATAACATGAGAACATAATTACATCGAACTTATATACTACCTCATACATTTGCAAAAAAAAATCTTGTCCAGAACATGTCTGAAGCTGATAGGATCATCTTTTAGATTTAATGTTTTCTTTTCCATGGTGTTCTACCGACTACTACTTCATAAGTGATTGTTAAGTTCTATTTAATGTTAAATCTTTGCATCCCTTTCTGGTGTAAACGTATATATTCCTTCTGATATAAATGACTTGGAGGTCAATTTTTTAAGAGTAAAGTACACAATAATCTGGGTTTTTTTAACCATATGATAAAGTTATCCTGTATCTGTCATCATAATGTATCAACCTTTAAAGTGTAAAAAACTCCAAATAAGTTCTTTACTCAACAAAGCACCGCCACTTTATTCGTATTCAACATGCATATGCATTTCTTTTTTTTTTCTTTTTTTATTTTTAACAATACTGTCAAAACTTTTTTTTATACCCTCTGCTGTAACATGCACATGCGTAAAATGATCCAAAATTAAGTATGAGTTCCAGCCCTCATAACAACAATGTCAAGGCGCATTCGCTTCCAAGCCTCGCCATCAAGCAAACCATCAATTCAACCTCTCATTTAAATAAGACGATGATAATGACAATGGTTTTTTTTTTTAATCGGGAAGTGGTCTAACTAAATATCCATCACCTACTTCCACATTTAAATTACACTTGTTCTAGTACATAGACACTTGTTCTTGTACAAATTGATATATCAGTGTGACTTGTCAGAATAGCACAAATCAAAAAATATCTAGCATGCTTTCATGATTCAATGAATATCATTCATATGCTCTCATAATTCCTTGAGTAGGTTTCTATTATATAGATCTAAATAAGGAAAAAACATATACTAATCATGATCTGATCATGCTATAATTTGCAGGTTTTAGACATCAGATTATCTGCGTAATAACTATACTGACTTCGTCATCTCATTGGTGCTGTATTATTCATATTTTACTGTAACAAGGACAATTCATTTTCCATGTTATTGCAAGATCTTCTTGCACAAAATGTAAATTATGCCTATACCATCAATATCGTCTGCCTGCCGCTTCATTTAGTTATTGGTGGCGAAACGAATTTAAGTGAATACACTTTCTATGTGAATCCAACAATGAAATGGATATACAAAGAAAGAGACTTCCATAAAAGTTGTAATGTCATTTTATAGGTGTCGAACAATCTCTCCGAAAATACTAGATTTTTTTCTACATCCTGATCCCAACGATCATACATCATCATTAGTGATTATCTAGGTAGCGAGCTCTCAAAATACAATTGCCCTCCAATAAGATATGGAGGTATTGTTAATTTTCTCGTAATACAACGTTGATACACTATAAACCAAACCGTTCACTCCTAATAGGCTATTTTTCAAAATGGTATGTACAACTATTCAATATCGTGTGCAATATGAAATTCCCATGTAACCAAATATTAAATTGTCAACATACGTGTGAGTAGCAACAACTGTTACATTTATAACATTGGTTTTTTTTTCAGTAAGCTTGGATTGCAAATCATATATTTTCGTCGGTATTTGGCAAATTCTCCATTAGTTTTTAAACAAAATTCATCCCTGAATGAAATTCTGAGTATTACAATGTTATTTTGATATTCTCTACCTTTATTCCCCACTCAGTACAGCATATCTGCGCAATACTGATAATAACATTCTATCGATTCACATACAATTATATTGAAAAATGTCTCTAAATCATGTACAATAAATAAATGGATGATAGCATCTCCACTTGAACTGAAAGTCCAAACCATCCGAAAAGAAATTACTCATAAAATCATCATATTTTAAGAAATACTGTCAGAACATATACAACTTATACCTGTACACTTAATGCTTCTTTACTTTTCAGTCAATGAAATTGTGTCCCTTTTTTTTTTTCTCTGAAAAATATTAAATACAAAAAAAAACAGCACTGATTAAGTATTTGTTTACATCGAAATCCGATTTTGGGAAACCAAATAACATCTCCTATTGTACAATTTAATCATGCAGCATCTGGATATTTTTCATGAAAAGTATTCATGAGATAAATATGTTCCGTAACTAATCGTACATGAATTGCGCTATGAATTGCCGCTGTGGTGGGAGTCAATATGACGATCACTATTGGTCTGTTTTACGTGAGATGTGAGTTTGAATTAATTTGTACCATAAATACAATTTAAGCACTCCAATTTTAATGAATCGTCAAGTGTAATTCTTCATATTTGTCTTGGCTTCGGGGTTAAAAAAATGCCGTCAAACTAGAGAACCCTCTGTTCTTTTACATAAACAAATCTTTTATTAAAGAAATGCCGTACGAATTATAAACTTTCCAATAAACAAGCTTAAAGTTTGTTCTGCAACAAAATGAATCAGAAGGAAAATAAGAGACATATAATTGCTGTTTTGCATAAGGATGACAAAGACATGAAACGTCAGGCAACTACTATCTATTCGAAAAAGACTGTTGTAGATTTAACCAAGACAAGAGCAGGAGAAAAAGTTCCACGTGTCAATACATGACAAGTTGGTTATACGTATCTTAACTTTCTTTTTTATGTCTATTCGAACACCAACAATTTTCTACTTTTTATGGTGGTGTCGTATTACCTCAATAGAATAAGAATTTCTCATCAAAAGTAATTAACAATAGTAGAATAAGCATATAAATCGACTTTCTAATTCCGTCGCTCTACACTGTACCCTATACTAAAATCACATCTTCTCTTTTCGCATCATTAAGTACTATCTTTTCCTTTCTTACATCACTCTTCGTTATCACCCAGGTCCCTGCACCGAAATCGAACAAATTCTTATAGGATCGTTTCCAAATCCTATATCTATATTATATTGATTACTGTATTAATTAAAGTTCTTCTTTTTAAAATACAGTTTACTAAATAGCAAGTTTTTTTTTTTTTTTGTAATGATGATCGCAATTTCTATGCCTACATCATGTCCTAATCTATTATTTGTTCTTTGTTTTATTGTCTTTGAAAATCACATGGAAAATCTGCAAATAATGGCCTTGAGAGTTAAATTAACAATGTACAATGACGGCTCCTCAATGAATCACGGAAGGTTTATATAATAAATGGACAGTAGCAATCAACTGGACAAATTTATCGGTACTTTAATTTTACTCCGTAACGTGACATAATGAGAATTACCATGACACAGACCGACAGCCTATACAATATATCCTCCGGATTATAAATTGTCACTTCTGGAAGACTATCGTGATCATAAATATTCAAAGAACAGTAATTTGGGGTATTTATTCATAAAACTCTTGTACTTAAGGCAATTATGATATACACTTATGTTCATCTACATGTACCTGTCACATCCTTTCACATGAATTCTGTTCTTTCACAATTTTTTTTAATTATTATTATTATTTTATTTCTATAAAACATGTGCGTGGTTTTCTAATAATGCAATGCTTAGTCCCCCACATGTAATACATTCTTTTTATAGCACGCCCTCAATTTAGCAACTGTCACCACACCTCCTATTAAAAAGTATTTTGTTGTATCCAAACATGAAATTTAAATAAAGTCTGCTTGCAATGACGTTCTGCTCTGTGCATCTTCTCCCGTCCATTATTTTATTTATCATTTCTTCACATACTTCATACAAACAAACAGTAATCACATGTTTGTGTACCTCTTCACTTTTTTTTTATTCTGTAGTACAGATGTCATTCCTCAATGTACAATGGGGGAGGGGGTGGATAATCAAATTGCCATTTGCAGCTATTACCAATTTTAAACTTCTTCACCATATTTGTTTAATCTCTGCTTCGAAATTTTGGCTCACCTTATTAGACATAATAAGAATATAAAAGGTATAACTATTTGTAATAAAGAATATCGTCTATCCCAATATGCCGATGACACAACAATATATTTAGATGGAGCTGAAAAAAAAAAAAAAAGCTTAAAGAATGCTCTTAATCTACTCTATGAATTTGCTAAATTTTCTGGCCTTAAGCCCAATATTGAAAATCTTCTATAGTCTTTTTCTTTTTTAAACATGTATCTCTCTTTTTTTCTTATTAATCATTTTCCCACAATAACATATCTGTTCGCATGCCAACATGCAGTACTTTCAGATTTCTCTCTTTCTTTCTCTCTCTCTCTCTCTCTCTCTCTTTTTAATCGTATTCGATACTTTTATATGTCTCCACATTTTTTTTTTCAAACCGCATGCTCTCATGCAATAACACCCTTACTTCTTTACATCTCCTTTTTTTCTCTTGATAATCATTTTCCCACTTTATTCTTTCTATCACATGCCCACATGCAGTACTTTATATTTAAGCCTCTCTCTCTTTTCTTCAGTTTCTTGTTCTTTTCTCCTGAATATGTCACATTCTTTTCAAATCACATGCGCACTTCATTAATTTTTTATTTTATTTTTCTCTTTCTCCTCTATTTTCTTTATTTTATTATCAATTCTCCACATTCTCTTCCTTGCACATGCCCACATGCAGTAACTTCCGTATATCTTTCCTTTTTTCCCTTTCCTTCTTTAAATCATTTTCCCACATGATTTTCATCCTTACTTCAAATATTTCATGCAATATGTCGTTCAAATTAAAATAATACCAATAGATAATGAAAATTACTTTTTGCCAAGGTGCCCTGTATTTTAGAATATCACAGAGTTCCCTGAGTCCTAAATCAGAATAAAGTTAATGCAATTCCTTAAAACAATTCTCTCCTTTCACAGTTGAACGACATGGTAACTGTTGAACTACAATCATGCGATCCTACCTTGTCACCATCAATGGTTTCTCTGTTAATTAACTTCTATCTGCAACTTACACTTTTGTATCAATGTCTTGAAATTCGCTAGATCAAAAATCAAAACCGTTTCTTCAGGTCGTAAAATTTACAACCTTTCTTCTAACGATTAATAATCAATTTCCAAAACTCATCGATGTCCATTATGTAACAGTTAATTATCCGAAAAGTCATTTAAATATAATCAAGATAAGATCACAAGCTCCGTTGACGATCAGAAGAAACCTTCAAATCATGCATTAAAATCACTTCGAGAAGCACAATTTTATCTCAACTAGAGGATGTTTTGCACATTAGCGTGCGACGCAGACTGACCACTATACTATGACGCTACCCTCTATATGGGACCTTGTCTTATCATTTAGAACACTGATCCTTTCTACAGAGACAAAAGCTGCTAGATCTACTCTCGTCAAAAGACTTCGGTTGATTGGCGGGGGTACCAACACGCTAACTTGATACTCACTCTTTTTCTTATTCTATCACATCCTTTTTCATCCAGCAAAATCATTCGCAGATCATTTAATTTACTAAAAATACAATTTTTAAGCCCTGTAACCATAAACGTAGAAAAATTGAATGGTAGATTCCTTTTCATGCAATATTTTGTTCAACTTTACTAAGAATGAAATGCGTCATAGATATTTTTGAAATAAAAACAATTCAAACGAAGATGCTCTATCTCCAATTATCAAGACCTCTTCATTGTTCATTATAGCTTCTATTTCAAAATCTTTTCATGTCATGCAAAGTGCTGTATCTCATCGACAGTATTCATTCCACAGAGTCAGAAAACACTTTCCGAGTTCCATTTTACCATTTACGGTACACAGACTATAGTACGTCAATATTTATTGTTAATTTGTATTAATTTGAACCATTTTTAATGAGTCAATCCCTGCATATATGTATTTCAGTGGCGCCATCTCCAATGAATTCTGTATTTACATGGGAATTTTGTAGAGATTGATCATGTTTATATAGCATTCTCCTTTATGTTTCAATGGTTGGATCACATTCTCTCCATTTAAATAACAGAAATAGAAATATATCATCCTTATTCATTCTTTAATGATTTTGTCAGAAAGTAGAGATAGTTTAAATCAATTTATGTCGGAAAGTAGAGATAGTGTAAATTCAATTTATGTATTTATATACCACATCGTTAACTTTTACTAAACATCCGTATATATGTTTCTATAATAATAAATATCCATTCCCGGTATAGTCAATATAATCAAAATCAAAGTGACATAATGACGATTAAATTTGCTTATTGCACTAAACGTTTTCGCCTGTTGGCTCTTCAGAGTTGCAATGAATATAAACAATAACAATAACAAAGAACAGTAGGTAGGCAGCGTCTATGACGTCATCATAACGTTACAGTTAGGCGCATCACGTACAAATGTCCTTGTAGCGGACATTTTGATATGTGTGGTGGGGGAAGTTTTTCTATTTTCCCCTTTTACAAAGTAAAAGAGGACAATGAACAATTACGTAAAGCCAAAGAAGATTATTTCATAGAGATTTTCAAACCTAAATTGAATTGTTAAACTATGATTTCATTTCTTCTTTACAAAAAGCTATTTATTATTGTTCTTAAAGCATCAATATACGTAAATAATAAGTGCGCCAACGTCTGGGACATTTGTACGTGATGCGCCTAACTGTAACGTTATGATGACGTCATAGACGCTGCCTACCTACTGTTCTTTGTTATTGTTATTGTTTATATTCATTGCAACTCTGAAGAGCCAACAGGCGAAAACGTTTAGTGCAATAAACAAATTTAATCGTCATTATGTCACTTTGATTTTGATTATGTTTCTATAGTAACATGTCAACTTTGATCACCAATTTCTCAGTTCAGAAAAAAAGGAAAAACGCTTTCACACATGCATAGTCAAGATTCCAATCTTTTTTCTCATATACGTCTGCCTGAAAAGTAACTCTGCATCTTTCGAACAATTTGGCACTGAAAGTTGAGGACTTCACCTAGTGCTCTCATACTACCCTACACATGTCACATCCTTACACGAAATATAGTGCCTCGTTACGTATCAAGTATAGTTCATTTGAAAGAATATAAAATTTCATAAAACATGATATAAATTCTACGCATAAAAATGGTTGTCTTCATACTTTATTTGTATTCAAAAGCTCGGGCATTTTATTCCTTAGGAACTATATTCCCTATTACACGCTTCTGCAAAGGCGATTTACCCCTCTGAGACCTGTAACTTAGATTTTGTAACAAAACGTTATTTTTATCGCTGGTGGTAGAGTAAAGAACACTCTGCAATACTATTTAATAAATGGATCCACAATATTTGTTTAAGTAATAAAGGTATTCAAACAAGTACAGCTTTCATGTTTACTTCTGAACATTTTGTATTAGAGTTACCTCCCCGATATCGACTCTGACGGATATTGCACAACCCCATTCACAAACCAAATGATATTTATATACAGGTTTTAAACAAGTTGTCTTCGGGGTGAGCCGTGGCGTGCTTGGGTTCAAATCGAACACTGATCCTTTCTACAGAGACAAAAGCTGCTAGATCTACCCTCGTCAAAAGACTTCGGTTGATTGGCGGGGGTACCAACACGCTAACTTGATACTCACTCTTTTTCTTATTCTATCACATCCTTTTTCATCCAGCAAAATCATTCGCAGATCATTTAATTTACTAAAAATACAATTTTTAAGCCCTGTAACCATAAACGTAGAAAAATTGAATGGTAGATTCCTTTTCATGCAATATTTTGTTCAACTTTACTAAGAATGAAATGCGTCATAGATATTTTTGAAATAAAAACAATTCAAACGAAGATGCTCTATCTCCAATTATCAAGACCTCTTCATTGTTCATTATAGCTTCTATTTCAAAATCTTTTCATGTCATGCAAAGTGCTGTATCTCATCGACAGTATTCATTCCACAGAGTCAGAAAACACTTTCCGAGTTCCATTTTACCATTTACGGTACACAGACTATAGTACGTCAATATTTATTGTTAATTTGTATTAATTTGAACCATTTTTAATGAGTCAATCCCTGCATATATGTATTTCAGTGGCGCCATCTCCAATGAATTCTGTATTTACATGGGAATTTTGTAGAGATTGATCATGTTTATATAGCATTCTCCTTTATGTTTCAATGGTTGGATCACATTCTCTCCATTTAAATAACAGAAATAGAAATATATCATCCTTATTCATTCTTAATGATTTTGTCAGAAAGTAGAGATAGTTTAAATCAATTTATGTCGGAAAGTAGAGATAGTGTAAATTCAATTTATGTATTTATATACCACATCGTTAACTTTTACTAAACATCCGTATATATGTTTCTATAATAATAAATATCCATTCCCGGTATAGTCAATATAATCAAAATCAAAGTGACATAATGACGATTAAATTTGCTTATTGCACTAAACGTTTTCGCCTGTTGGCTCTTCAGAGTTGCAATGAATATAAACAATAACAATAACAAAGAACAGTAGGTAGGCAGCGTCTATGACGTCATCATAACGTTACAGTTAGGCGCATCACGTACAAATGTCCTTGTAGCGGACATTTTGATATGTGTGGTGGGGGAAGTTTTTCTATTTTCCCCTTTTACAAAGTAAAAGAGGACAATGAACAATTACGTAAAGCCAAAGAAGATTATTTCATAGAGATTTTCAAACCTAAATTGAATTGTTAAACTATGATTTCATTTCTTCTTTACAAAAAGCTATTTATTATTGTTCTTAAAGCATCAATATACGTAAATAATAAGTGCGCCAACGTCTGGGACATTTGTACGTGATGCGCCTAACTGTAACGTTATGATGACGTCATAGACGCTGCCTACCTACTGTTCTTTGTTATTGTTATTGTTTATATTCATTGCAACTCTGAAGAGCCAACAGGCGAAAACGTTTAGTGCAATAAACAAATTTAATCGTCATTATGTCACTTTGATTTTGATTATGTTTCTATAGTAACATGTCAACTTTGATCACCAATTTCTCAGTTCAGAAAAAAGGAAAAACGCTTTCACACATGCATAGTCAAGATTCCAATCTTTTTTCTCATATACGTCTGCCTGAAAAGTAACTCTGCATCTTTCGAACAATTTGGCACTGAAAGTTGAGGACTTCACCTAGTGCTCTCATACTACCCTACACATGTCACATCCTTACACGAAATATAGTGCCTCGTTACGTATCAAGTATAGTTCATTTGAAAGAATATAAAATTTCATAAAACATGATATAAATTCTACGCATAAAAATGGTTGTCTTCATACTTATTTGTATTCAAAAGCTCGGGCATTTTATTCCTTAGGAACTATATTCCCTATTACACGCTTCTGCAAAGGCGATTACCCCTCTGAGACCTGTAACTTAGATTTTGTAACAAAACGTTATTTTTATCGCTGGTGGTAGAGTAAAGAACACTCTGCAATACTATTTAATAAATGGATCCACAATATTTGTTTAAGTAATAAAGGTATTCAAACAAGTACAGCTTTCATGTTTACTTCTGAACATTTTGTATTAGAGTTACCTCCCCGATATCGACTCTGACGGATATTGCACAACCCATTCACAAACCAATGATATTTATATACAGGTTTTAAACAAGTTGTCTTCGGGGTGAGCCGTGGCGTGCTTGGGTTCAAATCGAACACTGATCCTTTCTACAGAGACAAAAGCTGCTAGATCTACCCTCGTCAAAAGACTTCGGTTGATTGGCGGGGGGTA